>CM032632.1:25371079-25407089 GCA_019097785.1 Fraxinus excelsior | reverse complement strand
AACCTTACTTCATCACTATTTTTATCTATTATGTATTCACTTCAAAATATGAAAATCAAGATTATTGACCAGGTACGTGCTACAAAATTAAGAAGAAAAAAAAAAACGCGAAAGAAACTTGTCAGCAATCATACGCTGTATTCTACCAAAGTCAATTATTGAAATTCATATTCGATTCAAATCGAGAATAGGGGAAAAAATTAAATACGCAAGGTAATATATTTTTAACGAGAATCATCATTCCTTTTTTTAGTGTTAATTGTGTCAATTTTTAAAAAAACTCAGATTAGCCCAAAATCAGCCCGGTCAATTTACTTTGATGAAAACTTAGCTAGCCCTAGCAGACCTGGAACCTGAACTGATTGCGAATTTTCCACAACTAAATTCACAAACTTTAAGTCATTCATTATCCCTACTATATTAAAAGACCGAATTCGTCGGTTACTATTTATTTGTGAAGTATTTTACATTCCTAGTTTATCCTCCACCAATTCATGTGTTTTTTTCATTTTATCCCTACTCGTCAGTTACTATTCAATTGTGAAATATTTTCCTTCCCCATTTTATCCTCCATGATTTACTATTTATATTTGTGAAGTCACTAACATTCACGCGTCTCTTCAAAACAAAAAGGGTAACATGAACTTTTTCATTTCCTACAATTGCTGACTGTGTTGAAGAAAAGAAAAAAAAAATCATTTAATTATCAAACAAAAAATATCTCAAACCGACATATATATATATATATATATATATATATATATATACAAAAACCTAAACCTACAAACCGTTGATATTTTATCCTAATTTTCTTCTTCCACCATTTGTTGGGACAAATTACAAAGTTAGAAATTTGTTAAAAAATACGTAGTGATTATTAATTATTAAGAAAAAAATTATATTTTGATATTTTATTAAGGTAGAAAAAAAATAATTCATTTTCAAGTTGTAAATGTAAATTTTTTAAAAAAAAGCAAAAAAACATAGTGAAATCGACGTAAAAAATAAATAAAAAATATAGGAACGCCTCCACGCGCAAAGGTTGGGAACCTCCGCACGGAGGTTTGGAACCTCCACGTGCGAAGGTGTTTTTTTTTTTTTTTTCTTTTTCCTTACATACATAGTCGTGACTTTTTTTTTCTTTTTTTTTTTTAATAATTCTACTTATTTACATTTCACACAATCTATAAATACAATTTCACTTATTAATAATTTAATTTAAAAACATTAAAAAATATTCAATTCCACACCTACATGAAATCAAAATTTCTTTGGGGGCAACCCCCATGAGAGGGCGTTGCCCCCCCGACCCTCGCGACGTCTACCTTTTTCTCAATTCTACTAAATTGCCTCTAAATAAATCACTCCAACCTTATTCTCCGTGCACCAACACAGTGTTCATAATTTTTTTTTATATTTACAATTAAGAAAATATATATTTTTCTTATTAATTAATAATCACTACACATTTGTCAACAAAAATTAAAGTACATAATATTCACAATAAAAACAATAATTATTAGTGTGCCTATTTTTTAAGTTATAACAATTAAATTGTAAGAATATCGGAATATTCAACAATACTAGCTCTATCTATTCTCTCTTCAATGGAAATATATACTCATGTATATATATATATTTTTTCACGTCATGGCGGTTTCACTATATTTTTTTGTCTTTTTTTTTTTTAAATTTACATTTACAACTTGAGATGAATTATTTTTTTCTACCTTATAGCGAAATAATTTTTTTCATTTAAATTTTTTAAAATATTTAATTTTACACTTACTCATATTTACTTTACATCTCTATCCTGTCAAAATACAAACAACAACTTTTACCTCACAAACATCAAATTGAAATTTGCTACGTCAATTCTCCACCGCCTTCGAAGATTTTTTGTGCAAAAAATATCTTAATTGAGTTTACAAAATCACCGTCTTCCAAGTTTTTTCTATAAAAATATCTTAGTTGAGCTTACAAAATAACTCCTCATTTTGAGCTCCCAAAATCAATTGAAATTGCCAAAAAAAAAAAACTTCTTATAACCCTTCGTACAAAATTGCTACACTTTCTTTTGTTTCAGCTTACAACAATTCGGTGTTCGAATTCCACGAGACTGCAATGATTTTTACATTTCTGTTGCACTCAAGAAATTAGTTCAAATAAAAAATAAGACTCTTGCGTTGTTAGAGCTGGTACTGCGAGGATTTTCATATCTGTGTCGAAAATAGATCTTCTACGAGCGGTAGAAAATTGTGAGATAAATTATATTTGTGCGTGTAACATCCTAAGGTATGTGTATTCCTTCACTTATTTTCTTTAAATAATACCAATTTTTTAACAGGGACGACCCCTTATTCGTGTATTTTTTCTAAATCATATTGGATTAGTTATATAATTCTGTCATTTTAATTATGTATTATTTATTTAATGCCTCACACACCAGTCATGATTCTTTGTTTTTCTTTTTTCTATTGTAAAGATGTCATAATTTAGTCTTTAAAAATTCTGGCTCAATTAAGTTCATTTCCTAATTTCATCTATTATATATATACGCTAACATAACCTACAAAAATATGACAAAACTAGTATAATATAAAAATAGCAATTGCACGATGCAGCACCAATTCAAAACAATAAATGGAGAATGGGAAAAATCTAGGCTGGACAAAACTCTCAAATTGAATCGGATCGAACCAAACCGAACGGTTCTTCATAAATTAAATACCCAAACGGGTATCTTAATCGGGAATCGATGGGTTTGGGTCGATTCTCGGTTCTAAACCCAGAACCGAAGATCCAAATAAGAACCGAATCTAAATAAATTTTTATATTAAATTAATTAAATTATTTTAATTTTTTCTAAACAAATTAGCAAATTAATTAAACAAATCAGCAAAGTACATGCCTAGCTAGTCCAGCCCAACCCAATTTTTAAATTTAAATTTTAGTTGTTTTGGTCCAATTATTAATTTTTTGTTAGCCCAACATTTAGGCATTATCCTTCCCCTTTGACTTTTCCATCCCAATTTCAGTTTTTCCAACACTTAGATCCTTCCCCTTTGGCCAAACATTTAGGATACTTGAAGCAAATGAATTATTAATATGGATCACCAAAATTTTAATATTAGTATCTATTTTTTTGTATTTGTATATATTGAATTAATCTTATTGGACAGCTAGTTATTTATATGTTTTTAAATTGAGCTATGTTAATTTGTAAAAGTTACGAATGAACATGTCATTAGTTATATTTATGTAGTGTTGCTGTAAATGTTAAAAAAATTAATTATGGTACGGAACTGAACCGAACTCGAACGGTTCCATAATTATATTTGGACCTGACGGTTCCATTTATTAAATACCCGAAAGTTTTGGATTGGTTCGATTCTGAAGAGAACCGAATCAACCCATGTCCGCCCTAGAAAAATCTATAGAGAAAATGGAATTAGAAGCAAGAATGGTCGAAAAATAAAACCATAGAAGAAGGAAAAGAATAGTGAAAAATGGAGGAAACTTTGGCAACCACCTACAAAATATTTATTCATTCATCATCTGTCTAAATTATAATGTGAAAATCATATAAAATTATAAATAGTAAAACGTAACCTACTAGTATTGGGCTTGGGCCAACCCAATAATACAAGCCCAATACTAAAACATAAATAATGAAAAAAAAAATCCATAATAGAAAAATGATGTCCGCATCAACTGTCTTGAGGTGGGAGAAAGCTCGATCCCGTCGAGTGCATAAATCACAAGAGGTTGCAATCAATTGTCCAACCATAAACTAAGAGGTTACACAAGCTTCTTCCGACGCCCATAAAGACATGTCTGGAGGTCAGAATCTAGTGTCCCCACCAATTTCTCATGAATGGGTGGAAGGAGATATGAGCAAAGGAAGAACTTGCTGACTTCGATAGAGTTCCAATAAATTTAGGTCAAGCTGTTGGAGTATCTCTCTAGTATCCATGTACAATCAGACTCAGATCGATCAACCCAACGAACAAGGAAGCGTTGAACCTCTTCATCATTAGTCAACATAATCTGTTCATTTAAAATGGCATCAACTTTATCTTTGTGTGCTAGAAAATGTGATGTTGGGTTGAAGGTGTTCTGATACCAAATTTGATGCAGCAGCAATTGAAAACAATTAATGGAGAATAAGAAAAATCTATAGAGGAAATGGAATTAGAAGCAGGAATAACAGAAGAAGAATAGGGAAAAATGGAGGAAACTTTGGCAACAACCCACAAAATATTTATTCGTTCGTCATCTGTCTAGATTATAATGTGAAAATCATATAAATAGTAAAATGTAACTCTACTAGTATTGGGCTTGGGACAACCCAATAATAAAATATAAATAATTAAAAAAAATCCATAATAAAAAAAGATGTCCACATCACTGTATCTAAAATTTAACTTTTAAGAGTTTTTTTTTTTTTTTTTTTCTCTCTTTGGGTTGAAACTCATAGATATTGCATTAGCTTAAAGTCATCGTGAATGTTGCGTATTTTTATATCGCAAGTGTACGATATCGTAACAAGTAATATAGTGGACCTAAGAGTCCGGATTATCGTTCCCACGAGGACTATACTTTAGTCTTAATCTACTTTTCTAACTCTTATTTGATGAAAGCGAATCAAATAAGGAATTGTGATAGTTGGAAAGATTGATTCTCTTAAATGAATTAAATGCCTAAAACTAATGAAAATTATGATGAAATAACAAATACAAATAGATCAAAGATTCATGTATATAAGATGTATTAGGGCAAAACAATTTCATCTAATGATCACCTTAATTCCCAATTCAAGATTCTAGCCTAATGTAGTGTTCGGTCGAATTCTCTTACGGTATTCAATTTACCCCTCTCGAGTTCTCATTGAGCCTATTTAACTAATTCAATTCCATATCTCTATGCAAATTACCCTTAGTTAAACGAGTTATGGCACTAGGAATTCATATAACGACCGCAACACTTAGTATAGGTATCTCTACACGTTATACCTCGTTACCGGATTTTATTACACGTTCTAAGTCTCAAACTCACCTCTCGATTCGTAAGAAACTCAATAGATCATCAAATTATTGATCAGGTAATTCAATGCATTGCAATCACAATAAAATCAACACATGGAAGAATAAAACTCAGAAATTCATGAATTAAAGAACTAAGGGTCTCAATAGATTACATTATTTGCCCTAATAATGAATTTAGCTACTCATAATCAAAACAATGAAATAAATAACTAAATTCGAATACATCACCGGATTTAAATGATAAAAAGATGGAGAAGAATCAGCTCTTGCACCAAGATCTTCTTCCACTTCCAATCCTTGATTTGAACTCGAATCCTTCCTCTTCGATCTTGTATTTTTCTCTTAATGTTACAAAGTGTGGAACCCTCTTTTCAATGAGTGGGAACCCCTTTTTCAATGTGTCCCTAGGTCTATTTATACTTTCATATAGGTTCTTGGCCAAGTTGGAGTCTTTTTGTGGAGTTTTCGCGGCCCAAACAATAAAAAACCTAAAATCTGTGCGGCGGCGGCGCTTGAGCGCTACCGGACAGCGCTTGAGCGCTGAAAATCTGTTAAAAATTCAGCATTCAGGCGCCTGAGCGCTAGGTAGGTAGCGCTTGGGCGCTAGCTGCTTGCTGTCATTCTGCGTCCTCTTCAGTATTTTTATCATAACTTTTTCTCTCGATATCCGATTGAGGTAATTCAAGATGCGTTGGAAAGCTAACTCAAAGGGCTACAACTGTTCTTCAGAAGTCGTTTTCAAATTAGATCGTTTGCTATGTCAAATATGGATCACAACATGAGTCTAAAAACCGATGCATAACTCTTTCAATCCTAAATTGATGTGTGATCATATTTTAACGATATTTTATCCATTTGACGTCTTCCTTTATCCAATTGACTCCTAGTACTCTCGAATCTTCATCGTGAGGTTCTACACAACTTTTGAGCATTTTCACTTCAGTCCCCAAACTTTGGATCTTGCCTCTTTTTCGCTAATTTTGCATTCTTTTCTCCAATTCTTCATCTTCCATCTAGTTTCACCTAATAACATATTATATCATCAATTAGGCTATAATCTCATTAGAAGAACGATAAAATGTCATTATTTTGGAGCCTAAATAAGTGTATAAAATACACTTATCAAATACCCCCAAACTTAAGCATTTGTTTGTCCTCAAACAAAATCATAATCTAACTTAATAAACACACAAACATGCAATGTTAATTACCTAATTGGTGGCCAGTCAATCAAGTAAAGCAACAATATTTAGCTAGTTAACTTGACGTTTTATCCCAAGATTAAATCATAATATCAAGTTTATGCACAGCTTCAAAATCACAATACAAAAATTAAAATCCACTTTTCCAATGTAAAATCGACGTGTGTGTGTGAAGAATTAAGTATAACATTATGAATTCATAAGTTGTTTCGATTCTCGACCCTCAATGGTCAAATATGTTCTTTCATCACTCGTAAAATTCACACACCCCCAAACTTATTATTTTCGCTCTTTTCCACCGTGTGAACTAAGGTTAAATTTTCTACTATCCTCACCTCTCTAGTTTGACAAAATTTCACCAATCGCAGTACAACATTTCAATAAACAAGGATTCTCTATTAAATTTGATTGCTTCAATCTCTAGGACTTAACTAGGCTAACAATCTCTTATCATAAGTCAAATTTTCTTAAACAAGTGTTTGAGACATAACCAAGGCATTTGGTGCGTATTCTGTTTCATGCACGTGCTTTTTCTGATTTTTTCCCATTTTTTTTTTCACTTTTTTTTTAAAATATTTTTTTCTTTATTGGAAGCATTCTCTCCCTTAAGCTTTCTAAATGATCCATGTAACAAGTTTTCAGCCGATGACTCCCAAGTCAGATGACCATAGGGCACCAGGTTTTAAAGACCTTTGCATGCTTAATTGCTCGAATCATAAAGGCTACGAAGAGAAATTTTCTAATAAATTCTTTTTTTTTTATGCCTTGACTAGTGCATTGTCCCTCATTTAACACCAATTCAAGTAAACCGACCTCTAACTTGAGAATTTCACCCAATTGCATCCTATCGACCTTAGACAATTCACACAAGATTTTTAATTTCACACATGAAATCCCTATTTATCTCAACATCTTCCTGCAACAGTGAAATCCCCCCAAACTATTCTAAATTTGGTCTAAGAATGTAAAATTTAATGGTTTTGGATTTAGCATCTATGGTCCACTATTTCAACCTATCCAATTATGAAATCAACTCATTCCTACACAATGCTCAACTTAATTCACGTGCTTAATATATATCAAATCTTACATAGAAAAGCACAATTTAATCTAAGAATGCAACTTATTCACTATTTCATAGATCAATATATGATTCAATATATTCATCATTGCCAGTCAAACCAACTAACTCACACAAGCACACAAAAAGATTTTTTTTTTTAACTAAAACAATGAAGCACACAAAACACATAAAAAATAAAAACTCATGTTTTCCACCCCAAACTTAAATTAGACATTGTCCTCAATGTCTTCAATCCTAAATCCGCATATAAAGGGGTGGGGAAGAAAATAAAGAAAAGACTCCCTGATATGGCGTGTAATTCAATGGCTAGCTTTCCTATTGCTCCAGTTGGCTCCTTGGTAAATCATGGTTTACATGTTCCGCGACGTCATGTTCCTGAAAAACAAATAAAGCATTAAGATCAAAAAAATTGGAACAAGTGTTATTTAGCTCTAACATCGAATAAACCAATGAACATATAAAATACCTAAGGGAAAACGAGGTATAGATGATGAAACACAAATAACTTAAAAATAAACTAAATTATCCTAAAACTCGAAAACAAAATAAATAAAAGGGAAAAAGGCTTGGGTTGCCTCCCAAGAAGCGCTTCTTTAAAGTCAATAAGTGTATTTTATACATTTATTTAGGCTCCAAAATAATGACATTTTATCGTTCTTCTAATGAGATTATAGCCTAATTTATGATATAATATGTTATAAGGTGAAACTCGATGAAAGATGAAGAATTGGAGAAAAGAATACAAAATTGGCGAAAAAGAGGCAAGATCCAAAGTTTTGGGACTAAAGTACAAATACTCAAAAGTTGTGTCGGAGCTCACGATGAAGATTCGAGAATGCTAGAGGTCAAATAGATGCAACTAAAGATCAAAAGGAGTGAAAACAAATCAATTTTCAACCGCACAAGGATGTCCAAAGTTTAGTTGGAGATTGAGACCCATTTTTGGCCTAGTAAACGTTCAAATTGAAGAAGAGCTATTTCTATTAAAGTTGTAGCCCTTCGAGTTATCTTTCTAACGAATCTTGAATCACCTCAATCGGACATCGGAAGAAAAGGTTATGACAAAAATACTGAAGCAGATGCAAAGTGGACAGAAACTCGGCGCTCAAGCGCTATAAACTCAGCGCTCAAGCGCTGCACCAGCTAGAAAAATGAATTTTTAACAGATTTTCAGCGCTCGAGCGCTGTCCCGTAGCGCTCAAGCGCCGCCGCCGCCACAGATTTTAGGTTTTTATTGTTTGGGCCGCGAAAACTCCACAAAAAGACTCCAACTTGGCCAAGAACCTATATGAAAGTATAAATAGACCTAGGGACACATTGAAAAAGGGGTTCCCACTCATTGAAAAGAGGGTTCCACACTTTGTAACATTAAGAGAAAAATACAAGATCGAAGAGGAAGGATTCGAGTTCAAATCAAGGATTGGAAGTGGAAGAAGATCTTGGTGCAAGAGCTGATTCTTCTCCATCTTTTTATCATTTAAATCCGGTGATGTATTCGAATTTAGTTATTTATTTCATTGTTTTGATTATGAGTAGCTAAATTCATTATTAGGGCAAATAATGTAATCTATTGAGACCCTTAGTTCTTTAATTCATGAATTTCTGAGTTTTATTCTTCCATGTGTTGATTTTATTGTGATTGCAATGCATTGAATTACATGATCAATAATTTGATGATCTATTGAGTTTCTTACGAATCGAGAGGTGAGTTTGAGACTTAGAACGTGTAATAAAATCCGGTAACGAGGTATAACGTGTAGAGATACCTATACTAAGTGTTGCGGTCGTTATATGAATTCCTAGTGCCATAACTCGTTTAACTAAGGGTAATTTGCATAGAGATATGGAATTGAATTAGTTAAATAGGCTCAATGAGAACTCGAGAGGGGTAAATTGAATACCGTAAGAGAATTCGACCGAACACTACATTAGGCTAGAATCTTGAATTGGGAATTAAGGTGATCATTAGATGAAATTGTTTTGCCCTAATACATCTTATATACATGAATCTTTGATCTATTTGTATTTGTTATTTCATCATGATTTTCATTAGCTTTAGGCATTTAATTCATTCAAGAGAATCAATCTTTCCAACTAACACAATTCCTTATTTGATTTGCTTCCATCAAATAAGAGTTAGAAAAGTAGATTAAGACTAAAGTATAGTCCTCGTGGGAACGATAATCCGGACTCTTATGTCCACTATATTACTTGTTACGATATCGTACACTTGCGATATAAAAATACGCAACAAGTTTATATCGCAAGTGTACGATATCGTAACAAGTAATATAGTGGACCTAAGAGTTCGGATTATCGTTCCCACGAGGACTATACTTTAGTCTTAATCTACTTTTCTAACTCTTATTTGATGAAAGCGAATCAAATAAGGAATTGTGATAGTTGGAAAGATTGATTCTCTTAAATGAATTAAATGCCTAAATCTAATGAAAATTATGATGAAATAACAAATACAAATAGATCAAAGATTCATGTATATAAGATGTATTAGGGCAAAACAATTTCATCTAATGATCACCTTAATTCCCAATTCAAGATTCTAGCCTAATGTAGTGTTCGGTCGAATTCTCTTACGGTATTCAATTTACCCCTCTCGAGTTCTCATTGAGCCTATTTAACTAATTCAATTCCATATCTCTATGCAAATTACCCTTAGTTAAACGAGTTATGGCACTAGGAATTCATATAACGACCGCAGCACTTAGTATAGGTATCTCTACACGTTATACCTCGTTACCGGATTTTATTACACGTTCTAAGTCTCAAACTCACCTCTCGATTCGTAAGAAACTCAATAGATCATCAAATTATTGATCATGTAATTCAATGCATTGCAATCACAATAAAATCAACACATGGAAGAATAAAACTCAGAAATTCATGAATTAAAGAACTAAGGGTCTCAATAGATTACATTATTTGCCCTAATAATGAATTTAGCTACTCATAATCAAAACAATGAAATAAATAACTAAATTCGAATACATCACCGGATTTAAATGATAAAAAGATGGAGAAGAATCAGCTCTTGCACCAAGATCTTCTTCCACTTCCAATCCTTGATTTGAACTCGAATCCTTCCTCTTCGATCTTGTATTTTTCTCTTAATGTTACAAAGTGTGGAACCCTCTTTTCAATGAGTGGGAACCCCTTTTTCAATGTGTCCCTAGGTCTATTTATACTTTCATATAGGTTCTTGGCCAAGTTGGAGTCTTTTTGTGGAGTTTTCGCGGCCCAAACAATAAAAACCTAAAATCTGTGGCGGCGGCGGCGCTTGAGCGCTACGGGACAGCGCTCGAGCGCTGAAAATCTGTTAAAAATTCATTTTTCTAGCTGGTGCAGCGCTTGAGCGCTGAGTTTATAGCGCTTGAGCGCCGAGTTTCTGTCCACTTTGCATCTGCTTCAGTATTTTTGTCATAACCTTTTCTTCCGATGTCCGATTGAGGTGATTCAAGATTCGTTAGAAAGATAACTCGAAGGGCTACAACTTTAATAGAAATAGCTCTTCTTCAATTTGAACGTTTACTAGGCCAAAAATGGGTCTCAATCTCCAACTAAACTTTGGACATCCTTGTGCGGTTGAAAATTGATTTGTTTTCACTCCTTTTGATCTTTAGTTGCATCTATTTGACCTCTAGCATTCTCGAATCTTCATCGTGAGCTCCGACACAACTTTTGAGTATTTGTACTTTAGTCCCAAAACTTTGGATCTTGCCTCTTTTTCGCCAATTTTGTATTCTTTTCTCCAATTCTTCATCTTTCATCGAGTTTCACCTTATAACATATTATATCATAAATTAGGCTATAATCTCATTAGAAGAACGATAAAATGTCATTATTTTGGAGCCTAAATAAGTGTATAAAATACACTTATCAGTGAACAACGGATAATAAAAAAAGGATTACAATTAATCAATTCAAGAACTAACAATATATTCAAAAATAATAAGGATGTTAACTCGTGGGCTACTTTTTACCCTTTTCGAGCCAAGGAATACAGTGACATGAACCACAACCAGTGGCGGATCCAGAACCCGGCAAGCCCACTTTTTTTTTTGACAATACATAAATTTTTTCACTTATATAACTGTTATTTCATTCATTTTCAAACGGCTCTTTCAATTGAGTTGGTTAGAACTTGCAATTCTTATAAGATGTTTCTGGTTCGATTTCCTAGCTTGCAATTCATATATTTTTAGTTCTACAATTTTTACCAAAATTAATGGCAATAGGGAGGGGGGAGTCGAACATGTGACTATCCTTAAAGATTATTGAAATTCTTATCATTATGACACTTGTTGAGTTTGATATTATTGTTAACATAATAATATATATTAAGTTTTAAATATTAATAAACGACATCGTCTTTACGATCGCTGCTTGTTGACGTTGATTGGGACGTTGACCGGTCAACGTCCATCCCGACTGAACTTCAATGCTGGTTCCGTCCCTGACCACAGCGTACCTCTTATGCTCACAATCATATTGAAATGAACTATTCGACGTCACATTCAAAGAAATTTCAATTCTAAGAGCCCTACTAAGGTGAGAGAAAGTCTTTGAATTTGGAATCCCACAAAGCAAACACTCCACATGGTACCAACACAGAAATTAATGAAAATCAATTCATCAAGATATGGTGGACTTTAATTGTTTCTATATCAATATTATACTTTCCAGCCAACATTTTTTGACTCAAGGACATATGTGCCGAGACGGGAATAAAGCAAATACAGCGTACTGCAAATTACAGCTCGAGCAAGTTGGCTAAAACATTAAATGGAGTTACAGAAGAAGAATAAATGAGCATAGGATATTATAATTTAAAGGAAAAACACTATGCAGTATTAAATAGGAGGGCTTAATTTCCAACCTATATTAATCATGCACTCTCTCTCTCACATCAGTATCCATATGTAAGTATATATAAATCTGAGAGTAAGGTGTGGGGCTCTATTGAAACACAATTGTCAACAAGAGTTTGAAGAGAAAAGCTCAATAGATGAGTATGGAGAGACAAAGCATGATGAATCAGGAAATTTCTGTAAGTGTATGTAATTTACTATTCATTCTAGGCTTTTCTACTCATCTTCTACGTTGTCAAGGCTTGACGGGCTTCAAACAGAAAGCTATCCGCGCATGTCAGTAGTTTTAAAACAATGGCTTGTTATAAACACCGACGAAAATACCGGATGATTCCAATACTAATTTATTGTGATAATAGGCGAGAAAATAATGTGACGCAATATGAAGTAATTGATTACAAACTCAAGATTAAAATAATTTGTAGAAAAATTGAGATTTCGCTAAAATATGGAGAAAGAATACAATGATCTTGTACTTATGATTTGTCCTAACTTAATCTAAAATACAATGAATAGCTAAATATATATATAAGATGTTTCAAACCCTAAAAGTAGAGCTATAGATGGAAAGAAATGTTCAAAACGTGTAAACCGCGAACCCCGACGCTCGAGTGTCGACGGGTGCCACCTCGACGCTTAAGCGTTCGGCTATAGCGAAGCTTCACTGTTTTGGGCGCTTGAGCTCCAAGCAAGTATAATTGCATCAAGAAGTACTCCTTGGTCCATATCTTGATTTTTTTAGTTCAACACAAATTTCAACTCTCAATTGAGCTTCCAAATAGATTTTCAATTAGAATTTGTCAAATAGATTTCAAATAGGATTCCAAAAGCATTCCAACAAATAGAATTACTCTTAATGTCGACCTTAATTAGAATTCTCAATTATTTTCATAATAGAATTTGGGTCACACCCTAATTCTAACGAGGCTATGCCAGGCTCATCGGAGCTTTGGCGTGCTAGTCCAGCACCAAGTAGTTGCAAAATACCTATATTCAGATTTATATACTTCATTTGAGAATTAGTAACAGTTGTAACTTCTGTGCCAACTTTACAAATTCTGTTCATAATCATTCATGGTTTCCGATCAAGTATAGCTTCGAATTCTTTTAACAGCCTTCAACACGTTCGTCTGGGAAAGGTGCTGCTTACCATAGAACAGCTGCTTTAGAAGATGACGTTGTCATTGTAGCGTGAGTACTTCACTTACAATTCGTCTGAATCGTGTAAATTTTCTGCCCATCAATTAATTGTCATTCTGTGTTTATCACGTTTAATAGTGCCTGTCGAACTGCCATTTGCAAATCTAAACGGGGAGGATTCAAGGATACTCTTCCAGAGGATTTACTTGCTCCCGTTTTAAAGGTTAGTCACACTACTCAAATACAACCACTTGCAAAGACTGAATCTTTTAGTTTCCTATACTCTGAAGGATAAACTGACTTCGAGAGACAAGAACCTATTTGAAGCTTTTCTTAAATATATTGTACTTGCCTTTGTCTGTCTCATATTATTCTAGTTTCATGCTGGCCTAATGATAATGAAAGAAAGTCGGTCTTTTAGTAAGCATATATAAGCGGCTCTTTAATGGTCGCACCCAAAGGTACATATGGTGGAGGTTTGTTCGAGATAATGTTATATGAAATTCAGAACCAGTCTTGAAGTGAAGGAATTAGAAAGAACGGATTATGAGTTCAATTCTTTACCATTATATCTGAACTTCATTTAGTAATGGTCTTCTCCCGATTGCAGGCGTTGATAGAGAAAACAGACTTGAATCCAGCCGAAGTCGGAGATATAGTTGTAGGAACAGTTTTAGCTCCGGGTTCACATAGAGCAATTGAATGCAGGATGGCTGCACTTTATGCTGGTTTCCCTGGTAGTCCTTTATTTCGAAAAATAAATGATTTTGTATTAAGTACAATTAAATTATAGACTGCCGACTATGAAATATTTTCGCAGACATGAAAGGGATTTAATTCACCTGCAATTAAAGTGGTTTCACGTCTTCTTTCGAGCAAATGGCGTTTGTTTTACCTTAATATTCTAATTCTGACGCTTTCTTCAGATATTGTGCCCATCAGGACAGTCAATAGGCAATGTTCGTCTGGCCTTCAGGCTGTTGCTGATGTAGCTGCCTCCATAAAATCAGGATTCTATGAAATTGGTAAAAGGAGAGTTTCTTAAATATGTACTGAAATGACTCTTGCCTTTCCTTCAGTTCTTATTCTTTCTATACAGGCATTGGGGCTGGATTGGAGTCCATGACAGTTGATAAGATGGACTGGATTCAAAAAGTTAATCCCAGAGTGTGTTAAAAACTGGAATTTCTTTTTGCATGAATCGTTATTTCCATATGCTAGTGTCTTCAGCTGGAAATATACTGTTTCAGGTGGAAAGTTCTGCTAAAGTCCGAGACTGTCTACTTCCGATGGGCATCACTTCTGAAAATGTAGCCGAACGTTATGGAGTGACCCGACAAGAGCAAGACCAAGCTGCGGTAAGTGTGCTGCTTCATTAATGCTGAACGACCTCATATCAAATCTTGAAGTTATCACAATTAGAAACAATTGTAACCCCTCAGAATTACATCAATAGGTCACATCCCATAAGCGTGCTGCTGCAGCTATTGCATCTGGAAAATTTAAAGATGAAATCATTCCAGTTTCTACAAAGGTAGACGAGCGAGTTTCTTCCGAATGCATTATAGTTGACATAAATCATTTTAAAGTTTCTAATGAAGATTTTACTTTAAAGATTGTAGCCCTTGAAAGTGGAGAGGAGAAGCTTATTACAATTTCTGTCGATGATGGCATTCGTCCTAACACAAATACGACAGATCTGGCAAAGTTGAAGCCTGTGTTCAAGAATAACGGGACAACAACTGCAGGTGATAATATTTGTTGGACTTGATCATAAATAACTATGTTGTACGAATTTTAACTTAATCGTAGACGCGTGATATCAGGGAATGCTAGTCAAATAAGTGATGGTGCTGCGGCAGTGCTTCTCATGAAGAGAAGTTTGGCTACGCAAAAAGGATTTCCAATTCTTGGTGTATTCAGGTGAAACACGCTGAAAATTGTTATGGATTACGCCTTAATCCCTGTTTACTAGAGCAATAAAAGAAATGAAAAACAAGTAGAACACACATTGCATCAATCTAATATACCCTCAAAACACATACTAAAATAACCTAACACATGTATACAGTGCCTAATGTACCCCCAAGGCCTGAGGTATATTCACGGTCAAAGGGAAAGAGTACAATGTGATTAGGCTCTACTCAGTTCAACAAAAACCAGTGCAGATGTCACAGTGAAGTGTTCAATCTGATGTCTTAATTAAAATTCCATGGATTAGTTAAACATTGGATGAGCACAAAGTTTAGTCTTTGATTTTTAAGAGGTGCTTCGACTTCAAGAGCACAGTTTTCCTTCAAACTACCCCCTTTAGAAGTTGCTCATAAACATTGTTACCATGCATTTATGATTCTGAGGACATGATAATAGTATACATGCCTGAATTGTCCCTTGAAAATACAAGCTAGACAATCTGATTTTTTACACAATAGTTCGAGTAACTATCTGGAACTTCTCTTGAAGGAGTTTTGCTGCCATAGGGGTGGATCCTGCAGTTATGGGAATCGGCCCAGCTGTTGCAATTCCGGCTGCAGTGAAGTCTGCTGGTCTACAACTTGGTGATATTGACTTGTTTGAAATAAATGAGGTGCTTCTTTCTCTTAGTAACACTCGTGTTAAATGTATCTACAAAAATTATAGCAGTGCAAATCTTGTGTGTAAATTGCAGGCGTTTGCTTCCCAATTCGTATATTGCTGTAAACATTTAGGCCTTGATCCTGAAAAAGTTAACGTTAACGGAGGAGCAATGGCTATTGGGCATCCCTTAGGAGCTACAGGTTATCAAGATTAGTACTGTCTGGCATACTCTTAACTGAGATTTGGATAACGTAATAAAGAGTTCAGATTGTTTCTTCATTTTTCAGGGGCTCGCTGCGTTGCAACTCTACTCCATGAGATGAAGCGTCGTGGAAAGGATTGTCGTTTTGGTGTGATATCAATGTGCATAGGTACTCCACACAACTCGACCCCAATTTTCATGTATTATTTTAGTTGACATGTCGAGAACTGTCATGTGTGTTGCATTGTAGGTTCAGGCATGGGGGCTGCTGCTGTTTTCGAAAGAGGGGATTCTGTGGAGGATCTGTGAAATGCAAGGATGGTTAGCAGCAACAATCTATTATCAAAAACATTACATATTAGTGCATGTTTGGTATGCATGTTTTGTACGTGATTAGACTGGACACGAGTTTGGCTCTCTTATTTAATAATGTCGAGTGCTACCTAACTTTTCAAATTCTCCTTGATTAGCCTAAATTTTACATTCTAAATATATTTAAGGGCGTGTTCGGTAGGGATTAAAATCAGATTAAAATTGAAAAATTAGTTGTTATTGTTGACTTTTATTAGACGAGTGGGGTCCAATAACGACTATATTTTCAATTTTAATTGGATTTTAAGCTGTAACGAACAAGCCCTAAATGTGTTACTTCTTTATACCTAAAGAAAAGAACTCTTCTAATTTTCCTTACTGAGTCCAAATTTGTCTCTCTCAAATATTTCAACAATATGTTAGTTACTCTACTAATTCATGGCATAACCCGATAATCATATGGTTTTTGGTGTTTTAGACATTTTTATCCCAAATACCTATCAAATTTTGTTTACCAACCAACTTTTTACAAACTTCCTTCTTTTCAGTTACATATTTTTCAATAAAATAAAATTACCCACAATCCAAAAAAATTTACTTCATGTTTAACTATATATTTCATATCAACCTACTATTCCAGAATGCATTCTACAAAAAAAAAAAAAAAGACCTACAACATGCCCTAAATGTCTAACTAATGAAATTAAATACATGTTTGACTCTCTTCAAACAAAAATTCTTTATTTTTCATATTCATTTTCAATAACTCATTTATATAATAAAGTATTTTGCACATAAACCAAATTTTTTTCCCCCAATTTCTCTTTATAATGGCCATGGGGCTGAAACTTAAAAATCGTTATTTCAGGTAATTTTCTCTTTCGCACCTGATCCACTTTGACATACAGCAGGATGTAAATCCTGGAAATATGCAGAGTGCAAAGTCTCACTAATCATTCGATAGATTAGTCTGAGGAAATTACTAATTTCTGTTTGGTAGGGATTAAAATTTAGATTTTAATCTAAGTCAAAGCCGACAATTAATTTTAACAACATATTTCATGGAACTATAACTTTTTGACGACTCATAATATAAAACATCAAATCCAACAAAATATAATAAAAATAACATTATTTCTGGAGTTCACACACTAATAACCTTGTACCAGCTTTCCTCCTCCCTACTGAAGGAACCCACAACTGCAAACAAATCCTAGAGAAGATATTCATAAGACGCCTTTCTCGATCTTCATTTTTGGGCTCCGAGTTGATGGATCAGGCCTAGCTCATGATGAAATCCATTCTTTAAGAGGCAATCTGCACATGATTTAAACGTGGTTGGAAATATAAAACTGTTCAGTGAAGAGAAACAAAAATAATTTACACTGGGAAATATTAACTTATGTCCATAAATTAAGAGAGAGACTACAGAGCCACCTGCAAGCTAGTCTTAGGACTGGTCTTGATCCGACCTAGCACGTATCAGCCTTCGACGCCTTCTTGGGTTTGCACGAACATCTTCACCAATATCACTTAACATGTTCAGATCGGTTTCATCATGATCTCCATCTTCTTCATCATGGCTGTCATTGTCATCATCTTGTAACAACCTTTCACCCCAGTGATAGCGCCGTCTAGAAAAGGGTCCACTTGGGCGCTGATGCCTTGCCAAACCTCTTGACCTACCAACTCTTCGCTCGGATGCTGGATCCATTGAACCAATCATGTGAAACCAGAAGAAGGTGCTTAGCCACCGACTCGCTTCAGCACCACTTCTTTCGGTTGCACCTGGTAACCCACTTCCATTATCGTACACATAGTCACCAAGCACTCCTTCACTTCCGCCTGATAGGCTACTTCCATTATCAAACACAGAATCGCCAAGTATACGTCTTTCTCTTTCACTTGACAGCCTAGCTCCATTATCAATCACATAGTCACCAAGTACGATTGCCTCTGGCATGGATGAGCGAATGGCACTAACAATATCATTGTTCACTCTCTGCTCTTCAAGGCATTGCCAGGCTTGTTGTCTCGATGGGTCGATATCAGCTGGGCAGACTGTCGGATGAACACTTCTAGCATGCCGACGTAATTCCCCATAGTTACCAGAGAACGAGCATGATTCATGAGAGCAACTTCGGGACTTCAGATTGAGATACATTCTGGTATCTTCTACAACCTTCCAGCCCAGAACACTCCCACGGCACAAAGGGCATCTCAAATTCGATTGTGGTTTTGGCTTCTCCATGTTAGTCTCTCGATCAAACCTTTCCCACAATATTCCTTGTTCTCCAAAGTCAGAATCTGCATCAAATGTGCTGCTTCCTCCAGATTCTCCAGGCATTTCCACAGTTGCGGCAGTGTTACTTGCATTCAGATCCCCAGTCAAACCACTTGAGCTAGCATTAATAAAATCATGCAGACTTCTGGGTGCTAATGTAGTATAACTGTCTGTGTTTTCTCCTGCAAGTTTTTTAAATCGGTCCAAGCAATTTGAATGCCTATAACTAGTGTCACAAATGTATGACCGACAGCCCTTATCATGAAAACTGCAAATGAGAAGAACAGCATTGTGTGGGTGGTCCATACATATAGGACACGAAACTTCATCCCATTCCTCATACAAAGCAGACATATCTGCATCATTTGAAATGCTTCGCTTCCTACCAGCCATCTATTTGCACTCTGTGATGTTTCTAATATTGAATTCGTTAGCATACCATCTATATTCCAGTATAGTGCAAAGAAAATGAACAAAATATTGTTTTATTATATAAAATGGCAGTAGAAATCATAACTGCGGCACCAGACAAACATAAGAACCGTATAAAGAAGTTTCTTCCCAAAGCAATCCCCTAAGAACTGGAAAGGAAAAGGAGCACACCTATTCAAACCACAATTCCCAAGCCCAAAATAATGAAGGCAAACACCTATAGAACCAGCAAAAAATTCTGGCACAGTACGAACTCAAATGTATACAATCAGAAGTCAAAACATTCAAACATAGAAAGGAAGGCGATTTAACCTCAAGAACCAAGCATCAATAAAGAAAAAAATTGAATTCAATTAATATATTATCAAAGCAACGCAATCCAACATAGAATTTTTTTAAGACACATCACATTTTTACTCACCGGTGGAAGTACTGGGCTTTCTCTATACTGGAACCTCTGAATCTTATGACACTGGATAAGAGTTAATGAAATACAGCATCTTCATTCGACTTCAAAGTATATCTGACAGCAACCCATTACAAGAATTAAATAAATACACTTCATTAACACAGAATGTACAAATCTCAAAGTAATAATACCTTCAATAAAGAATTACTGACAATATCTTGAGCAACAGTAACTAATGAGTTCTTTGACCTGCAGTTGTAGTAGGAATGGTAATGGTCGGTTCCATAACATCAAATTATATAATCAAACAGAAAGCTCTGAGAATTATATACTCACTAGCAAAACATGAATTGAAAAAAGACCTAAACTTCACAGCACAAATAACATGCATGAGAAGGCCAGTATAAAACATTTCAACATCCAAAATGATGAACTGAAACCCAAGCAATGCCTGTACTCAAATCCACGAGATTTTGGCAAACCCCTCCCATAAATGGATGGGTGGGTGGGTGTGACGATCACATTAAGCTAATTCAGAAAAGCAGAATCCAAAAACTTGACATTTCAGAACACCTTGCTCTATACAAGCCTACAAGTGGATAACATAAAATTATTCAGACACTAACAACCCTTTAGAATAAAAAATTTGAACCAAACTTTCCAAGATACTTTACCCAGAAATCTTGTTATAAACAAAAAATGCAAAGAAAATTCAGAATACCATTTTAGTCCATTTCATCCTAACGTAAAAGAAGAATTAGGCAATACATATTGTCCACTAATCGAAAGAAAATAAGGTCAGGAAAAGAAATCTTGACCAAAATTCTCAAAACCCCCAAATTCTACCATGAACGGACGATATATTTATGCAACAATAAATACACATAATTATAAGCATCTACATCTATACACACACAAGCATCTACAACACACGATCCAACAAATCATAGAATACGGACAAAATCACCGCTTACGAATTAAATTTACCGAATTGAAACGGGAACGATATAGAGCTGGTCCAGCAATTGTCCTCAACAAAAGTGATGTTAAATTGCGGGTTGTTTCAACAGATATCAAACGAAAATTGGGTGGAATTTACGAGAAAACTATGGATGAAAGTGGGTTGAAGAAACAGCGGAAAGTTGTATGAAACCTTTCCTTCCATACTAATACATATACACAACATAAATATGCATGTATTTACAGATTCAGTGCAGAAAAATTGCAGTGAAAAGAAAATAAGATAGAAGTTTTGAAGGAGATTCTGAAGGAAAGAGGGAAAGTCTGCGAATAGAAGAAAAGAAGGACGAAGCAGCTACTGTTTGCTTGTACATTTTGCATGCCGCCAAGTGAACAAGAATATGGGCCCAGTTCAGTTCGGTCCAACCATTTCATTGTTTACTCAACCATGTTTGCCTAATTATAAGTAAAACTTAAAAAATTACTTTTTTTTTTTGGTCGTCAAAGTATCGTTTGTGAAGTCATGGTTCACTATTAAAATAAGTAAATTTTTAATTATAAATCAAGTAAAAATAACTACTTATAGAAGTGCAAACAAAGATTGAATTGGGGTGAGAATCAAAATAATTTACTCTCTTATAACTTTTGGAGCCTACCAAATTGTGTGACTAAAATGTACTAAACTGGCTAAAAAAGTACAAAATAGTGGGTTACACAACTTATAAGTGAAATAAGTTAGATTTCTAAATTGTGGGATTTATAATTATATACATTTTGGTCCACACAATTTATGGATTTCAAAGCTCAATACAAACCAAATACCATGGCCATATTATCTAAAACGGAAAATTGGAGATGAAACGGAAAATGAGACTCGAGATTTGGAAACACTAGGCAAGCACCTTTCTTAATCATAAATTTCAATTGTCTAGTATCTTTCTTCATACGAGTGCTTGTAAAATAGATAGATGTGATAGTGTATACTGAATGGGGACAAAGCGTATCCTTTCGTCTTGAACTAATTTTGGCGTGGGGTTTGATACTTGCTAGCTTATAAATTTGATATACAATTGCAAAATTGAGCCTTTTTATGTAAATATTGTCATCCCAGGTAAAACTCATTTCTGGAGGCATTTGGAGCAAAAAGAAAGGTTTTGAGCTTAATTGGAGTGGTTTGAAGCAATTGAAGATGGTAAAATGGGATTGATGGAAAGCATTATAAGAGTAATTGGAGGAAATTCAATAGTTACAAAAGTGATTCAACTCTAGGAAAGTTTGGGAACTGATTTGTACATTTTCAGAACTCGAGGAGGACCAACCTTGAATGACTATGGATATTCGAGGACCAACTTAGAAGCTTTTGAGAGTTGTGTGATTAGTTTTGAAGACTTGGATTGCAAATGACCAAAATCGTATAAGAAGCTTGAATTAAGGGTCAAAGTGCAAATGACTGTAATTTGCAAATTGTGTTCAACTATTCGGGTCGTTATTATGGTATGCAAATGATGATTAACATGCGGTCCGACCGTCCGACCAGAGTCATATTTTTCGACTATTGTTTTTTTTTTTTTTTTTCGGGGTCAATTTGCAAATTTTCAATGCGATTTAAGGTAACTATAAAAAGCCCGATTATAGGCCAAACTAAAGGAGAAAAAAGTATACAAGAGAACAGAGAATAAATGAGAAGGTTTCATGACTTTAGCATGAAAAAAGACAGATTCTTGGTACGACATTTTCTTTTTCTTTTTTTCCTTTAAACCGATAATGAAATCCAATATATATATATATTTTTTTTATTTTATTTTTTTTTAATAATTATTATTATTATTATTTTTTTTTTGTATTTTTATTTTGTTTGACGAGTAATTAAATTATTTGTTGGAATGAACAATGCAACTTATATTTGAACATTTAGCCCCTGTTTGATGTTGTTAAAAATTATATTTTTAGTACATTTTGAGAATAGTTGATGAAATGTGTGGTCGGAAAGTTGTTGATCTCATGAAATGTGTAATTAAAATTAATTTTTTTACTTTAATTTAGACTTTTATGAACTTTTTATGCTACACCAAACATCGGCTAAATTTCAAATTCTAAAGATATGTGCAGTTAATAGATTTATGTATTAATTTTACTCTTTTTTTTTTTAATTATTTGATCGCTAATTCATGATCTATGAATTGCAAAAGTCTAGAGGTAGGTTATAAATTAATTAGGCCATGTGATAATATTCGACAATTAGGTAAAAGGTAGATATACATTTCTGCTATTGTTTCAGTATTTAATTGAATTCTTAGGTGATTTAATGCGATTAACACCCTGAGGGTGTGTTTGGCCCACATTATTTTGGAAGAATGTATTCCAGAATAGTAGATTGATGGAGAATGTGTGATTGAAAAAGAAGGAAAAGTTATTATCGATGTGATGGAAAATATTATTTTATTGAAAAATGTGTGGTTGAAAATGAAAATGAAAATTTTAATGTGTACCAAACAGGTTCAGATTTACATATAGATTTAGTAAGTTGATTTAAATAAATATGATTGATTTGAACTCGATAAAGGTAAATTGATTTAATTAGTGAATTCGAACCGATATAACTTATATAATTGAACTTGAGGAATGACATAAAAGGAGGTAATTACAATGAAATAGTTAGTTCCAATGTTTTAACCATCATATTTGATCGTTTAATCAAAGTTATATATAATCGAAAGAAATCACTTTCGTTTGATTTCTTTTCTTTTCTTAATTAATATTAATTTTAGTCAAAACATTGCCTGAAATTTTGTTTTCATCAAATAAGGATTATGTCCTTTCTATAAATCGATGCTCAAGTAACTACTTCAACTCGTGGCTTTCAACACTAAAAAATGATAAATAACAATAAGTGATTCATCGTGAAAAAAATATATGAATGGGATAAATCCATGTTTGTTTCACATTATTTTAAGGGAAAAATAAATAATTTCCCTTTTTTTCAAAAAACTTGGGCCCCACCATCCCACAACGTGGTCGAATATTTCGGTTGACGAAGAATTCAGCGGTAAAATTTCTTCTACAAATGGGAAACAAACAGGGGCTAATATGTTCTCACGTATGGCATCACGTATTCACGTGTAATGAAAACTAAAGATGAAGTGTTAGGTATCTTTCAAAAAAAAGAAAAAGGTTATTCGGACTACGACACAAAGAAAAATATAATGATTTTAGAATATGTAATGATCACGAATATAGAAGTGACCCGATTGTTGAGGTCACGTACTAGTTTTTATTTTCACGTAAGAAATGCAATCTCTATGGAACACATTTCTCTCTCCAAACTCGTGTCCCAACTTCGTGGACATCAATTTACAGACCCTCGAACCATTATTCCACATACTGATTTTCTATTTTGTTTTTGTAAAAATATTTTTACAAATTCTAACTGATAAAATAAAAAAAAAAAAAATACAGAAGAATGAAAGTACTTTCAATGAAATCAACAGGCTAACTGATCTCTATTCTGAGAAATCTGTTCAAAAATTGGAAGCCTTCTTGATCTAGCAGGAGCCCATTCAGTCACCACACGTTCAAGCACTTCAACAAAATCGTCTTCAAAAGTTAGGCCTTCAGGAAGACTTGGCGTTAGCGAAGGCAGAGTCTGCCCAGATTCTTGCAGTTCTAACAACAATTCTTCAGCACGAATTCTCGACTTTGAATCATCGAAACCTGGTAGTTTATACTGCCAAATTTCTTGAAGAGTCAAATTTGCCTCATCGTATCGTCCCTGTTTTATTAGGCAATGGCATAGGTTGCAGGCCTTGTTCGTGTCCGGGTCGATCATTTGTGCCTTACGGTATACAACTTCTGCTGCCATGTAATTGCCTTTCTACACGTAAACCCAGCCTAGATTTCACACTCAGCTAAAGTTATACTATGAAAAACACCTTTAAAAAATGAGCACTTGTAAAATCAATTATTTACTTAAATGCTTTGAAACATAGAAAATAAGTGTAAGGCAACAAGGAATCAACCCGAAAAAGTAGAATGGTCTTTATAAAGACTTGGGTCAACAATGTTTTACACCAGAAGTTCATTCAGGGACTAGTTTTTCTATCACATTGTGCGCACTTTTCTCATTTTAACAGATAATGTTTCAAAAATAATAATAATAATAATCGGGGGCGTTGCCCCCGAACCCCCATGGCCCCCACCCCTTCAACTCTGGGACCCCCCTTCTTCGATTGGCTTGAACATTCATATTGTTTCCATATAATTGTTGCAAGTTCTGATTTGGTTTCCATTGATGCTCTCAAGCTTCATTTGCATTCAACTTCCAAAATTAAAGATCTTGGCACTATCAGGTACTTTCTAGGACTGGAAATTGTTCGATCTTCTGCTGGTTTTTCCATTTCACAACGCAAATATGCACTTGATATGCTACAAGATTCAGGCCTTACTGGAGCTCATCCTTCCAGTTTTCCTATGGAACATAATTTGAAATTGTCTCGTGATGAGGGGCAATTATTAGCCAATCATGCCGAATATCGAAGACTAATTGGGAGGTTAATATATCTAACTATCACAAGACCTGATTTGACATTTGTTGTCCAGACACTTAGCCAGTTTATGCATGCACCAAGACTACCTCACTTGAATGCTGTACACAGAATTCTGAGATATATTAAGCAGATACTAGCACAGGGAATATTTTTGTCAAGCACATCTGATCTACAATTGAATGTTTTTTGTGATGCAGACTGGGGAGGGTGTATAGATAGCAGGAGATCTGTGACGAGGTATTGTGTTTTTCTTGGAGAAGCATTGATTTCATAGAAATCTAAAAGGCAAACAACAGTATCAAAGTCATCAGTCGAAGCTGAATATAGAGCAATGGCCACGACCTGCTGTGAAGTGATTTGGCTATTAGGGATACTTAAAAACCTTGGTGTGGATCATTTAAAGCCCGCATTAATGTATTGTGACAACAAAGCAACCCTGCATATAGCATCCAATCCAGTTTTTCATGAGAGGACAAAACACATAGATATAGATTGTCGCATAGTGACAGAGAAGTTACAAAAGGGATTGATCAAGACAGTTTATGTTTCTTCTAAACACCAACTGGTAGATATTCTGACTAAAGCACTGGGAGAAGAACGGTTTTCTTTCTTAACAAGATGGGAATCATAAATTTGCACTAGTCCATCTTCAAGGGGGATGTTACAACTCAACAAGAAGTTGAAGCAAAAACGGTGGCTGAAGCTGAAACAGAAGCTGGGGCAGAAGCTGAAGTTGAAGGTTGTTGAAATTAGTTAGAAAAGATGAGCTGGAATACAGGTGTTAGTTAGCAGTTGAAATTCAGTTAGTTAGTTGAAATGTAGCCGGCAGTTTGCACATTTGAATTAACAGAAAATAATAAAGAAGAGAGTCACGATTCTCTCTGAATTTTTCTTCATTCTTCTGTATTTCCTATTTTCTATATCTTCTTAGTTTTTTGATACACCGTAAGGATCTCCCAACGTAGGCAGACCAGAGCTCAACGTGTCCTTGTTTTGTTCAGTAATTTTAAAGACTAGTTTCTCATTCTACATTTCAACCAACCAGTAGGAACACTCTTAAAGCACGTTAGTTCACGTAAGAGATGAAAACCCAGCTCAACCGTCACAAACACACAGCAAGATATGGCGAGAGATATTCGCGCAGTCATTGAAACTTAACTAGTATTTTGAAACAGGAAAACAAATTAGCAACGCGAATCAAAGAATTATGGCAGAAACAACCTGGCTACACTTGCTCTTTGGCATAAAATAGAAGCATATTTGGAACAACCTTCACCATATATCAACATGATAAAAGTCGAGCAAATGAACTGCTTAACGACCCAAGGTAACATAAGCCACAAGTAAACACAAATCTAAATGGAAACCATGTGGCCAGCCAATGCAAGTTTTAGGTAGATCATACAAGAACAATTCTGAAACTATGCCTGGTTGCTGTCACCCTTTGCATAGTCACCCATCCTTCCACTTCGCCGGCCATGGACATTGCCTCTGCCACCTCCACCTCTGCCTCTTCCATATCCAGCACCTGTCAATAAACAAAAAGATGATGTTTCTAATTATGAACAATTCTAGAGCAAGTTCAAACATAAAGACTGTGTATTCTTGCAATAGTCAATAACACGCCCTTATTTCAAAAAAAAAATTGACATTTTCTTGAATTCAAGACATAAGCAGAAAATCATTTGTTTGACAATCCTGAGTTACAGAAGCACATTAACCACAATAACCCCAACCATTACCAACACCACGCCTGCCACCTCGGCCCCAGTTTGAATATCCACCATTTTCTGCCAGGATGAAAGATGAAGAGTCAGAAATATAGGATACTTGATGCAACGCGATCTAAGACAGTCCGCATAATAGGACAAAAAATGGTTCTAGTGAGTGAGTACCTTGATAGCTTGGATACCCACCTCTGTCCCAACCCCGTCCCCTACCTCTGCCACGAGCTCTTCCTCTTCCATATGAATCTAAATATCAAATTTCATTAATATCAAGGATGTAATATTTCAATATGAGGTTCCATTTCAATTCCTTTTCTTAATATTACCTCCGTTACCAGCATTGTACACTTCACGCACTTGTCTAGGTGGTGGTTGCAGTTGCTGCAGCCGATAGTTATACTGTTGTTTAGTTTGCTCCATAGAAGATGGAGCTTGGTACCTATAGCACAAAAAAAAAAAAATTATGCTCAAGAGAATATCATATCAAGTCAAAAAACGTGCATGTGCAGAAAGATACAGAACAACTACATGCTTGTAGCCAAGCAGTACAACAAGAATCATACCCAGTTGTTAAGAACTTATGTAGCTTTTCAAAAAGGAATTTTTCCAAACTCCCTCATCAAAGCAACATTTTCAGTATCAGAGCATGGGTATTTATTATATGGGGAATGCTCCAAGTACAGAAGCATTCCCCTTTACAGGCTCACAGGCCCACAGGCTGTAGAGGGGGCCCACGGTAGAAAAAAAGGATTAAAAATGGTGGGCCCCCTCTACAGTGAGGGGGCCTGTGAGCCTGTAAAAGAGAATGCCCTGTACTTGTAACATTTCCCTTATTATATATACCTCCTTACTTCCCTTGTTCCTCTTAACCCTCCATAAAAAATCTAGTGGAGATTCAAGAAACTTGAAAATTACCCAGGAGAACTCTTGTTGAGCTCCTTAGTTGACAAGGTGATGGAAATCAATGAGACTCGACGAGTCCGCTCCACTCTGAATTAGGCATTGAAAACATTATTAAAGGCTCAGAAGTATATCTTCTACTTGCAAAATGGATTAAATTAAAGAGAACAAAAATGTGCAAAATGCATTAAATTAAAGAGAACAAAAATGAAACACCACTGAGTCCATAAAGCTGCATGCGAGTGAAAACTATAAAGGAGCACAAACTAAATACACGCGAGTCGAACTTATCGAACTTACATCTCAAGGCCCTCTTCAATGGGTTCAAATGTATCCGTTATACTCAGTGAACTGATGGCAGTGTCTTGATGCAATCGAGGGATTCTTCTCTGTTTCAAAACAAAAGGACCGAATTCAGCAATTGCATTTAAAACAAATGAAAAAGGAAATATATGTACAGGGAGTTTATGAAGGTACCTTGATAATTTCTGCAATAGCCACTGTTTTGCTTATCGCCTGACCCATTGCTTTCAAGACTATCTCTTTCAAATCTCTCTTCTAAACATCAGGAATTATAACATGCTGAGCAAGCACATTTGGATGATAGCGAACACAAAATACATGCAATAACTTGATAAATTCTCCCTAACTCAATTCTTGCAAGCTTTGCACCTATTGGGTGAAGTAATTAATATAAACACCATGGAAATTTCAGATTTTACTTGTTCAGAGGCCCAGTTCGTGAACAAGTGAAACGATCGGAATGCACATGAGAGAGGATAAAGAAAAGAAAAAAAACAAATGCATCAAATTGAACAAAAATATTTGACACAAACTTCTATTAGTTCTCAATTAACAAGACCAAGCATGCTATTCAACCTCCGCAAATTTAGACTTAAAAAAGTTGTATAAGCTTGCATCACTGACCAGAGCCCTAATTTTCATTACATTCATATTTTGGCCAAAGATTTCATTATCCACACTCAGTTCTGGATAATCAATTCTGCAGTATATTAATTAATGCATTACTCCCTCTTGTTACCAATGTGTTTGGATCACTTAAAATTTAATTCTTCATAATTCCCCCACATAGACTATCCAATGCGAGAAGTTTCTGCACTTTGGCTTATGTTTGGTAGTTATGATTTTTTTTCCCCTAAAACTTTTAAACGCTGGGTGCTTACTTTAATTCTGGAATTCCTCAATGGTTCCGCAACGACATCATCTCATTTCTTTTGAATCATACTAGGTACCTACTCTTCTTTCAGTAGAAAAGCAGATTATTTCAGGATGGAACAGATCCTTAATGGGGAACAACTGTGGTATTGAAAATACTAGTCCAGATTTCAGGATGACTATACACTACAGGATAAAAATATTAAATAATAAGCATATCATAGTCTAATGGAGATGCAAGCATGTCCATTATATGAACATAAACAGCGGAAATTGGAAACGAGAAGAAAATTGTTCAACCCACGAGGCATCAGAAATACAAGTCGAAATAATGTTAAAATACAAGTTTTCATCCTTCCTTCTTGCCCAGAAGAGATAAAATAATTGAAAGCACAATAAAAAAATTGTGAAAACAAATAAACCACAGAGATAATCTGTCACAAGTCTCTTAGTTATATTCACGGGTAAAACTCGCCATATTTACCAAACTTGTATAGTGGCAAATACAGATCAGAAGATACAAAATAATGAAAACGGGGAAATTTATTGCTCATGTAATACCGAAATTCTCAAACGATTATTAAACAAAGATATAAAAAAAAAATTAAAACGAAGGGAAAAAGGCAAAATAAATTTAAATAAAAAAAAAACTCATAAAATCATTCTATGAACTGAAGTCAACCGTAAAACCAAGAAAAGAAAATTAGAGCGCCCAAATACATGCAACATCACAAGAACGCCAATAAAATCCATAATAAATGTCATAATGCGAAAGAAACAAAATCAAACGACATAACATGAACATACTAAAAACAGCAACAAAAACCACAAAAAAAAAAAAGGAATACCATGAAAAAATAGCAACGAGAGATAATTAATGTATAACCTGAAGAAGAATAGTAGCATAGATGATGTAATTACGGACCAAACCCTGAGAAGTAATTCGGATCTCACTCTCGTTAACCGGCATTTCCGGTTTCGGCTTTTCAACCTTCTGGTATCTATCCATTTCTTTTTTCTTTTCAAACGCAGAAGAAAAATGAAATTGAAAACGAAATCCCCAAAACCCTAGAGACAGATTACCAGTGCATACATTATATATATATATACACAATGGTAGAGGGAGAAACTAAAATTTAAACCCTTGCTTGGGATTGGGAATTGGGATATGATACCTTTTTCTTTTGGAATTTTGAGCCGATTTTACAGTCTTACAGTTAAGAATTTGGTGGGAGAAGAGAGAGAAATCATATAACACGCGCCTTGTATTGTCATATTTCTACCCTTCTCTCTCCCTCTTTTAAGAGGCATCTCTAATATTACTATGCATTTGTGATTCACCTCACATATTACCGTTGCATATAGGACAAAAAATCTTGCATGAGGAAAAGAACTTGCATGACAAAAAAGAACTTGCATGACATGTTCCTTAATAATTAAGTTATGTTCCTTAATAATTAAGTTATATATATACACACACATGCGACTAAAAGGACATGTTGATTACGTCACCGTAATTTTTGACCTCTTTGTTGTATTTCTTAACAATTAAGTAATATGATTAGAAGCACCGAATTCTCCATGCATATATCCGTGGACATACCTCTTAAGATGGAATTTTTGAATGCTTCCATGATCACTATTCATTTGTGTTTTCTCCGTGCACCACAGAATCATTGTTGCATTTAGGAGGAAAAAACAAACAAACTAGCGACGTATTCCTTAACGATTAAGTAATATATGACTAGGACACGATTAAAAATACGTCATGAAATAATTACGATCTTCAATGATTAGTGTTAAAAAAAATCTTCATGCGTCATGGACACAGAGACAAATATGAGCAAAATATAATACACCTTAGCATTAATAATTATCGGGTTAATTTCACAAATGGTTACTGAAGTTATCTGAAAATTTCAAAATGGTCACTGAAGTTTCAAAATTTCAGAAACGGTCACTGAAGTTTGAAATTTCTTTCACAAACGGTCACTGAATTTTCAGATTTTTTTGCCAAGTTTGAGGCAATTTTTCGGCAACTTTCGACCACCAAAATCGTAGATTTCGGATACCGTTGGAAAGCCCAGATGTCCTCTTCAATTACCATAAAAAATCTTCCCAAAACTCCAAGTGATTCGGCCGGAATAAACCCACGAAGTTGGCAACAAAAAATTGTGAAAATCTGCCTAGATTTTCAGATTTTTTGGGTAAGTTTGAGGCAATTTTTCGGCAACTTCTGACCACCAAAATCGTCGATTTCGGATACTGTTGGAAAGCCCACAATGTCCTCTTCAATTACCATCAAAAATCTCCCCAAAACTCCAAAGGATTTGGCCGGAATAAACCCACGAAGTCAGGTACCAAAAAAAGTCCGAAAATCTGCCTAGTTTGGGTAGCTGACTTCGTGGCTTTATTTCGGCCGATTCACTTGAAGTTTTGGGGAGATTTTTGGTGGTAATTGAAGAGGACATTGTGGGCTTTCCAACGGTATCCGAAATCAATGGTTTTGGTGTTCGGAAGTTGTCGACAATTTGCCTCAAACTTGCCCAAAAAATCTGAAAATCTGGGCAGATTTTCACAATTTTCGGTTGCCGACTTCGTGGGTTTATTCCGGCCGAATCACTTGGAGTTTTGGAGAGATTTTTGTAGTAATTGAAGAGGATATCGTGGGCTTTCCAACCGTATCCAAAATCGGCGGTTTTGGTGATCGAAAGTTGTCAAAAAATTGCCTCAAACTTGGCCAAAAAATCTGAAAACTCAGTGACCGTTTGTGAAAGAAATTCCAAACTTCAGTGACCGTTTCTAAAATTTTGAAACTTCGGTGAACGTTTTGAAATTTTCAGGTAATTTCAGTGACCATTTGTGAAATTATCCCAATAATTATCATCTTGAGTGATTAGTATTTAAAAAGAAAAAAAAAAATTTCCATGTCACGAAGACACACGGAGACACCATGTCTCCGTGCACTACGGAGACCACCTCCTCCCTTACTCTTTACTTCAGCCCCATTTCATAAAATTTCACCACCATTAATTCACTTTCATCCTTTCTAAGCCAACACCCTTGTCTGATATATCTCTCTCTAAAATAATTGCAGGTGACTCCCGTTTCAACCCGCACTCCGACGGAATCCGAGGTAATAATTTCTTCATTTTCATCAATTTTTTCAGAACACTTTCGCTTTAATTTACTGTTCTTATCTGGGGTAGGTTTACTTTACTAATTAAGAAATGGAATATAAATTCATTACCCTTCTTCAGGTAATCTTAGTATCTTCTCGGGTTTAGTTCTGATTAAACCCCTTTTTTCCCTTATTCACTCAAAAATGTGGATTAGTTTTATGGGTTTTCCTGTTGGGTTCTTGAATCGATATATTGAAGTTGTTGCTTTTGGGAATATTGTTTTTTCCTGCATTTTAATTAGCGTCTCCATTGTGCAGCTGCTTCTTGCGCCAATCTCATACACCTCCGATTTCTGAGTACCCCACTCCCCAGTGCATGCTTACCGGAAAGAAGGATTTTGATCAAAATGAGATGACGAAGCCCGGCTTAATCACTGATTTCATGGGCATAAATATTAAAAGCACCCCTAAAACGCACCACTGAGTTGTTGAGCATGGAAGCTTGTTTTCTTATCCTATGCGACGGGGTTTTGGTTTATTCTGTCAAATTACAATCCCCTCTGACTTGGGCTCTAAGATTTCATTGCACCATGGACATTGGCAAGGATGCTCATTGCTCAGTCAAGGTTTTCGATTTTAGGTCAGCACTCGGTCTTGAATAATGAGGGAGACAGAAAAAGAAGATCAAACTTTTATCAATTGATTATTATGAAATGAGGTTAGTCCTAGGTTGTAGTACAGTGAGCAAAAATGAAAGCTAGTGACTAAGCTAGACAAACACAAGACTTTTTCCACCCGAGCACTCAAGTATATACAAATTCACTTGTTAAAATAAAAGAAAGTTCAGTGTGTGTAAAGATGAGACTTTTTCCACCCGAACGCTCAAAAGTATATACAAATTCATTTCCTTTACAATATATAAAAGAGGAGGCTTCTTGCCACTGTTCCTAAGCCATTTGGCCATCCCAGTCGAGCCGTTTTTGAGCCTCAGCCAAATTGTGTTTGTTATTTTTTTCTCGGTACGCTTCTTTCTCATTTTTTTTTATTTTTCTCAGTTTTCTCTCTCCATTTTTACACGCAACCTCCCATACTCCATTCTTCACCCATTTCATTTCTCTCTCTCACACTTTCTCCTTTCATTTTCTCTCTCTTAGAGAAGCCTTCCCCTTCTACATTTAGAAACAAACCCTCATCTTCCACCTTACCCTCCACTTTCACCTGTACCGGGAAGCATATGGACCACCACGATGCCCGAGCACCGTCAAATCTTAATACCAGCAAGAACAAGTGCTCCGATGGTGTGCAAGTTTCTATTTTTTGCAATATGCGGATTCTAGGCGATTTTAGTGGAATTTGTGGATATTGAGTTTTCGGTCTTGAGTTTCAAAATATTTCCATTTTTTTCCTTTTGCCCTGTCAATTTTATTTTTAAATTCAATTCTCATTCCTACTATAGTGATTCTCAAATTAGGTTTAGATGTCGATAATACCGAAGGTTACGAAGGTGGTTCTAGTGGATATGGTAGTGGTGCCGGTGGTTATGGTGGAGGTAGCAGTGGTGGCTCGCTTTATAGCAATAGAGGTGGCCATGGTTTGATATTGTGCGTGTGTCGGATTTGGTTATCTACGTTCGATTTTTGTTTATTGTTTTGTATGAAAATGCATTGTCTTGTTTGTTATTATTCTTTTTTAAATGATTGACAAACTTTCTTTTGAATTAGATCTTCCAGCATGGATGTTCAATGGATCAATTTCTGTTTTTGGCAGGCGAAAATTTATTGTAGTTCTAAATTGTTTCTTTGAATGTATCCTCCTTCTAATGGTTTAGTCTTATGCTTTTATACATGACGAATTTCCCTATTATGGGGCTTACAGTTTGGTGATAAATACAATTGAGAATTGGAGAAGATTTCAATATGTTCTAAGCGGGTGCCAATGTCCAGTTCCCGCCACATAGCAAAAATGTGTTGATAAGAATTTCTTCTTATGTTTTGTTGTATACTATAAAGTTTAGAATCAGTTTTTGGTAGCTTGAATGGTGTGGAATTGTAGTAAAAAAAACTTATTCGTGCCTATTTTGCTTAATGTAGATTCATAGTTTCAAGTGGGATTTATTTTGAGCACTTGTATCAACAGTGCTTATGTGCTGGGTTTGATATTCTTTACCAAAAATACTGCTTATCTGGGCCATTTCTTAACTCTTGCTTGCACATCTCTAATAATTGAAATGTCATTGCAGAGGGAATTGAACGTGACCATATGCATCAGCTCCAATTCATTCATAGTTATCCTGTAGGAACGTCTATAACCATTTTCACCCTTTGGAAAAGTCCAAATTTCCATTATGTGACTGTAGCTTAGCCCAACATTTGGGTTAGATTCACATCAAGCTCTATGGATCCTAAATGAATGTAACACTCGAGCTGGTTACTTTATTTTAGAAGTTAAAGTAAGAACCAAGCTAACTATCAATTAGTTTACTTTCACTTTTCAACACTCCGCAAGGCTTATAGATGTGTTCATTAATGATAAAATTTGTGTATTGTTCTCTATGTTTTTTGGAAAGCTCAGGGAATTGATGAACGGTCTTCAGAATGTAGACTTGAGAATCTTGAGTCATCAATAGAAGCTGGATTTCTGACTCAACATGTACAATGCTTCTATCATGCATGTATATAGACTTTTAAATTGTTGTCTCTATTTTTCTTTTATCTATTAATTTTTACACTTATGGATTATGGATGTACTTTTTTAGATGTTTGAATGGTTTTTTCTTCCAAGGGTTCATTCAATATGGGATTCTCAGCAGTTCTAGACCCGAGAGTTTGCTAAAACTTATCAACAAGGTAAATTAAAATTTAATTAGCAATTTGGAGATAATTATTTCAAGTTCTTTAATTGGTTAATGAGTAAGGTTGTTTCCAGTTAGAGAACTCGAGAGATTCCACCTAACTTGCTGCTTCATTTCAGGCAACTTTGAATATTGGGGCAGCACAGTAAATCTCTACTCAAATTATTATTCTTCTTGATTATCTATGTAAACAAATGTCAAATTTTGTATGCTTATATGTTGAGTCACTGATTAGAGTTTTGACCATTCACATTATTTTGTATAATAATATCTTCGGTCTCTAATTAGAGTTTTTGGTTTTTACTTTACATTATTTTTATATCTAACAAGTTTAATTTTGTTATTTTTTAGATTTAAATGCATCATTGGTTGGATGTCTTCTCAAAACACGTTACAAGAGTTCAAGAAATTTTCTTTTCAAGAACTAGAACAATATTAGTAATTGATGTGCAGATGAAACATGTCTAAATTTCTCTATTGAATAGCTAAACTTGTGTATTTCTACGAAACAATATTGATGCGTGTTTTGAAATTTAATATTGGTCAGATTATTGTTATTCATATCATGAATGCTATTTAATATGTATATATTACAATCAAGAAATGTTGTTGAAAGTATATGTATTGCATTCAACAAATGCTATAAATTTTAAAATTATGCTGGAAAATGAATGCTACTGAATATGTAACTATGTCAATTAAAAAATGCTATTAAAACCAAAATTATAATGGAAAAGAATGTTGTTAAAATAAAAAAGAGTACACAAAAAGAATGCTATAAATACTGAAATTATGACAATAATAAAAAGCTATTTTAAAGTTTTTTATAACACTTTATAATAGCATTCAAAAAATATTGTAATAGAGTTGTGACTTTTAATAATACCACCTACAATAGCATTCAAAAAATGGTATAGAACATGATAGATATCATTTTTCGCAAGTTATAAATGAGCTAATATGTTGTAGTGAAGACTCCATATTTTTGGCATACTAACAGGAAAACGCATACTGATAGCCAGCAATTGTGCAAATTGAATCTCAATCCCTGCCATTTACCCTATGAATAGAAGATGTGGTGGTAGTTTTTTTTTTTTTAGAGTCTTGTCTTACATCTTTTTGTATCTGATTTCAAGATTTTCTTTGATTCTCCAG
>CM032632.1:24870414-25371069 GCA_019097785.1 Fraxinus excelsior | reverse complement strand
AAAAAGAAAAAAAAAAATTTCCATGTCACGAAGACACACGGAGACACCATGTCTCCGTGCACTACGGAGACCACCTCCTCCCTTACTCTTTACTTCAGCCCCATTTCATAAAATTTCACCACCATTAATTCACTTTCATCCTTTCTAAGCCAACACCCTTGTCTGATATATCTCTCTCTAAAATAATTGCAGGTGACTCCCGTTTCAACCCGCACTCCGACGGAATCCGAGGTAATAATTTCTTCATTTTCATCAATTTTTTCAGAACACTTTCGCTTTAATTTACTGTTCTTATCTGGGGTAGGTTTACTTTACTAATTAAGAAATGGAATATAAATTCATTACCCTTCTTCAGGTAATCTTAGTATCTTCTCGGGTTTAGTTCTGATTAAACCCCTTTTTTCCCTTATTCACTCAAAAATGTGGATTAGTTTTATGGGTTTTCCTGTTGGGTTCTTGAATCGATATATTGAAGTTGTTGCTTTTGGGAATATTGTTTTTTCCTGCATTTTAATTAGCGTCTCCATTGTGCAGCTGCTTCTTGCGCCAATCTCATACACCTCCGATTTCTGAGTACCCCACTCCCCAGTGCATGCTTACCGGAAAGAAGGATTTTGATCAAAATGAGATGACGAAGCCCGGCTTAATCACTGATTTCATGGGCATAAATATTAAAAGCACCCCTAAAACGCACCACTGAGTTGTTGAGCATGGAAGCTTGTTTTCTTATCCTATGCGACGGGGTTTTGGTTTATTCTGTCAAATTACAATCCCCTCTGACTTGGGCTCTAAGATTTCATTGCACCATGGACATTGGCAAGGATGCTCATTGCTCAGTCAAGGTTTTCGATTTTAGGTCAGCACTCGGTCTTGAATAATGAGGGAGACAGAAAAAGAAGATCAAACTTTTATCAATTGATTATTATGAAATGAGGTTAGTCCTAGGTTGTAGTACAGTGAGCAAAAATGAAAGCTAGTGACTAAGCTAGACAAACACAAGACTTTTTCCACCCGAGCACTCAAGTATATACAAATTCACTTGTTAAAATAAAAGAAAGTTCAGTGTGTGTAAAGATGAGACTTTTTCCACCCGAACGCTCAAAAGTATATACAAATTCATTTCCTTTACAATATATAAAAGAGGAGGCTTCTTGCCACTGTTCCTAAGCCATTTGGCCATCCCAGTCGAGCCGTTTTTGAGCCTCAGCCAAATTGTGTTTGTTATTTTTTTCTCGGTACGCTTCTTTCTCATTTTTTTTTATTTTTCTCAGTTTTCTCTCTCCATTTTTACACGCAACCTCCCATACTCCATTCTTCACCCATTTCATTTCTCTCTCTCACACTTTCTCCTTTCATTTTCTCTCTCTTAGAGAAGCCTTCCCCTTCTACATTTAGAAACAAACCCTCATCTTCCACCTTACCCTCCACTTTCACCTGTACCGGGAAGCATATGGACCACCACGATGCCCGAGCACCGTCAAATCTTAATACCAGCAAGAACAAGTGCTCCGATGGTGTGCAAGTTTCTATTTTTTGCAATATGCGGATTCTAGGCGATTTTAGTGGAATTTGTGGATATTGAGTTTTCGGTCTTGAGTTTCAAAATATTTCCATTTTTTTCCTTTTGCCCTGTCAATTTTATTTTTAAATTCAATTCTCATTCCTACTATAGTGATTCTCAAATTAGGTTTAGATGTCGATAATACCGAAGGTTACGAAGGTGGTTCTAGTGGATATGGTAGTGGTGCCGGTGGTTATGGTGGAGGTAGCAGTGGTGGCTCGCTTTATAGCAATAGAGGTGGCCATGGTTTGATATTGTGCGTGTGTCGGATTTGGTTATCTACGTTCGATTTTTGTTTATTGTTTTGTATGAAAATGCATTGTCTTGTTTGTTATTATTCTTTTTTAAATGATTGACAAACTTTCTTTTGAATTAGATCTTCCAGCATGGATGTTCAATGGATCAATTTCTGTTTTTGGCAGGCGAAAATTTATTGTAGTTCTAAATTGTTTCTTTGAATGTATCCTCCTTCTAATGGTTTAGTCTTATGCTTTTATACATGACGAATTTCCCTATTATGGGGCTTACAGTTTGGTGATAAATACAATTGAGAATTGGAGAAGATTTCAATATGTTCTAAGCGGGTGCCAATGTCCAGTTCCCGCCACATAGCAAAAATGTGTTGATAAGAATTTCTTCTTATGTTTTGTTGTATACTATAAAGTTTAGAATCAGTTTTTGGTAGCTTGAATGGTGTGGAATTGTAGTAAAAAAAACTTATTCGTGCCTATTTTGCTTAATGTAGATTCATAGTTTCAAGTGGGATTTATTTTGAGCACTTGTATCAACAGTGCTTATGTGCTGGGTTTGATATTCTTTACCAAAAATACTGCTTATCTGGGCCATTTCTTAACTCTTGCTTGCACATCTCTAATAATTGAAATGTCATTGCAGAGGGAATTGAACGTGACCATATGCATCAGCTCCAATTCATTCATAGTTATCCTGTAGGAACGTCTATAACCATTTTCACCCTTTGGAAAAGTCCAAATTTCCATTATGTGACTGTAGCTTAGCCCAACATTTGGGTTAGATTCACATCAAGCTCTATGGATCCTAAATGAATGTAACACTCGAGCTGGTTACTTTATTTTAGAAGTTAAAGTAAGAACCAAGCTAACTATCAATTAGTTTACTTTCACTTTTCAACACTCCGCAAGGCTTATAGATGTGTTCATTAATGATAAAATTTGTGTATTGTTCTCTATGTTTTTTGGAAAGCTCAGGGAATTGATGAACGGTCTTCAGAATGTAGACTTGAGAATCTTGAGTCATCAATAGAAGCTGGATTTCTGACTCAACATGTACAATGCTTCTATCATGCATGTATATAGACTTTTAAATTGTTGTCTCTATTTTTCTTTTATCTATTAATTTTTACACTTATGGATTATGGATGTACTTTTTTAGATGTTTGAATGGTTTTTTCTTCCAAGGGTTCATTCAATATGGGATTCTCAGCAGTTCTAGACCCGAGAGTTTGCTAAAACTTATCAACAAGGTAAATTAAAATTTAATTAGCAATTTGGAGATAATTATTTCAAGTTCTTTAATTGGTTAATGAGTAAGGTTGTTTCCAGTTAGAGAACTCGAGAGATTCCACCTAACTTGCTGCTTCATTTCAGGCAACTTTGAATATTGGGGCAGCACAGTAAATCTCTACTCAAATTATTATTCTTCTTGATTATCTATGTAAACAAATGTCAAATTTTGTATGCTTATATGTTGAGTCACTGATTAGAGTTTTGACCATTCACATTATTTTGTATAATAATATCTTCGGTCTCTAATTAGAGTTTTTGGTTTTTACTTTACATTATTTTTATATCTAACAAGTTTAATTTTGTTATTTTTTAGATTTAAATGCATCATTGGTTGGATGTCTTCTCAAAACACGTTACAAGAGTTCAAGAAATTTTCTTTTCAAGAACTAGAACAATATTAGTAATTGATGTGCAGATGAAACATGTCTAAATTTCTCTATTGAATAGCTAAACTTGTGTATTTCTACGAAACAATATTGATGCGTGTTTTGAAATTTAATATTGGTCAGATTATTGTTATTCATATCATGAATGCTATTTAATATGTATATATTACAATCAAGAAATGTTGTTGAAAGTATATGTATTGCATTCAACAAATGCTATAAATTTTAAAATTATGCTGGAAAATGAATGCTACTGAATATGTAACTATGTCAATTAAAAAATGCTATTAAAACCAAAATTATAATGGAAAAGAATGTTGTTAAAATAAAAAAGAGTACACAAAAAGAATGCTATAAATACTGAAATTATGACAATAATAAAAAGCTATTTTAAAGTTTTTTATAACACTTTATAATAGCATTCAAAAAATATTGTAATAGAGTTGTGACTTTTAATAATACCACCTACAATAGCATTCAAAAAATGGTATAGAACATGATAGATATCATTTTTCGCAAGTTATAAATGAGCTAATATGTTGTAGTGAAGACTCCATATTTTTGGCATACTAACAGGAAAACGCATACTGATAGCCAGCAATTGTGCAAATTGAATCTCAATCCCTGCCATTTACCCTATGAATAGAAGATGTGGTGGTAGTTTTTTTTTTTTTAGAGTCTTGTCTTACATCTTTTTGTATCTGATTTCAAGATTTTCTTTGATTCTCCAGCAAACAAGAGTTCACCTTCTTGACACAGAGGAAGTGTTTGGACCTAAGACAAAGAGGAAGCGGCCAAAGCTGGTGGCATTTGATTATGAATCATTATTGAAGGGGGTGATGGATGTCAAGGTAAATATAATTCATCTCATGTTCATGTTTTTCCGACTTGTCACGTGTGTCATGGCTCGACGTTTGTGTTTGTGATTGCCTTTGGGGAAAAGGAAGTGAACAAGGAGATATAATTATTTTTGTAGTGTCTCCGTGTAGAGACACGGCTGTGTCTCTATATACATGTAGCATGGAGACACGGGCAGTGTCTCCATCTAGAACAAGGACACCGTGTGTCTCCATCTAGCATGGAGATATCGTGCCTCATGGAGACACTGTCGGGGTTTTTTATTTTTTATTTTTTAGATGTTACATTCCCATGTTACGTAATATTTGATAAAATCAACCTAACAAGTAATTATTATCAATCTATTTTCTTTTTAACTTCCAAGGAGCAGCATGACTATATTTTTTACAGTCAAACAGATTGTTGTTTTGTGCCCTTTATTTTCTTGTTTGAACAATGAGATTTGCCATCAAACACAAAAAATGGATTAGTATTAACTAATGTCTAGGTGCACGTGCATAGACAATTGAAATTGCATATAATATATGCACTTCGGACAGAGACAAAATTGTAATTGCTCTATAAAAGGCTTCCCCCAATATGTTGTGGCGTTCCATTTTGTTTCATTATATATTCATATTTGTCGCTCTATTTGTGAGTAGACTTTTAGTTGATTTTCTTCACAACCTATAACTAACTAGCATCCACTGGTGAGTAGATTGCATATGGTAGATGGATCTATAGTTTGAGTTGGAATAACAATCTCTATTTTGGGGGTTAACTAAAGACAACCTTCCATTAATTAATTAGTCACTTTATCGTGCCATCGTTTATAGTAGGCATATCTTGAACTCATTGTAGTAAGTTTTCCCAACACTGGACTCTGGAGACACAACTAATGAACATGGACGCTGAACCGAAGGAGACAGCTCATCATCTTAAGAACTCTTTGTAGTTCTACCATTCAAACTGGAAGAATATGAAGATTCATCTTGGTTTCAGGAAGATGGTGGTTCTGGTAATGCTTTTAAATTCTGTAATGCAACATTTCTAGCCGGACTAAATTGACCTAAAAATACAAAAATGTTATGTTTCAAGAACTCGGATTTTACAAGATACATTATCATTATTGAATCCATCTTGACATTGTTTACCCTTTCTGTAAAAGATGGTATAATATTAAAAATTGAATTCTTCAGCTGCATCTTTTATATATATCATTTTTATCTCAATTCCATAGACATTGCTACTCCTTCCTCTGAAGTCTGAAGCCTAAATAGACAATTAAGAGTACAGAGTAAAAATAAGCACTTTCTTAAGATCTCTTTACAACTTATCTTTCGAATTCCCATCCACTCAAGAAACGTAGAACAATTGTCAACCTTAGTATCAAGTCACAAGCCTTAGGTGCTTAGGTACTCTGTACAATAGAGTTTAGTTGATAAATTAAAGATTTTTTTTTTGCACAAGTTGAATTTTAGGGTTTGTGGAGATTGCTTTTTAATTATAATTTGGTTCATTTCATTAAGGAAATTAGATTTTTTGAAACTGGTCTTAGGTTACAGACAATTGGATTCGTTGGTGTATAGTTTAGGTTTTAGAATTCACATTTGTGTATTTTTAATTTCTCTGTTATTCATATTCTCTTTTTCTTTGTTCTTAATTGCACCAGAAATATTAGTCTAGAATGCTACTGAAGAGTTAAACTTCGACATAAGTGGCAACCTTTAAACCATATGGTTGTGTTATTATCATTTACATTTTAGCTCTTATATTTCCCTTTATCTTTCAAATTACCATATTTTGATTGTGTAATTTAAACGTGTCTAACTTTCATGTTATTTTTGCTATTATTTAATTCTGGAATTACAAAAATTATAACAGGTATCGTGCAACGCACGATCCACACTAGTATTAAAATAAAAGAAAGTCCGAAGAGTGTAAAGGTGTGCTAATCTTCACTTGAGAGATCTGCTAATCAGCAAATCTTTGGACGGATGAGATTACCCTTACTCTTAACCTCTCAAGATTTAGAATCCGTTTGAACCACATTATAATGAGAATGAGAATAAAAAATATAACCGTTATGGACCCCACACAAAAGATAAAAAATTTGAATTTTAATGTTGATGTGATGAATAACAATTATATTTTTCATTATAATGAAGAAAAAATGTGGCTCAAACAGACTCTTAAGCAAGGAAATGAGCTAGTTTTGCTTATTAGCTTGAACCTAGCCAAATTCTCCATGTGATTTATTCGTTTTACCTAAAGTTTAGTTGAAAAAATAATAAGGGTAACGGCAAGTGAAAATTTCCCAGTCCCGTTAATTGTTATTAAAATTAATTATTCATTTTGATTTAATCTTTTTTTACCGAACCCCACAACTTAATATTTTGAAACAAAACAAAATAATGTAAAAATATATTAGTTACAATAAGAACTTCTTTTGTACCCCATTTTTCTCTTCTTTTCAACTACACACTCTCAAATAAAATAATATTACACATAAATTAAAAAAAAAATTATTTTTCAACCACTCATTCTAAAAAAACACCATTTCAAAAATTATAATATTAAATAATGGGAGCCAAACGGAGGCTTAATTTACATTGCAACGCCTATAGGGTAACACGATTTAGGGCATTGTAACACCATTTGAGGTCATAAAACTCGAAGGTAGGAAACAAAATAATTACAAACCTGTAAACTGGACGCAAATAAGGAGAGTGGAGGGACCAGACATGACAATGTCCCAATGCACTCATATGCAAGAAGTTATTGCCCAGGCGAAGACGTAAAACACTTGTTGATAGCATCCACCGAGGTTACCTTACGATGGGCTTCATGTTCCGATATGAAAACTTGGTCAGCATAATTGACATCGTTTCTATACAAAAAACTAGTAGTACATTTTCTCCCTCAGTTTAAAAGTAAAGCATTGCCTTTCTCCTTTAGTTCAAGACAAGCAAGGACAGACCATTGGTATATTCAAGAAGAATCATAAACACAAACTATACAAGCATGGTCCCCACAAAATCCAGACTAGCAAGAGCAATATATGTGAGGGAAAAAAGAGGTAAATAAACATGAAATATTTGAACAACAGCGCAACACGTGTTCATGAAGGACCGCGTTAATGTAAACATGTTTGAGGACACACACACACATACACTAATGACATTTGAATCCACCACAAACTGACAATACAATAATAAGAATCAAAGCAATGATGATGGCGAGGACAATAAGTTTTATCTTCATATTCTGAAGCCACATCTTTCTCCTCATCTTGGTCCCTTGTGTCCTAAAATCTTGAGCCTGCAACAAAGTTGTAATGCTCATAGCACATCATCTAAGAGGCAAAAGGAAATATAATTTAAAATCTGAGGGTAAAGGCTGAAATGCGGCAAATTAAAGAATTCCATAGAATTGTGAACTCCCCAAGGGATTTCATGATGAAATTTATAAAAGAAAGAAATCTCAGTTAAAGAGTGCTCATGCCCAAATGCCGCAAATGGCTTCAGAGCCTATCAGCCTAGCAAACTAATAAAATTCAATACTGAAGAACTGAACAATACCATTGTCTAATCATATAGAGACAAACCAGAAACCTAAATCCAAATTTCAAAATTATGGGGTTGACCCTGAAGAAATTAATTGAGAGAATCTTATAAAACCTTGACCACAGATGGCACCTAAGCATTTAACAGACATAATCTTATAAAATCTAGACTACAATTAAGCATTTATCATAGATCCAGGGCACAAAAAGTAACAAATTGATCTATCAGCACTGTAACTTTACTTTTGATGTTTTCATACTTTTTCTGCACTAGCATTGCTGTTGTCGAGCTACACCTTGCAGTGAAGTCCGAACATTTAATAATTTTAAAACTATAATCCCTAAATGTAATTTCATTGAAAACTACTCTACATGGCTTCTACTAGTAGCATCCCATTAGTAGCTAATCCCGAAGTCCACGTGTACAATTCATAGCCAAATGAACTTTTCAGACATAATGTTCAAGACTCTTCATGCAAAGGGAAAAAATGCACGTCCATTTACAAACCTGGGAACGAAGATTCTCAGTTTTATCCACCAGAAGCTCAATTTTCTCTCCTCGATCAAGAACCTGCAGGCACAAAAGCCTCAATGACAAATTTTGGACCATATTTCCGAATCTTAAGTCTTCTCAAATCATCATACGCTGTATTGTAGAAATCTCACAAGATGGATTAATCAATAGAAAAAATGTTAAATGCATTTTACCTTCTCAATGTTTTCCATCATCACCCCTTTGACTTCTGAAACCTGAGCCTTTACCTTTGCAAGCTTGTTGATCTCCTCTGGATGATCCACACAGTACTGCATTTGCTCCTTCAATTTGGACCTAAATTTTTGTAGTGATTTCGATAGGCAGCGTTCATTAATTGAAAATTTTATACCACAATAATTTAAAAAATTATAAAAAAAAATAATGAAATATAGCCCCTGTTTGGTTTGTAGATAAAAATCTGATTTTTAATAGATTTTTATAAAAGTAGACGGAATGTGCGGTTGAAAAGTTGTAAATCCATGAGTTGTATGGTTATAATTAGTTGTCAACTTTGACTTAGATTCTAATTCTTTTTAAGCTAAATCAAACATGGGCATAGTTTCAGGGTGGAAAAGAGAACGTCAACCCCTAACTCTCAATGTATGCAATTAAAAGTTGTCAGACTCTCTGCCCAAAAAAAGAGAATAAACATAAGTATATGGAGATTACCCAAATTCTCTATTCAGGCTGTTAGCAACAGCTGTAGCAGCCTTTCCCCCACTATATTTCTTGGTGAATTCCTCCTTAATACGCTCAAGAAATGCCATAGGAATCTGTCTGCCAACAGATTCAACAGCAACAACACAATACGCTGTCATTCAGATATAGAAAAAGTCAGACCAGATTTAGAAAAAGACATAAGGCCGGGACAGACGAGATAGAGTCCATGTATTGCATAGTTGTTAATAATGCACATCTTCAAGCACAGTGCCTAGGTGATATATTTTATAAACTTGACAACTTTATTTCTTCTTATGCATAGTTTCAATTTTTGTAAAAATCAGTCAAAATCTATAGGACAGTTCCAGTCATTTAAGTTTCCAAAGATGAGGGAAGGATGGAATGGAATTATTGAAATCCGGTCAATTCAAAATTAATCATAGCAAGCAGTGGCCTACATAAGTCAAAGCAAAAACAGAATGCAATTCAAGAAACTTCCACTACCAGATAATATTAATATACTAAATTGATAATAGTTACAAGGTATTAACAAAAAGTTCACAGTATACGGGAAATCAAGATTGTTACTTTCATTTAAGAAAAAAATAAAAATACGCCCCCAAAAATTCTAAAAGACATAAGAATTTCAACAGCAAGGCATTGATTGTAATTACTAATTAGAAAACTTCAACGGGTAAAAAATAGTAAAGCTCACTGCTCATCCCCGGCAAAATAAGAAATAACAAAACTTCCTGCAATTTCATACTTTATGAAAATAATTATGATAACGTAAAACACTGTTAATTTCAAAAGCCACGTAGTTAACAACCAGAGACCCAGGCAATTTCTCAATTTCTGCATGATCATACACTGAGGCCAAACAGAACACTTATTGAGCAGTAATATATGGGGCTGCAGGTGTGGAGGGGAGTGGAGTTTCCATATCTGATTAACCAGCATTCCACAGCATATTACAAACCAGAGTACACAGAAAACTAGCAACAGTGTGAGATCTCTATGACTGCCAATTGTTTTTATCTAAAACAAATGGAAAAATCAGATTGACTCGGCAAAGCCACCACAAAAATCTGATTCAATAGTCAATCACTCGAAACTGATCACAGTCGAAGAGACTTGATGTTCCAAACCAAAATTTGAACTGATATGTTGAACGAAATCATCAGGATGACTACTTGTTGACTTAGACCACACGCATACTGACATTTGAGTTTCAACTCTTTACACTTAGTAACAAAAATTAGATTCATCTAAAACAATAACAATTCTAGAATTTTATGACCGCTGTTCCGAATAAATACGTATTTCAAGGGCTACTTCTTCAAAGAATAACTTTCGAATTTAACTAAGATCTAAGCTTCTAATCAAAAAGTAATAGAACGGAACACGCAAGGATCAAAGAATATATACACACATACATCGATTACTTAAATACCCAACTGAGAAGTAAATTCAACAAATTAATCAATAGATCGGAAGAAGCGCTTACTGAATCCATCCTCGACGAGGTAGTTGAAAGTGTGACCGTCGCAATTGTAGGTGAACCTATTGTTGGTAGCCGGGAGTTTCTGGAGGCACTGCGAGGCTATGCTAGTGAAATTCCCCGTGAACTCCGTGAACTCTGCAAGGATCACTGTCCCCCGTGCCACGAAGCTGTAGATCAACGACTGCTGCCCCATTTCCCTCTGCTTCAGTGAACCTTAACCCTCTATACGTGCAAATCTAGAATCTAGAGAGAGAATTGAGGTCGGAGAGATAGAGTCAAGGTAATTGTAGAGAGAGAGAAGGTCGGGGGAGGAAGCGTGACGATGCGGGGACGATGAGTTTTATTTATTCTTAGGGAAATGCTATTTGTATGGGTGACTTTGGTGTGAGTTGTTTGTGAAATGAACTTGTAAAACAGTGGAATTACAGATATGCCATTTCAGTGTTTTTTTTTTCCGTCACCGCCCGTGGCCACCCGGCTTTATTGGAAAAAAATAAATCAAATTTTGATTTGAAAAGGTTGATTTTAATAAAAATGAATGGTAAGTTTAATAATGAGTAATAATTGCGGATGGATTACATTAATTATTAATTTTGATCTCAATTTTTTAATAATTTGTCTTAACGAAGCACAAAGGGTTAAAGTTATAAAATTAAATCCTTACGTGTAAAACAATTATTATTATTTTCATACTCATTTTCAACGACGCATCTACACAATAAAATATCTTACGTGTAAATTCAAAAAATTTCCCTACATTTTGACATTGCGTCCTTCAAAAAATCACCGTTCAAAATAGTATTTTGTCAAAATAATTGCAACGGCTAAATTAGAATCAGATTTAACTGTTGGTAAAAATTAATGAATAAAATAATATTTTATGACCAATTTGAAGGTTGACCGACTAGGTTCTGAAGTTATCTTATTGGGTAATATAGTTGGATCGAAATTCAGACTAGTGCTTGAATTTTTCGATAAAATAATTATGCTTACAAGCAGGTTTCTATTTTGGCATTGTTTTTTTGCATATATATGATTGAAGATGTCCCTGAATTCTCCCTAGGCCTCATCCCGTCAAGCTTAGGATTAGAGTCGAGTGCCCCCTAGGGTCGGGTGATTTGCATCCCACCATTCTCCCCACGTCTTTTTTAGCTTTAAGGCAAGATTTCGACTTAGGGGTGGCAAATGAGTCGGCTCGTGGCAAACAGGTTGCTTGTTTGCCACGAGCTCGTTTCTCGCGACCCTAGCCGAGTTGCTTGGCTCATGGCTCGCATTTTTTGATTTTTTTTAACTATCCTTCTCTATAAAAAAAAAAATAATAATAATAATAGAGAGTCGCTCGTCAAAAACGACGGCTCGTGCTCATGCTAGTCTTTTGACGAGTTCAAGCGGCTCGTGGGTCGCTACAGTACGAGTCAAGCGACCGAGCCTACGAGCCGCTTGGCTCAATTGCCACCACTAGATTTCGTGTTCGAATCTCACAATGTTATTGAGCCCATGTTTGGCCATCATTTGGGGTGTTGAAAATTTTTGAAATAGTGTTTGATGGGAGAATGTGCGATAGAAAAGTAATGAAAAATTTTTAGATTTGTATGTAATATTATTTTATTTGATGAATGTGTAGTGGAAATGAAGAGAAAAAATAATAATTTAATGTAACGGACAAAAAAAAGGGGGGGGGGGGGGGGGGGGTGACTTGTTATTTTCATTGTCACACCTATCTCTGATTTTGAAGGAAAAGGGTACCCGGTGATAGCTGGCACGTGCCTTAATCATTGCTTTTGCAAGTTGCAACTAGTAAGGTTGATGACTTTGACACTCTTGGTTGTTATTTTTCTTACGTAGTATGTATTAATAATATATATAATACAGATGGTAAATGGTTTATTTTCATAAAATCATTTTATATATTCAATAGTTATTAACAAACAATCACCTCAAACTGAAAAGCAAGGTTATAATCAAAATTTGGAGTTTACAATAAAAAATTCTTCTCGCTTTTCTTTTATTTTGGAATTTGAAGTTTTGATAGAAAAAACGACAATGGTAAATAAATTATTAAGAAATATTTATATTTATATTTTTTTAAGTTTAAAAAGATGAATTTTAAAACAAAAAAAAATGTATTGGCTAATTGAGTCGATTAATTGACGAGTTGATTGCTTAAATCGCAACTGACATGACCCAACTTTTTAATGGTTAAAATTAATTGAAACAAATCGATTTTTTGGTCCAAACCCGACTCTTTTTTTTTTTTTTTTTTTTTGGTCGATTTGATCAGTTTTTTATTTTTTTGCCCACCTTAGGTGGATCGAGCGGCTTTGGAAGGAATTTGGCAATATTGAATTCATTTTAATGAGTTATAAATTTTCAATTGATTAAAAGTAATTGGATCGAAAGTCGTAATTTATAATTCTCCTGTGTTCCAACCTCATCACTTGACCAAAAATTTATGGCTATAAAAACACAAGTCATATAGTGCACCCACCATCTATTGGAACCCATTCATGATTGCTAACCCACTATAATTCATAGGCTGGCCACTCTCTTGGCCTTATTTTTTTTATCTTCTACGTATATAAAGTGCCTATGAAACGGAAATTCTTGTTTTAACGGAAAAATTAACAGAATTTGTTGTTTTAACGGAGAATCTTTAATGTCGTGTCTATTGGAATTCCATTATCTAATAATAAATGAACGAGAAATGTAAAAGGCTTTGTACTACTACATTTTAATCACTAGGAAAAAATGAAACTAAAAATACAAAATGGATGTGAAGATTATTAATTTAAAAATACTAATAATTTATTTGGTAAGGTTATATAGGACCATGCTATAAATTTTGTTAATGCTCTTTTTTTAATATATCGCAATGTGTAATTATTTGTCAATTATATAAATATTACATCATTAATTATTTAATTAACCAAAAAAATCACATATTTATTAATAAAAATTTAATACTTAACCAAAAAAATTATACATAAACTAAGCAAATGTACCTTGCACGTTGCTTAAACCTAGTATTCTAAAATGCGTGCACAAAAGTTCACGAAAATTGATCTTATCATCTAATCATATTTTACAATAAGCTTTTTCTATGCTTGGGAATTAAAATTAGAATTTTAATTAATCTTAATAAAAATTGAAGATATGTGTAATTGAAAAATTGTATGCGATTAAAATTAATTATTCATTTTAATTAATTTTAATTTTTATCAAACATGGGCAAGTTTTAAACTCGTAAAAATTTAAAAATCAATCTTGTACCATGCTTATATGCCAAACATGTTTTTTATATAAATATCCGTGTTCCATGTTTTGCCACGGCTTTCCTCAATATCAAATCGAAACATCGACGGATCCACAAGATTAAAACCCGTAAGTTAAGAAATCATAGAATTTTCGAGATGTGGCCATATACGAGATTGTAACAGTACTGTCCTAAAGTTTTCTAATCACAGCCGTAAACCGTCGCCCCAATCCAAATCCAAGAATCGCCGCCCAATTTTCTTAACGAGAGGGGGGAAACAGGAAAGACAGAATTGAACCAAGAAAATGAGTTGGGGAGTCCAAATCACGGCATCACCACCGGGTTATTGCATGCAAACTGCTTTTGGTCCACGCATTTGACTTCACCATCCACTCATTTCATCGTGTTTTAAGCTGCAATTGCAGCTCCACGCCTGGTGAATCTAGTCTTGGTGTCCCTTTCTTTTTATTTTCCCCATAAAAGCCCACGAGAGATGTTAACCTCAAAATATGAACTCAACAGATGTCGGACTCACTCGTGCATACGTAAACTAAATCCAACACGTTGATGCCGATCGACAATCAGGATAGCTCCAAAATTTAAACGTGGGAGGAGCTCAACGACACGAGAAGTTTTCGTTCGGGTTTCAGCGAGATTTATGGAACAATATTGTATAATGAACAAATCGATAAGAACAAAATTTGTAACTATAAATATGCAAGAATGATAGAATAATATTGCTCCAAGTATATAAAATTGCATTAGCCTTCAATTGTTACATGGTTGGAGTATTTATAGTGTTACTAATGAAATGGTGACCTCATCTCCTCGGCCAAAGCATCGAGTCCTAGCCATCGAGTTGATATTCCTAACTTTTCAAAGCATTTAACGTTCTTACATTGACAAGACATGACACAAATACACTTTTTACCAATGTCACATCAATTATTCGAATAAGTTCTTCATCATGAGTTCAATCTTTGCACGTAGACTGTCACTAGCTAAGGAGCCTCGGAGTTACTTGGGCCTCGGATCCAGGAAGATGCCTTGGATAACATCAGATCCTCAGAATAAGGGCCTTGGATGTACATGGACATCGGATAATATAGCCTCGGATGTACATGGGCCTCGGATAATGTAACAAGAGGCCCACGGCTTAGTTAAGATGGCCACGTGACAATACCTAGTAACAATTCATAACAAGAGATTTCACTAATTTTAATGTCAATTTTGAAGATATTTCATCTAAACTGCGTTTTTAAGGACTATTGAGCATTATACTTATTTTGTCATTGTCATAATTTGCTTCGAGCCCAACATTAATTTCTGCCATTTTTATTTACATCAGTCAACAAATGAAAATTTTCGACATTTTGTAGGTGACAATGAGAGCAGAAGTGTTCTGGATGCATTCTTCATTGGGAAAGCTCTGGCGGAAGAACTTAACGAGCGTATAGAATCGACTGTTGGGGAGTTTCTAAGTACAATTGGTAGATTGCAAGGCGAAAGCTGAGCAACAAAAGCAACTACAAGAATTTCAGGTACTCATTCTTGGAATGGGCTGGTAAATATATGATTAATTGTTAAAAAAATTTAGCTTCATAGTAAGTGCTGTGGAACCAAAAATGTTCTGGTGAAGAATTTGTGTTAACTGCACTGGATGGCTTAGTTTGTCTAATTGTCTCTTAAATTTGAGGTCGAAAACATGTTCTATCTCACCACTCCAGTTGATTTATTGCTAGACACTTGAAAGATCAGCTTGTCACTCTTTTCAACGGGAACCTTTATAACCACTATAGATTTACGGAAAACATGTCCCCATGTCATTCGTCTAGTCATTTATTATATTCCGAAAATTTCTCTACTGATAAATGGGAGAAACCCCGTAATTATAATTTTGATAAGGCTAAACATACATATTTACACGATCTTGGTCGTTGCAAAGAGAAATGCTTATTTTGATAAGAAAGCGTTCTTAGTTCATTTCGGTAGAATGTGGTTGGTTTTGGTGCATTTCATGTAATAGGCTTATTTGGTCCTAAAATTTAGGTGTCCGGTCCTCGTGGACTACTAATGGGAAAGGTATGTTTTCTTCATCATAACTAGACAATTTCTGTCTTGTTTTGCTACTAATGACGTGGCACAACCCTTCAAACCCCCCTATTCAGGATCTTCATTACCGTCTTGGGGGGAGAAAAATCAGGTTTTTTAAACATTTTTAATAGAGTTGTAGCAAGAAGTAGAACTACTATGCTGTTAAGGACAAATCATCACTTTCTTAAAATTAAGACTGTTATTGCTGGATTTTAGGACTTTTTTTCTTGAAAATAAGCTTTTAAATTTGTGTAGTTTATCTGATTCAATGAGTTATTTCAGGTTTTCTTGCCTATTGCTACATAAAGCACCTTAGACACGTTTTACCCTGTTTCTCATATCCTGCTAAAGGAGGGTCATTAACTTGAACACTTCTTATTTGCTACATCTGCAACTTCTACCAATAGTTACGAAGAAAACCCGCTAGATAGAAAAATGGTGCGCTACACACATACGTTACCCTCTCATGTTCTACATCTAATGATACAAGACTATATGATCGATCTTGTCTCCACTTCATTTATCAGGCCCCTTTGCATCGAATGAGCTATTTGTCTATAGAGAACATTAAATATATCCTAACTTACGGGCGATTTTTTTTCTGTACACATAGCATTCCTCAAAATAGAATTGTGTTAATACAATGAATCTCAGTGCAAAAATCATTCTATAAAATATTAACTAAGATGGAAAAATAAATTGGAAAACGAATATATGGCACTCTAAATGGAGCTCAATTTATGTCTCAAACCATCATCAAATCTTTATAATTTACTTATAACAAGAATTAAAAGTTTAATAAAGTTTCCAGTTCTATTCAGGTTCATAGAATGGAAAAGGTTGAGAATGGGGTGAGAGAGGCTCGAACTCTCGACCTCAGGATACCTCAGAAGCTATGAGACCTACGCGCTAGCCAACTGCGCCACCACCCCTTTGTTTATCATGTTGGCAGACTCTATACATGTTTTATTTTGTTGGATTGATTGCTCATGGGTCCCACAGTTTTGATTCTAACACCTTGAGCAACAAACCTTTCAAATACACGCCAAGGTCCTCTTTGGATTGAAATATAGATTGAGCGTAAAAGGTCAAATTTTAAGAATTTTCATATTTTCTCGCGTTGCTAAGTAAATTTAAAAACTTGATATTCAATATGCTTTCTTTCACTTCTTTCATTCTGACTAGGTTGTTATGTTACTTGCATTAGTCATTCACTTTAAATCACAAGCGTATTCCCAAAGCATATAACAATATTATTTGAGATTCCGATTCTCGACATTAGACAGCAAACAAGATGTAAAATAATGCTTAGGCATCATGAAGAAATTGACATCTACCTTCGTGAATTGTGAATTGACAAGCACCAAAACTGTGTTTGCTAGAGCAATGAAAAATAACCAAAACTACATATTAAATTTTCGAAACCTGGAGAGTTCTATACTAAATTTTGGAAACCTGTAGCGATTTTGTCGTCAAAATGACTAACCGAGGAATTTGAACAAGCCTCCTATGATGTATAGGATGTAAATGATGAAAATATACATTTATTTTTAAAATATCAATAAAATTATTGACAAAACGGAATTAATTCAATTAATTAATATTAAAATTGATATTTTAATTATAAGTAATTGAAAAATGACCAATACTTTAGCATTTGTCGTTTTAGCCCCTATTTGGTACATATTAAATTTTTCATTCTCATTATTCTACTCATTTTCAACAATACATTATTCAATAAAATAATATTTTACATCACATCAATAACTTTTTTTTTCAACCACACTTTCACCATCAATCTACTACTTCATAATACATTTTTTCAAAATAATGTGAATCAAACACACCCTTAATCTTGAACATGATATGTGGATGTCAGTACTTGTTTGAATAAGAGATTGAATTTTCCTCGTCATGTTTAATAAAATAATTTCATTTTATCAAATTAAGTCATTGATTGGTATTGATTTAAATCAAATTTTAATATAAATTAAAGTCAAACAATCAATGTTAACTATATATTTTATGAGTTCTATAACTTTTTAACCACACATTTCAAATTTTTTTTCTTTAATCAAAATCTGCTAAAAATTTAATTTTAATCCCCACCAAACATGGGTTAAAGAACAGTCAATTCAAAATAAACAATTTTTAGTTTTGTATTACTCAATTCCATTAAGCTCATGTTTGACAACTATTACTTTCAATTTTATTTTTATTTTTTAAAAATATTCATTTTCAATCACATTCACGCAATAAAATATTTTGTATGTAAACTCAAAATTTTTCCTTAATTTTTTAGCACGCACTCTCCTAAAAATTATTATTTAAAACTCTATTTTTTCCAATGATTAATAGCAGAAAGCCCCTATAAACGTTTCCATTTGAGATATTCCCTTGCCTACTGAAAATTGCAAAAAACCCCCATATTTAAAACATTTTGTGAGAAAACCATGTACTGTCAGATTTTTCGTTAAAAACAATAAAAATATCAAAATTAAAAAGTAATAATTGCAATTTTTATATCTAAATTTTCTATTCTTTTACAAATCAAACCCAAAAATTTTTTATGTGACACCCACGATTTCAAATCTTTAAAACTTTATTTTCCACCCTACTTCGCTCCATCTTCTTCTCCAAAACTTTATTATTTTATTTAAACCCTTCCAAAACCCTCCAAATTCCCTCACCTCGAATTCATCATTTATTCTTCTCATTAATAATGAAAAATCATAATCAATACATGCATATACAGAACTTAATAGAGACAATATTCATATGAATTCAAATAAGTGCAATTTAACTATTTTATATTGAAATTAAAATAAATTTAGAATGCATATACGGTGGATGAATGCATACCTGAAAGTGGTGAGAGATAAATAATACCAATTGTCACCCATTGATTCATAGATTAAATTTTAACTAAGCTCCCGTAGAATTAACTGGAAAGAAAGACATGAAAAGACATACATTATAATTATTTCTATGTCGAGTGTACAAACAAATAGAAAAAATAAAACCATTCGGGCTAAATAATATATCTGTAAGAAACTTCAAATTGGTAATCAAAAGCACTTTTCTTAGCTCTTAAATTTCTCACCCTAAAGACCCCTATTTGGAATGAGAATAAGAAATGACGAATTTGGGGTGAGGGATCAAGGAGAATTTTAGAAAAGATTAAATAAAATAATAAAGTTTCGGGGAAGAAGATGAAGTTGGTAGGGTGGAAAATAAAGTTTAAAAGTTTGGGTTTGTAATTGGTAATAAAAAAAATTGGGATATAATTTGTAATAAAAATAAAAAAGTTTGGATACTAAGCCCCCGTTTGACACCCATTAATTTCTCTTTCTATTTCTCATTCTCATTCTTATTCTTCATTTCAACCACACATTCTCCAAATAAAATAATAGTACACACAAATCAAAAACTTTTTATTACTTTTCCACCATACATTCTCACATCAATCACTATTCCAAAATTTCCATTCTCTCAAAAATGGGTTTCAAACAGGGGCTAAAATTGTAATTGTTACTTTTTAATTTTGATATTTTTACCGTTTTTAACGGAAAATTTGACAGCATGAGAGTTTTTCGCACGAGAGGTTTCAAATAGGGGGTTTTCTGCGATTTCCAATAGGTAAGAGAGTATATCGCAAATGAAAACTTTTGTAGGGAGTTTTCTACTATTAATCATTTTATCAAATAATAGTTATCAAACATGTGCTAAATGCATTCTATAAATACACAGGGTGTCCCTTTTTATCACGTATTTTCATTTTTTTTAAATCCCAGATGGTAATCGTTAGCATGACTGAAAATCAAGTTGTTCGTTATCTATTGCCTTTTTTGTATAAACTAGGTTTAAGCAACGTGCAATGCACGTTTGCTTAGTTATATATAATTTTTTTGGTTCATTAAATAATTAATGATATAATGTTTATGTAATTGATAAATAATTACACATTGTAATATATTAATTTTAACTTGAATAGTGTTAAATTCTAAATTAAAATGTATAAGTTTGTGTTTCGTACTATTATATTATATTAAATTTTGTATTTAATCATGAACTTTTATACATAATAAAATAATAGATAACATTATAATACAAAACTAAATAAATAAATATTTTTTCTTCATTGAGTTCAATGTACCTTACCAAATAAACTATTAGCATTTTTAAATTGATAATATCCACATCCATTTTTTTTTAGTTTCATTTTTTCCTAGTGACTAAAATGTAGTAGTACAAATTTTTTTGCATTTTCCATTTATTTATTAATAATGTTCTAAAAGGCGTAATGAGTTGCGAGATGTCGATGTTGAGAATCAAGAATCACAAGTTTATGCGTGTCAATACGAAGGATAAGCGTCATAATACGTTTCGTATTTTTAATATTATTTTAATTATTTTTAAGACATTAAATATATTTTTATTTTAAAAAATATTTTTTTTCTATATTATATAAAAAAAAAAGATTTTTTACTATATCATAAAATCATCTAATATTTAAAAATAATGCTTACTAAACATTTAATATAATACTATAATATTGTCAAATAGTGTTAGGAGAATTTTAATTTTTTTTATTAATTAAGGAACTAAACATGAGCATTAATCATAGGATTTATACGAAAAGTTTGCGGATTTGATAATTCCGATATCTGAAAATGGAGATGAAGGATTTTGATTTACAATCGAGAATGATTCCGACATGAAGTTTGTGGAAATTCAACTGCGGTCGAACCGAATGTAATAAATACATAAAAATAATTTAAAGTAAATCTATCTTTACTAATTAGATTTATTATATATCCTACAATTAGTCCCAACACTAAAAATTAAAAATAAATATGTTAAAATAATTTACTTTGTTAAATTAAAATATTTTAAACTTATAGAAAATAATATCTAACATTAATATATTAATAATCAAGTGCAATTTAAATTAAATTTGAAAATTAAATAAATGAAAGAATGAAAAGTGAATATTACAATTTAATTAGTTGTAATTCAAAATCAAAGTAGTCAATTAGACATACATTTTAAAATGATTTTGATGAGCATTTTAACATTTTTTTTTTGTCACTATTCCACATTGGAAATTTATAAAACTATTGGAGTTAAGAGCATATATAAAATGCACAATCCCACATTGAAAGTTTATGAAATCTTTGGAGAGAAGTGTATCTATAAAATGAGCATGACATCCAATACTTCTACATGGGCTTTAGAATTGTAAATTTTGAAACCCAATTATGGAGTTAAATGATTTTTAAATTAAAAAAATTCCGTTAGTTTTTCCGTTAAATCAAGAAATTCCGTTAGTCTTTCCGTTAAACCAACAAATTCCGTTAAATACACACTTTTTATATATAGAAGATATTTTTCACAATTGTATAGTAAATTTCGATAATTTCACTTTTAAATGTTTATTTATTTATTTTTAATGATGAGTGTTAGTTTATAGATTTCTGTTCATTTGAATTTCGTGATGTTATTTTTCGATGGTTGTTACTGTTATGGGATTTAGAATAAAATATGGCGATTTTAGCATTTGAATTTCATATTCTAAATATCACATGAATTGTGAGTTTGTGCTAATGCTCTCTTATTCTATGGAGTTATACGAGGCCTGTATACCTTCTTCAGTCAAACGATATATACTTTTTTTTTCTCCCCGTTTGATAGGGATTGAAATCAGATTTCTATTAGGCTGCGTTTTCCATTTTCCAACTTTTGTAGTGTTTGATTGGCGAAATTTTACCGGGAAAATATTTTCCAACTTTCTAAATTTTTCATCTTTTTGAGGAAAATAAATTCTTAATATTTTGGTGAGAAAATATTTTCCAAACTTTTTTTTTTTTGGCAATTGGAAGAAATTCTAAACACAATGGTTAAAAATATTTTCATTTTTATTGACAATTTTCATGCAAAACAAAGTCAAACGAATGGTATTCGGTATGATTATTTTTTTTTTTCAATTTTTTTTTAATTTTTGGCAATTGGAACAAATTCTAGACATAATAGTAGAAAAAATTATCACTTTAATGGACAATTTTCATAAAAAATAAAGTCAAACGAACTCCAAACTTTCAACATTTTCCATAGAAAATTATACCAATCAAACACAATTAATTACAATTCCCATTAAAACAATTTTTCGAAAAATCTTTTCTCTGTAAAACATTTTCTTTTCACCCATTTTCCACCTTGCAATCAAACGGATCCTTAGATTTTGATGAAAGTTGATGAAACGTGAGTTTAAAAATTTTGGATTCCTTAAAATATATTGTTAAAATTAAATATTGATGGTGTGTTTGAGCCACATTATTTTGAAATAATATATTTTAAATTAGCAGATTGATGTAAAATGTGTGGTTAAAAAAGAAGGAAAATATATTGATTAGGTGAAATATATTATTTTATTGAAAAATGTGTAGTTGAAAATGAGTAGAAGAATGAAAACGAAAATTTTAGGATATGTTTGAGCCACATTATTTTGGAAGAATATATTTTGGAATAGTAAATTGATGAAGAATGTGTGGTTAAAAAGAAGGAAAAATTATTGATGTGATTAAAAATATTATTTTATTGAAAAATGTGTATTTGAAAATGAGTATAAAAAATAAAATTTTTAATGTATGCCAAATAGGGACTGACTCTGATTTAAATTAAAATGTAAATTTTAACCCATATCAAATGGGGGCATAGTGTTTAATTCAAATTTATAAATAGGGACGGGCGTAAACCAACTTCGACAAGCCTCTAAAATTATATTCCATATCACTAATGTACCACTTTCATCTCTTTAGCGATATAAATTTGAAAATATTATACATATCATTGTTCATTCTCAATTATTTCTTTAATTTTAACTTCTCTTATGTCGAAGGGGTTATGTGGGTATTTTGTTGGGGATTAAGTTTAGATTTTTAGTAAATTGTGATATAATTTTTTGAAATGTGTGGTTGGAAAGCTGTGGGAATCATGAAAAACGTGATTAATATTGATGGTTTAACTTTAACTTAAATTAAAATCTGTTTTTAATCCGAAACTAAGGGTCCGTTCGGTAGGGATTAAAATCAGATTAAAATTGAAAAATTAGTCGTTATTATTGACTTTTATTAGACGAGCGAGACTCAATAACGATCATATTTTCAATTTTAATCTCTACTGAACGAGCCTAAACATTTTTTCGCCTAGCTCCTCTAAAGTATCGCCACCTGTAACTATTCCAACGCGAATTAGAAAACGAAATGGGAAATGTGGATATTTTAGTTGACCCCACGAGGTAGGCCGGTGGGCCCATGTTGCATTCCTAAACATGATAAATAAGGGTTGTTTTATTTCCGTTGAAACTTCCTCTATTTGTTGCCCCTTCCCTCTATTTCTGTTCTAAAATATTCAACTTTTCATACGAAGTGAGAAAGCGATTGACCAATCCATTTGAAGAACCAGGTTCGCACACATCCAATCCTCATTCTCACCACCACTTTGCACTGTATCAAAACTGTTTTTGTCATCAATGGAACTCTAAATTTCATCTGATATATATTTCTACCTCCATCACATCACCTCTAGGGTTTCATTTCTTGGTAAGCTCATCCACAGCTAAATCCAGTTATTCTTTTTTTAATTTTCTTCACTGTACCAGTAGCAATTTACATTATTGGAAGCATCTCGTTGTTTCATAATGAACTAATATTCTATCTCCGGATTCGAAAGGGGGAAAAGTGTTGGGATTATTTGTTATGGATCAGTTAAAGTCGTGAATAGCTCTGTTTGCTGAGTATTTTTAAACCCTTTTTTTTTTTCAGATTGAAGTGCTCAGTAGTGATTTTGCAGGTGATGTTTTGGGAACTGAGGCTTTAGCTATTTCCAAGATGTATGTAAGCCATAGATGGAGCTTACAGGATTAAGAAATATTGACAATGGCCGAGTATCTGGCTCCTTTGTCCCCTGTCAAGCTGCATTCTCATGGAAACATTCTGGATGGACGATCGTTTGTGCCTAAAACATTTCATGTCTCTACTCCAAGGTTTCACTTCATTCTTCCACTCCATTACCTATGATTTAATTAAGACCTGGGTTGTTTTTCTATATAATTCTACACAAACAGTTCCTCTATAATTATTATAGTGAACTCAATTTTTATTATTCCACTAGCTGAGTATCGAATGAGATTTATATATTGAGCCTTCGAATTGTGTCATAAATAACTTGTGTGGTTAATTGTCGTTTCCAAGTGATTCTTCTGAAATGGGCATCATACTATTTCTAAATTCTACTTAATTGTTATCAGTGACATTTTTCCCTTTTCAGGAAGGGCAACGTCAAAAATTGCAAAGTTTACCAGTTTTCGGCACAGAATGATTGCAAGCTTATATCTTCTTACTTGAGAATGCCAAATGTAATGCCACAACAGAATACTTTTTTGCGGTGTCGGTGCATGAGTGCTCTGGTGAATGCTGATGCTCCAATTACTTCTGATTGGATTCCTGTAGTGGACCAAATCTTTCGTTTAGTGAGCATAGCCCTGACATACATGGCTGGTGTAATACCTGCTGAGAAGTTCCCTTATAGCACTCAAACAAGAATCTCAGAAGATAATGAGGTCCCTGAAAACTCTTCCTTTTCTGGTAGGTAAGAAAGGACCAGGTTAAAAGCTTGTTTTAGTTTGAAAAATATCATGTATGCCTTATGATATAAAAATCTGTATGATTTTATCTTTTGCGTGTATGAGATATTATTTCATTAATTGCAGTGCCATGGTGAATGATAAGGAGGTATATTTGGAGTTTGCCTGGGATATTGTGAAAGGCAAGCTCATGGATTCCCTATATTTTATACAAAATGGGGTAAATGTAGGCGATAGGATTGCTGAACTTGAAGAAGGCCATATGAAAAAGCCTTCAAGTTTGCGTGCTGTTGCTGAGGGTCCGAGGATGAGGTTGCTGTGGGCTTCATTTCAGTGGCTCAAGGACGAGGCAGGCACTGTCTTTCTTGTTGCTTTGAAATTATATTCATTACCTTTTGTATTGTAAGGGAGTGGAAAGTTTTTTTCTTTCAAATTTTTTATTGATTTCAAATTCATGGCCAAGTTTGAAGGAATTGAGTCTAACCACTTCTTTACAAATCAATATCGAGAGAAAAGATAGACATTCAAAAGGTGTCTGTTGGGTTACTGGGTTATATTTGAAAAACATAAGCTTCAAAGTACTTAAAAGTGTGTTCGGGATTTGTTTATAATCGGGTTAAATAATAAATCAATAGAATGAGTGCTGGTGGATAAAAAGCGGTTTGACAGATTATAAACAATTTATAAACATTAGCCAAACATGGACTTAAACTGCTGACATTTAATTTAGCACTCCTTGTATTCCCCTAGGAAGGTGGTATTTTTACTTGTCGACTAGTAATAGTTGGGTAATTTCTGTTTATATTAGTTGTTAGTTCATGCTAATTCATCCATGTCACTAGGAACATGTTCCACTTGATCATGTTTTTTATTTCCTAGTTATATTCTGTACAAAACATAATTTGTCTAGCAGTAGATGATCTGGATGCTAAAGACTGTGCTTGTGACATGGGAAAAGGTTAAGGGAGGGGTTAGGTTCCTTCATTTTTTTCTCTATTTGATAGGATGAAAGAAATGACAGACTAATAGTGAACTTATCCACATTTTATGTTTTTATGCCCTTGGATTGTTCTTCACCCAGTTCCTTAAAGTGGATTCACAAACTATTCTACAGGTGGTAAATATCTCTGGCAACTATGATACAATGCACTCAAATGATTTATTGGCAGTATTTAATGAAATCATTCAGAAATGCTGTCAGCCGCTATGCATTGCGTGGATGGGAGAGGAGCTTTGCCTTGTTACCAGCAAACCTGACATGGTATATGGACTATATGCCAAATAGTAACATATTATTCCTGCTACTAGTTCATTAAAGAGAAGAAAAGATTTAGCTGTTTCTATCATAATCTGCTTTTTTCCTGTCTATCAGGCACTTCTTTCTTCTTTGGTCAACAAGTTAAATGGACGTGACATTATTTTGCGAAATATAAGAAAATCGGGCAAGGAGGATCTATATGCAGAATTGATATTTGCTCTTAGATTCGGTTCTGTCAGGTGAAAGAGCTATTTTGCTCCTCTTGGAAATTTTTATTTTGGATTAGTGCATGCACGCTTCAATGTGTTTTCTTTTCTTTTCCTTAATATGGTTTACTGTTTATATATGCTTCATTTATATTTTCACTTGAAGGCCTGGCCACGTGTTAATTTTTCTTCATCCTTCCATCATTTAAAGATTTCACATTACATTTCTTCAAATGGATATGTTAGGAATATTGGGCCTAATTCCACCTAATAAAACCGGCTTATTAGGGGAGGATTGCCCTCACCTTATTAAGTGGATCATTTATATTTTCCCAAGCAATGTGGGATTCTAATAGGATAAATAGGAAACAATATGTCAAGATAAAAGTGTAACGGAGATATTTAAGAGTACATAAGCAGAAGTGGGATTGCTGCACTGAAATGTTTATTACATATATTATGAATATTCCAGTACCACGTGCGAAAATTATTATTAAGGCTTATGTGTTCCTGAAGCTTTCTTTCATTGACTTTTCCAGGTGTATTTCCAATAATATTGACTGAGATACTTCTGCTTTACGAGTCCATTTCTAATTACTCTATTGGAGATTATGATGTTTTTGATCGGATGTTAAACTTTAATTGTGTGCATTACTTATACACTACAACTATTTATTGGGATAAAAAAGTGTTGAATTAAATTCATACAAATTAGAAGGATTTATACTAGGCTGTATGCTGGATCTGATAAACTGAATTCTGCCGAATGGGTAGCAATAAGGTAAATTTAGAAATGCTAATCATTGGACTATGTTCCAGTAAGATCCTTACCTCAGTGTGTGTCTCAACAGCCCAAATGCCTACTACAATCATACCTTGTTTTCCCAGCATGGAGTAGCCATTTTAGAAGATTTGGTGATTACATTAGCAGATGGTATTGCAAGCATGTATTTGGAGCTTATTTCTGTTGACAGTAGCCTTTCAAATGAAATGAACAGCCTTGGTTTGAGTTTGTGCAGACTGTCCACCAGAGCACTTCAGAGATTGCGTAATGAGGTATAAAATTTTATTTTCTTATTTCTTCTCTGGTAATGAGTTCAGTTTTTACTGAGCTGCATGTTCTTGCTTTTAAGAATTTGAGTGGGATATTCGCACAAGCAAAGGTGTACAAGTTACTGTTTTAGCAGTCTTGTTTGTGCATGCTGTTTCTTATATCTTTGTCCAAATCTTTATTTGTTATGAATGTGCCGCTAGAATATTTTCATCCTGATAAAGGACTTGCATTTAATGCTAAACATCAAAATCCAAATGTTGCTCTTTAGTTTTGAAGGTCAACATTTGTGTTATTTGCGATTTAATTTCCAAGAAGAGGCTTGTGATTGCTTCGTTCTCATTTTTCGTTGAGATATATGTATTAGTCATTTTACTCCCTTCTGTGGTAACTGGTGAGCTGGTGACTCTTCTGTCAGCGAGAAATTTAACGGACATTATATTTGCAATTATACGTGCAACTTTATCTCTTGTATTGCTACATCGTGAAATCACTACATTGCAGAAGATATGAGGTGCATAAATTCACAAAAATCTGCAAATACTCTGACCTTGTTTATGACTGGTGCAGAAATATATTGGGAATTCAACTTTCAGTTTTTGATCCAATATGAATGAAAATATGGACGACTAAATAAATTATATTTTCATAGTTATTAAATATGTATTTTTTGTGGTGGTAAAATTGTGATGTCAATAAATTATATTTTCATAGTTATTAAATATGTATTTTTTGTGGCGGTAAAATTGTGATGTCTCAAATTATGTTTAACTTGAACTCCTACTCAAAGAGACATCTTAGGCAAAATTGTCAGGAATGTAATTTTGGATCACATTGGTGAAGGGGTCTTAAGGATCAAACCATTGGATGAAACCAAGGATTGCAAGATTCTATTAAATTTAATTATTAAAGATATTAAGACACATGAAATGTCAAATATTTTTAAAAAGTAATTATTTTAATATATTAAGATATAGATAAACTTCTAATATTTTTAATAACAAATTAAGCGTTGAACCAAAAATAAAATTCAAAACTATACTTTCAATTAATTTATTATCAAGATCAAAATTTTAGCTGCAATTTTTACGACAAATTTATGGACACCAATTATCACGCATATTTGCACAAATTATGCACAACCATAAATAAATGTCAAGTCACAATGTTATGAGCTCAGAAACCAAGCGTATTTCTACAATTGATTTTCAACAAGTTAGAAATTAAGGGTGTGTTTGAGTCACATTATTTTGAAAGAATGTATTCTAGAATAGTAGATTGATTGAGACGTGTAGTTGAAAAAGAAGGAAAAACTATTGATGTGATAAAAAATATTATTTTAATGAAGAATGCGTGATTGAAAATGAATAGAAAAATAAGAATGAAAATTTTAATGTGTACCAAACACGGGCTAAGAAAATTTTTAAAAAATAACTCAGAATACATGTAGGCATAAAAAGAAAAATGCAAATGAAATATTTTAATGTGATTATAGAAAATGTGATAAGAAATGAATTAAAAATATATGATAAACAAATGAATGTCATCTTCGACATTCCCCATAGACGATAAGAGACTTAAAAGATACCAGATTTCATAATAGATTCTATTTTTTGCCATTTTTGTTTTCACTAAAGTTTTGATTTGGCCTTTAGTTCAAAATGAAGCTCAATGTAAGTAGCCAACAACCATACTACTTAATCCATTAAAGAGTAATTCAAAATCTTTATAATTATCAAAAAATAGATGATTTAAGGATCCTTAGAATAGGTAGGATTGCTAATCCAGTAATAGAATCGTAAGATTCTACCATTATAAGATCCTGCAACATGATTGGATCGTATTATCAAGAATTGTTGGATCATAAGATCCAGATGGGAGTTTAACAACCACGATCTTAGTGTCTAGTCTGCTGTACAATGATGCTTATCTGTCTTCATTTGTTCAAATTTAGTGGTTTTGACCATTATCTCAGCTGAACTAGAGCCATTTTAAGAATAGAGAATGAATGGCTCTCTCACTTAGGTAAATTTATCTTTTTGTTGCTGATAATTGAGTCAAAAGTTGGTCCAACTTGGAATTACTGCATTCTTACATACCATCGGAGATGGGGGTGTGAACACATTATTATTATTATTATTATTATTAATTTGGGAGTAAAATGCTGCACGTTCACCTTGTTTTAACTAGAGTGCAATTTGATTAATTATCAACCAACTAGTATGGGCAGACAGGCAGTACAATCCCTCAAGGGTGGATCGATACCTTGGTTTATGGACATGGAGTAGTGTGACATTACGAGTTTCATGCTCAATGTGGAAGTGAAGTTTTATTATTTGAAATTCAATTGGCTTTTAAGTAGTTACAAACCAGACCTATCTCTTGCACATCCTCTGAGGAAGGCGACTAAAATGTAGACAAGATGATCATTTTTCTTTGAAACTTCGTGCAGCAAATGCGGTTTAAGTGATGCTCTATTGTCGTGAGTAATTGTTCAACAAATCAGGATCAAAATTGGAAGTTTCTGTTTTGCATATACAGATAGAAGTTTTTGCCAGTTTGATACAGTTCATTTCAGTACAAAACTTTACAGGTTAATCCTGGAGCTGTCTACCTCCCAAATTAAATCTGGCAGTTGAATATTACTTTTATGAATTTCCAAAATTACCAATAAAAATAAGCATTTTTCCAAAAATAAAACTATCTGAACCTTTTTATTGGAATTACCTCTACCCACTCACTGGTCAAATATGAGAAACAAAGGGATGTGGATGCCTGAGATAGGATAATGCAGGACCATACATAGCCATAAAACAGTACAGAATGAATTTTGTTTTTAACATAATTTTGAATGGTTTGATATCTCCTAAAATATACACATTAAATAAATTCAAGAGGTGGTAATATTGGCTTGTGCTTGAATAATTTCTTTACAAAGGTTAATGTACAGGAAAGAGAGAAGGATTAGAAAGAACATACTCAATAGAATGACGAATTTAATAAATCTTGAAGGTTGGTGTTGTAGGTAACCTCAAATCTAGAATGTGATCTGGATTTAGTCGAACTATGCAGAGTGGGTGATGTAGTGAATAGTAACCTCAGTATTACTATGGACATGCTGATAATTTTAAGTATCATGAAAAGGAGTGGTTTTGTTTCTTTGTACAGGTGGCGCTACACCAATGGTTGCATCAGAATTTGGAGGCAGTTGTATCTATGTATGAAGACCACTTTGACCTTCGCACACTTCAAATCCAACCCACTGAGGAATCCAGGAGCGAGGATGAAAATTTTAATTGGTGGAAAAGGCTTTGTTTGAGGAGATCTGGATCTGTATCATCTTCATTGCGTTTTGCTGTCATCAACCATATTTCATTACCTGTTAAACGGACCATGGAATTACGGTACTTGACTGGGTGGTATGTTGATACTCCTCATTTAACGTATTTTGTTTGAATTGCATTCATACTTAATGGAATGAGTATAGATCTCTGGTCGTCATGTAATATTAGCTCGAATAACTGCTCTTGCTTCAAGATATCATTTCATTCTAAATTTAATTTTCTAGTTATCCATTGCCATTACAGAGACTAGGTTTGTTTATTGAATTTTTTTTTTATTATGGCAGTTGAACATGCCTTCATGTCTAGGATAGGAAATGAGTAAGGTCTTTCATGCTAACTCCAGAATGTTTTATAAAACACCCAGAAGACATGTCTATATTTTGCAATACGTATGTTTTTGGTTTCAGCATCAAAACGAAAGATAAAAAGTGGTATTGATGAGCGAAGCTTCCATGATAAGATTTTATAATTGTCTCTAGGGTAAATATGATGTTCATAATGTAGTACATCACTTCTTTCCTTTGCATTCTGCTGATCTTACTATTACCTTGAAGAATGAATGGGCAAAGATTACAGGTGCATTAGTATCACTTTCTTTGGATGTGGTAGAATCAATTATGGTATTCTGTCATATTATAAATTATGATTTTCTGACATATTATAATTGATTTTTGGAGTCTCACCAGTTACTACTAGATACCCTTGATATTCTTCCATAGTGGTAGATTATATAATATTTGTAGCATCTTTCCTTTGTTGTATAATATTCCATATGCATAGTTCTGATAGTCATGTAAATAAGACGATACTTGTTAATAATACGCTACAGACATTTGTAGTTTCTCTTCTTTCTTGCTAGTAAGGATAGAAAGACTATGGGATGTGGTCAAGTAGGGTTTTGCTTTATAACTATTACTTAAATTAGTTTTCCAATCCCATTTCTACTTACTCTCCTCTATCTCATTAGTCAATTATGAATTCATGTAAGAACACTTCCAAAGGTGAAATTTCATGAAAGAACACTTCCGAAGGTGAAAAGACGAAAAATATTTGAAGTCTTCTCATTTCTTAAAAGATTGACACCACATTTTATTTTGTTGCACCACTTTTTAATTGTATTAAAGGTCTTCAATCTTTGCTTATTGATGCACTAATGTCCTCACCTTCTGTTTTTGGTGCTTTCTTAATCTGAATCTTGCAATAATTACCACATATAATCTCTGACCGTAGTTTATGTCCAAAGATTGTGTCAGCGTACTTTGAAATGAAGGACAAATTTCCTGTCGCACTTTTATGTTTTTTTCCTTCTTATTTACAAATAAAAGGGGCAAATAAGTCTTTTTATGCTCTCCTAAGGAGCTCTTTGGACAAAAACCATCATTAGGGATAAATGTGCTAATTATTGAAATGTTGATGATAAGAATGCGACGAATAAATTTTGAGACATAAATATAATAATGAGTAAAAATTGGGGACCTTTAATGCAATTAAATATTGGTGCAACAATAAAAATCTGTGATGATCTCTTCCTAAAAATCTATCCAAGTTAAAACCAACTCATTTTAACTAATAAATTATACAAGTACATGCATATGCAAGTGTGAGGGAAATTTTAATGATATAAACTATAGCCCTTGTTTGAGCCCCATTTTTTTTTGTCAAAACTCATTTTCAACCCCACACACTCTAAAAATCACAATTATAAAACCTGTTTTTACCCAAAAAAAGTGTGGCTCGAACAGGGGCATAATACTGGTTGACCAAAAACCTTGCAGCCTGGACTTGGGCCTGCTGCTGGGGCTCAAAAATTAAATCTGCAACCTGCCTGTGTACCCATTTGTTAAGCCGAACCCATCCCAAATGGAGCAAGTACCTGTATTACCTGTCCCAATTTCAATCCACAATACATGCAATTGATGAAATATGAAAATCAAGATTCATCCTAGGGTTCTGTTGGCTGACCGTTTCTGTGGTAGTTTAGAACACTTCTGGTAGAGTTGTCATGTTTCTGCTTCTGCGTTCTCAAAGTTCATACTGTTATTTTGTCAAATCTGAAAATGACATATTTTTTATTTAAAATTATAAATTACAATCTGCATACTCTCTAATGGTGGTGTGAAGCCCTAGTTGTGGTGGCTGTCAACTTAATTCTAACATCTTCTTGTATTACAGGAGGTACTACTTCAGTCTATTTCTTGAACTGACTGATATCACAATGCCATTTATAAGGACGGTTATTGCTAAAGTCAGTGATGCCATCTCTTTCTTCCTAGTTTGCTTAATAGGGCGGTCCTTGGGACTTATCTACTCTGGAATAAGGCAGTCCTTAAGATGGAAATAAAGGTCTAAGAATGCTTATGAATTTGTTGGCTGAGGTTCTATCATTTCTTTTCTATGACTATAAGCCATTATTTAGTTTTTTCTGGTGGTCTAGATATGTCTCTCTTTCTTGAAATCCCAGTCATCTCTGAGCTCATATAGTCTTTATTTTCCTTCCTTCAGATTTGAGTATTCTTCCAATGCAGTTATATATTAAGAAATGGATTGTTATTTTGTTTGTAACCGGAGTGTTTTGATTTGCATCTCTATTGAATTGGAACCATGGATGTTGTTCTGACCTTACTGTTGATATTCCTTGTATACTTATCCTGAACTTGGACGAATTTCTTGCAAAGCTAATAGGGAAACAGTTTGTCACTTGGTGTTTTCCTAGTTTCGAGTAGTGTTGGATTTGATCTCGATAACTACTCGAGTGATTTGAAGTGGTTCATTCTCTGATGAAATGAGTACAATCTACTAGCTGGGTTTCGAATTGAGTTTGAGTAAATTGCCACTTTATCACAAGCATAACTAGAAATTTGGAATATTACAAATATGTACTATTACGCAAGCAGTCTTTAAATTAATAAACTCTATACCTATTATACAAGTAGCAAGCTTACAAGTTTCATTGCTTTAAATAATTTTTTCTTTTTCATCTCATTTGTAAGTTAGATATGCTAAGGAAAGGTTTGGACCGAAGGTGATGGATGATAATAATAAGTGGACCGAGACAAGGTCATGCCAAGAGCTATGTGGAACCACAAGGGAGGTGCTTAAACTAATGCGTTTTTTTTTTGGTTCATATGAGAAAAGATTATTGAGGGTTTAATGAGGTAAGAAGCATTGTAGTCTATCTTGGTATCTATCGAGGTTTTGTGTATCACCAGGTGTTTCTAGGACCATTGTTGACGAATTAAGCTATAGGTCCACAAAACATAGGCAACGAGGTTCCATAAGGCATCATCGTCAAAAGTATCTTTAGCCCTTGTTTGACATCCATTAATTTCTCTTTCTCTTTCTCTTTCTCATTCTTCATTTCAACCACACATTCTCCAAATAAAATAATATTAAACACAAATCAGAAACTTTTCATCACTTTTCCACTACACATTCTCACATCAATCACTATTTCTCTCAAAATGGGTTTCAAACATGGGCTTAATCTCGATACTTTTACAGATGACTCTATTACTAGAGAATGTAAACATATGTAATAGACCCGCAGTTGTCAGTCTTGAGGCCTCTATGGTTGTCTTTGGTTTGGGGAGTAACGGCATATGTCAAGGGGGAATACATCTATGGTTGCCTCTACATGTGACCATTGTCGACGCCTAAAGTGTTAGTCGTTATGGAAAATGTAAAAATATCTATAGTAGTTTCATAAAAAAAGGTACATCGATCATTTTATGACTTTTTCTTTGATTGTCAATATTTTTTTGTATTATAGAAAGCTGAATTCGTGTAGTATACATGTCATTGATGACCTTCGATAACTCTTTTGGCCACTACACAAAGTTGAAATTTGTGCATCTCAAACGAGTGTGAAAAGAATATGTAGAAGATACCAACATGGGTTAATTGTGCATAAAAATCTTATTCCATCAAGCTATTTGCGATACCAAAAGCTTCTTTTCTTCGAAATTCTCTTAGTTCAAGAATAATTAAAGAATAAGAATTGTTTTTTTTTTAGTTGAGAAAGATAGGAATATAAAAAGGTACTGAAACGATAGGTTTAGAATAAAAAAGATTTTGTCGACTGCATGCATTGCCATCAAAATTGTTGTTACCCAAAAAAGCCCCTTTAAAAATAGGTACTGGATTTTCATTTTAGTTGAGCTGGTGAAATCGATTTATCAAAATGATAGGTTGATTTTTGTCCAGCTATATCCATTGACGTTTACCAAACTTAGATATGCTTTTTGCATGTCATGGTCTAATTATTTGTCATTTAGATTATGATGTTTACCATACAAAGTAAATCTACATATGTAAAATGCTTGCATGGTTATAACACTATTACGCTGAATAGCTCTTCGTCTCGGATTATTTATGCTCTACTCCAAGTAAAGATCCGCCCGATTTTGATTTGCACATATAGGACAAATCTTTTATCGTGGGTTTTTATAGAAATTAAACCTACAAATTTTTTTCCTAAAAAATAATGTTTTCACATACCCTATTTCATTTTTACATTTTTACGTTTTTGCCTAACCTTGATTGCAATACAAGATTATGATCACAAGAAGACTGATAAGTGTAGTTTTTACACTTATTCGATATTCTAAATGATGATATTTTATCGTTCTTTGCATAAAATATTACCTAACTTGTGTTATATTCCATTTTGTAGGTAAAACTCAATGTTTGATGAAAAATTGGAGAAAAAAAATGCAAAGATGGTAGAAAATAGTTCAATTGTATCAAATACAAAGTTCGACACATCAATTTAGGAAATTCGTGTTATTATTTGATTGATTTTACATATTCATTGCACTACTTATTGCTTGATCACCAATTAAGTAGTTAGTCGCTTGTTGTAGTGTATGAATACTCACAATAAGTCTAGAATACAGTAAAATCAACACGTGTAGTTAGAATTAAGAATAATCTCTTTCACACATGCAATTTTGTTGATAATCTAAACCAAATGCATGACTTTTATATGAATTTGGACTATGAATATGATCATATCGTGTTAGTCATATGTTGTTGCATCTTGAGAAAGAACATTTAACATATTAGATTTCTCGATTGTCAAAAAATGAATGAATTTATTAGATTAATTATTGAGAATTGAAATAGATGGAAATAGGGGGATTCACAATTCCAAAAACAAGCACTCACATATTAGAGAAACATCATGTTTATTTGCTTTCTTAGAGTAGAAATTAGTATAAACAACAAAACACAATTTTCTTTTGTCGCTACATCTTGAATTCGATAAAAATTATTAAACTACAAATTAGACATTATTTTCCGTGGAAACGATACTCTTAACTCACATATTTCATTACTTGTACAACGATTCTGTGCGCTTCACGTGAACACAACCTATCATCCAACACTGCCTACCATATAAATGCTAGTAAAATTAAGTTCCAACGCTTACCTCAATTTGTTGACATTTGGGGACAAAATAGAATGGAAGTCTATGATTTTTGGAGCTTACCTAAAACAAAGAAGACCATGTAGATATCATTAATTGAGGCTGTCTTTTCTTGACAAGTTGAAAATCTTTTACTAATATCTTGGTGGTTAACAATCATAATTTGAATGATTTCTTTAAAGTTGGATTAATTGACTTTTGAAGCAATTTGTTATGGAAATAGGGAAATGAGCGCATGATTCATGATGGTTGGTGTGTTATGTAGGCAAAATACGAGACTTGAGGGTTTGGTTTGATGTCATATTACTTGATTATATGATTTCTTTTTCTTTTTTATTGGGTTGCCCACGATTTGAGCGACCAGGCAAGTATTTTGGTTATTTAATGAAATTTTAAACTTGTATACAAATCTTGAACGACTTTTCCATGCTTTTTGAAAATGAAGACTTTTGCAGATTTGGAATATCAATATTTTGTCTATTTTCCATTAATAAATCTCAATTTGAAAGCTATCTATAGTAGCAACAAGCATGCCATTATGAATTAGTTACCAAATAACAAGTCCATAATGGACTTTCCTTAGGTTAAGTCCCTCCCAAGTGTAGTTTCATTATTGTTAGCGATAGATTCTTGGGTAATGAGTGCACTCAGTAGGGATAATTTTCTCTATACCCCAAGAGTTAGACGGGAAGGTGACAAGGTATTTCCATTATAGAGCCAATCACACATCTCTCTCTCTCTCTCTCTGGCTGGTGTGTAGAATCCTCGGATCTTTATCTTGGAGCCTAAAGGAAAGATCTTTACTTCGATAAAAAAAAAATTCGGTTTTTATTTGTATAGTTAATAAAATAAAAATAAAAATGCTTGAAGTAACATTAGTCCAAAAAAAAAAAAAAAATCATTTATGATGAGAAAAATATTTGTTGCCATAAAGTAAATTTGACCTGCATTATTGCACGTGACAAAAAAAATGTAAGTATATTTATGATAATTGTGCACGCGTCAAGATTTAAATAACTAAGTCTATTTAACGAAACGAATATGGAGTTGCATGTCAGTCGTACATCTAAAGGTGTACCATTAATTGCTTATAGCAAGAACGATGGTGTGGGGACCCATGCAATGCATCAAATGACCCTATGGCGGAGACAAGACATCCTTTGCCATTTCCCTTTCACAACCACAACAGAGTCATCACTCTGATCTGTTATACAAGAGAATATGATGCTTTGCTTTCTGTCTTGCTTTTTCTCCATCTTTAAATTATATTTTACGTATCACAAGGTACTCACAATTTCCAACGATGCTGATTTTCTTTCTGTCCCTTTTATTTTCTGAGGAGAAGATAGGGAGGTGATTGAGATTAACAAAATTTAAACAAAAAATTAAGCATTACTTTTAATAATCTACTTTACAAAGATTGAAAATGAGAAACCAAAAACCAGCAAAAGTTACATTTAATTTAATTCCTCATAGTGTAAAACAATTCTTAGATAGCCTCCTTTAAGTTTACATTAATTAAATCTTGGTCAAAGATGAATAAGAAACCTTTGCACAATTCTCACACCTTGAATTTAGCAAGAGAGGGAGAGAAAGTGACATTCTTTAATGAACAAAAGAGCAAAAGCATACAAATAAAGTGAAAACTATGTTTCCAAACATAAATAACATTAGTATATAGCCCAAAATATGTGGGAATTTAATTTGGGTGGCAACCGGCCAAGGAAGAAAAAGTTACCACAATCTCACCTTCGCCCTCTTTTTCTTTCAAGATTCTTTACCGTTAAGTCACTTGAATGGCCCCCATATATACTTATATAGCTGCATAACTAAAGGAGTAAATTGTGGTTTACCAATATGACTAAAATGCCCATATCCCTAATTCATGATTACTTGGTGTAAATTTTGTTTTTTCTTGGTTTAGTCCTGTACATATCAAGATCTTCCAACTGGCAATCAAGAAAACAAAGCAAATGATTTATTATTCGCATGTCGGCTAGCCGCCATAAACAGTTTCATACGTGTGTCAAAATAGCTATTCAAAGTCGATATAGAGCTCATTAATGTTGCGTCGTTTTTTTTCAGCTATACTAATTCAAGCATTTTTTGTATTACGCTAGTTTACCAGGTAGTTATCCGGAATTGGTAGTAAGCGGGCGCTAGTTTTTTAAAAATCAAGTGATAATTGGATAAATTAAATGATTTGTGATTCACATGTCGTCTAGCCACCACAAATAGTTTATACACACGTATAAATAGTTAATAGAAGTCAATCTAGAGGTCACTGGTTTTGCATCTTTCTTTCTTTTTTTTGTGCGCCGAATAGTTTCATATGCATGTCAAATGCTTACTAGGTCGGATCTTAATGTTACATTTTCTTTTCCTATCGTACAAGGGAAAAAGGAAAACTGTTATTCAAAATGATGTATACATCTACAGTCTACAGAGCATAATTATATCTTTTCTTAATTTTTCCAAAGACTAAACCTATTTTCACTGAAAAAACAAAGAATCTATACAAGAAATAAATCCTAATTTTCTATTTCACCTCATCAAGAAAAAAAGAAAAAGAAAAGACAAATCTGTACAACGTATGATAAATAACCTGTCAAAGTGACACTAGACCCCACATCCGGCCATTGGTTTACTGTCGCTTAAATTAAAGATAAGCATAAGCGGTGCTTCGCAGCATTATTCATGCTAAATTCCAAAACTATTTAGGTAGTTTAGTACCTTTGCCAGCAGTAATTAAATTATAATTTGAAATAATAATTTTTTAACCAGTTAAAAATCTCATAAAAATCAACTATAAAAAGTGGGGTAAACCCACATTCTGTCACTTTTTCATATTCTTGTTCTCTCAACATCAGGAGTGTACCGAATTTCAAAACTCCACTTTTTTTCTGAAGCTTCTTCTCCCTTCTTTCTCTGCCTTTGCCTTTGTTTGTCACCTCTCCTTTCCGGTTAATGGACTTCGATTTCATGGGTTCTTTTGGGGGGTGTTTTATTTTTCCAAATTGCATGGCGAAATCCAAATCTTCAAGCTCTGAAGCCTCTACAAAATCATACATGTTTCTTCTTCTTCTTGGATTTCTCTTCATCTCTCTTGTTCTTGTGCACTCTTCTGATCCTGATAAACCATCCATGAAGTCAGCCGTCTCGTCCGCAAGGCGTCTCGTCCAGGATTCTCCAAAAGCAGCTGCTACGCATTCAATGGATGTTCGTGTTCATCCTAAGAAGAGGCGAAATTCACGTACTTGGAAAGAATTTGGAGCTGGTGCTCATGAAGTTCCAAGTGGGCCAAACCCTATTTCGAATAAGTAGATTAAGTTAATTTTGGAGCATAATTGGCACAGTCTTAAGCCAGTTGTGATGAAAATGCTGAAGTTGTAACTGCCTTACTTGTTATTATTACCAGTCGCCATTAATACTAGTTAATTGTACTTCTGGTGAGAAGTTTGTTGGCTTTTATTTTCTTCTTCATCATTCTTAGCATCACCATTTTCCAGTTCTCTTTTCTTGAATGAATAATATAGCTAGATCCAAGACACAATATATGAATACACGTCTGTGAATTATTAGGAACAAGTAGAATTTTTCATTACATATTATCTGGTTTAGGGTTGGAGTGTTGAGGACCCAAAATGGAAGATAGAAGTGTAAGAAGGAAAGAATCTGAGGCACTGTGCAATTGTGTCAGTGTGTCAGATTTGGTGGGGGAGGAAGCTTTTGTTTTGGTTGAACAATAATTTGAATGGGGTTTGGATTTTGCTTTTGTCTTCTCAAACACAGTATCGTCGGTCTTATCGGAAAAAGCTGATACCAAATGTATCATCAACCCATGATTTGATAATCATATACGTTTGATTCAACAATCTACGCCCAGTCAAATTTACTGAAAATTGCATCACGTTGTTTCATACACAAATAACACCTATATGTGTGTGAATGTGTGACCCCATAGCCATAAAATGGCACATCGTTGAAATTAAAAACAAAATAAAAAAAACTCTGCCCGTTATACTATTTTATTTTGTCAATTGACATGTATTAAACTTGTGTGAGGTGTTTTAATGTAATTCATCAGGCTCCAAATGCTCTCAAATATGACTCTACTGGTCCAAATAACATGATGTCTAGTTATTGGGTCGAGATAGGATTCCGGTGCCTATGCAGGATCGTTGATAGAAGGGTGACATATGTTGCCCTCGGCGTTGACTACGAGGTCGAGCAATTAATGAAGGCCAGTTGCCACTATTTAATTGGTCAACGTCGATCGCAGTGGTTGCATATGCCACCAATGATTGAGCTTGGCCATCAAGAAAGGGGGTTTGACCGTTTGAGCACCTGAAAAAGCACATACCTCGATCATGTATTATAATTACTAGTCTACTACTCATATTCTCTCCGTATTTTTTTAATGGATAAAGACAAGCATCTTGTTGGAAAAAATTGGTGATTTATGTATAGTATCAATTAACATAACAATTTAACAAATACAACTCAACAATAATATAACATAAAATAGAGGAGATTTAGAAAGTGAGCTTTGGGAGTCACCGGTCATGTCCAAGACGTTGTCCTAAAGTCTTGTTATCTCACCCTTCGCACGGGTACTTTCAACTCTAGATGGCTTCAAGATAAAACTCATGACTCATAGTCGATTTCCCTTCTATGAACACGATTACATGAAGATAAAGAACGAGCATTTTATCAAGTAGCCAAAAGTATATGAACATAAAATGTATTGGAAGTACTTTCAAGTGATTTTTAAGATATATACAACAATGAAATCTAATAACCTTTTATAGGTAAAATTTCAACCCCCACATTTATACAATTAAAACATAAGTTATAATATGTATTTAATTTTGTTAGATGAACATAACCCTTGACATAGGGGGTGACATAATTGCCAAATGTCACCCCCTATGTCAAGGGTTATGTTCCCATAGCATGGCTCATATGTATTATGTTGTTTTAATTTTATGTTAAAATCGAAAATTAAATATGTTTTAATTTTGAAAGGTTGAACTTATTTTATGTTACAACACCTCTCCATATTCTACGTCTCTGGTGAGTACATGCGTCCTTTCATGTTCAACAAACTTATGTGCCATGTCGGCAAGAGAGAGCTACATATAGCCCCTGTTTGAGCCACCTTTTTTGAAAATGAGAATAAAAAATATAGCCGTTATTGGGGCCCACACAAGAGATAGAAAATTTGAATTTAAATGTTGATGTGATGGATAACGGTCATATTTTTCATTTTAGTGAGGAAAAAATATGGCTCAAACAGGGCCATAGATTTAGAGAAAATAGTAATGATATCTAGTATCAATTGTGTTAAGAGTATCAATTTATGTGACATTATATGATATGTTTAATTAAAGGTGAAATTATGTGATTCATTTAATTATATTTTCATTTAATGATATTAGTGCCACCAAAACTGATATTATAACATCACTGGTGTTAAATATCATTACTCTAAAGAAAACAAAAATAATCTTCCACCCATGATGTGTACGAGTTATTTTGCCCAACACTGACTGTACATAGCAGGACCAATCATTTAAATCATGACACATTGGACCCTGATCCACTTAAATCATGACACCTCGACATTTGAAATGCAATAGAGAAACAAAGTGGATCTTAGAGATCGAAGTGTCATGATTTGAATGATTCGGGGTCTGAAATGTCATAATCTAAATGATGAAGCACTCGCTCATGATTCGTCATCGCCCCCGCCCCTGCCCCGCAAGCAATATGGCCAACCATTATACTTGGTTTAACCCATCTACAATGCACAGGTTGTTTAAACTCTTTCAATTTCGACTGGCAGTTAGGCATAAAAATATACATATAATATGAGTTTGTTTTCGAGCTTGTCTATTAATTACCCTTTTAATTCTATGCTAATAAATTGCTCAATGTCGTTGACAAGAGTATATAGATTTTATGAAGTCAAATACCATAGTTAGAGGTATTGATCTTTCAAAACGCATATCGACTTCATCGAACAATGAACTACAGGGTATCATGGTACTATAACTTCTAGGCCTGATCGAAGGTGCTAAGGTACCCAATCCCATGCGCAGTACGCCTTGTGTTAGTTTTCCCCTCTGAGACGGACGCCTCATCCACGAGGTCAAGGGCACTCACCGCCGCCCTGAGTCGGTCCCATTTCACCTCGATGACCCCCACAACCTTGTCTTGGTTCACCCCGGGTTCCATTGTCTTACCATTGCAAAGAGCCCTATTCTGTCATGTCTCCTGTACTCTGGCTCCAACGGAAATTTTAAAGCCACCAGAAGTCCAATTCTATCTAGTTTGCTAATAGTTATCTCACGGTTTCAATCATTGCAGGTAGGGCTGGAAAAAACTTCCGAATCGAATCGAGCAGTTCTTCATAAGTTAAATACCCGAATGGGTATCTGAATTGAGAACCGATGAGTTTGTGTCGGTTCTCGATTCTAGACCAAGAATCGAATATGAACCGAATCTAAATAATTTTTATAATTTTTTATATTGAATTAATTAAGTTTTTTTAAATTTTTTATAAACAAATTAGCAAATTAATTAAACAAACTAGTCAAGTCCAGTCAAATTAATTTTTTGTTAGCCCAACATTTAGGCGTTATCCTTCCATTTTCCATTCCAATTTCATTTGGTATGCAGCATTACGCCCACTCCCGTATAAACTCAATTCTTTATGTAGGCTACTTGAAGCAAATAAATTATTGATATGGATCGCTCATGTTTTTAATATTAGTATCTACTTTTTGATATTTATATACATTGAATTAATATTATTGGACAGCTTGTTATTTATATGTTCTTAAATTGGGTTACGTTAATTTGTGGAAGTTACGAGTGAACATGGTTCCATGATTATATTTGGACCCGACGGTTCCATTTATTAAATACCCGAAAAATTTGGGTGGGTTCGATTCTCTTCAGAACCGAACTAATCCATGTCCAACCCTAATTGCAAGATTACACCTCATTAGTTCTACATTTACCTAGCATTTAATTCATTATTTAGGTATGCTACACATTATCAATTTATTGCTCTGTCCATACGTTCTATTCAATAGCCTTTTGACTTGTGCACCGAAAGGGCTACAGGAACATCTTCACTAACCTTTTTTCCAGGTTGTTCGAAGGTCCTGTTCGTGCTCCTTCCTCTTTCAGCTCGAGATCGGGCTAGTCTCCGAACAAATTTTGGTGGCATCAGGGTCCAATACCTCGACATGACCAGATCTGCTAAAGATGTCTAAGACTCGTCCGATTCAACCCCGAAACAACGGGTAGAAATCAGTCAATTGGATTCAGCCTGACATTAAATGTCTAAAATTCTTTAATTTTATAAAATACCAGTGACTTGAACCCATGGTTTTTTTTTTTTTTTTTTGTTAAACTCCACACCTTTTTAAGAAAAAAACATATTTTATTTATATGTATGCACCTTTATTTTTTTGGTTTTAAAACATTTTTTTTATTTACATATAGGATTTAGTACCAATCCATAAAATGAATCAGTGACTCGATGACTTATCCAAATTCATAACCGGTTTAAGTACGATAATTATTTCCTGAAGCCAAGTGCACAAAGTGAAAAGAAAGAAATCATTGCATTAAAGACAAAATGCCATAATTTACTTTCTTTCTACGTCAAACCCTGAAATACAACGGATAAACTATTTTGGTACCTATTTTAGTTCACCTGTCTAATATTCTTTCAAATATACAGAGTTCAGAAAATTAAGATAATATTTATCGTGCATCCAATGTTTAAAGTTTTAATTTCCTTTTAGTTCATTTTTAAGTAACTTTGTAAAAAATAAAAAATAAAATAGTTTTCTTTAATCTAAGACAATTTGCTTTTTTCTAAATTAATTAAGAACAATACAAATATGAGAACGCATAGTTTTGTACTTAGCTTAAGAGAAGGGTAAAATGAAAAAGGCCAATACTGGGCCCTCTCTCATCGACAGTGTGTCGTAACTATTCCCTGTATTTTCTATGTATTCCTCGAAAGGGATGAGGACACACATCCCTCCATATCCACGGTCTACCACGACCCTATGTGCAACACAACATGAATGACGAGTATGATGTTGGCATGCTACACAAGTTAAAAAAAGCAACGTTTGCAAAATTTTACTTAATTAAGTCATTTCAGTTTAAATACAAAAAGAAAAAGGAAAAAAATTGTGTGAAGAGTTGTACAACAATTTAAGTAGCCCTGAACGATAACAAAATTGGACGTATTCTTTCAGAAAGCAAATGTTAAAATGATTTCACCATAATGATAGAAGAAATCCACAAAAAGTTCCACTTAGAGAACAACATGGACTTTCACTGAGGAATCGGTTAAAATTATATCTTTTAAATGATTATCGGCTTTTGGATGATCACGACAATCAAACTTTAGTTTCACGTGCAAAGGTCGGATGAAAATGAGTTCTTCCAGATTTGAATTTGATGTCAATAAGAGCTTAACAAGTAGATCCCTGCTGACCTTTCTTGTGGGATCCAAGACATCAGCTATCCTTGTTGCTTTTTTCACTTGATTATCGACATCTGCAGATGGATTCCTTCTTAGCCTTAAATAAAGTGAGGCGTAAATGATTGCCTGGATGAAACAAATAGAAAAATGAACAGTTATGTTTAAACTGAAATCCAGTGCAAATATGTTGAAAAACCTAATGTGTTGTATTTCAATATATTCCATATAAACAACTTTTTTTTCCAGAAATATAGGGATTTTGATGTTCCAATAGTAGTCAAATTCCATCATTTCGGGTGTTATTCTAGAAATTTCAGGAGTGAAGTTACATTTTTCTCAATTTCCAAAATAATTATCTGGTCTGAAACTCTCAAGAAATATCCTAGAGAAAATATCAAACGAAGACGAAAATATGTTAAAACTTCATAATTAATATTTATACCTCGCTTGTTCCAGGACTCGTATTGATAGTGCAACCAATGCGCACTTTCCCTTCTTGCCCTTCACCAGGATGTGTGCTTCCATTTTCTGAGATTGTTTCTATTTCTTGCACCGAAAAGCTAAGGCCATCAATTTCATCATACCACTGTTGAGCAGCACCGACCTGCATGCATGCGCAATATGAACTTCAAAGCAACCCTATGACCAGAACATATGAACAAAGTGAATTTAAAAGTGTAAATGAAATAGTAGAAAATAAAGAAGTACTAAAATTTAGGAAATTAGATGCCTTTTCTGTTGATGCAGCCTTGTCCACAGCTACCGAGATTTCAGTAGCTGCCCCTCTTGCTTGGCGCCATATACAGCCTTCTTGTAGTGGTTCTACTAGATTGGTGTGTTGAGGAATATCTATATTCAACTCTATGTCAATGGTGCCTGCCGCATACAAGGCAAAGCAACGACAACAGTGAAACATAAGTTAAAGTTAGCCATGAAAAAGGCATGATGCAGGTAGCAAATAGGAATTCTCCAGATCAATCATCTAGAGAAAAATGCAACACTAGTACCAAAAGATGATTTTCATGAAGCTCGTAAAGTATGAGTGAATGGCACTTAGATTAGATTCACACCATGATGGAAGAGCTTCACGAGTAATCTATAAGAGATCAAGCCTACATGGCCCGTTGGCTTGAAAATACTTAGCAGCTACAGCTTGACTACATGTCAAGCTTTGGTGGTGTTGCTTTCAAAAGCTCAAGTCATTAAATATAGTGCCATTTGTAGATTTTCTTTCAAAAAATAAACAAAGCTTGCACTTGTTATCCCTACCGTCTTAATAAATGTCAAATAAGTTTTTCAATATCAAAACAATAGTAAAACCTAGGCAAATTATACGTGTTCAGAGGTTCAAAGAGCTTAAAGAAGAACTCAAGTTATTCAATATAATGAAAGTCTGATTAGAGCTCAAATAGTGAATCAAACATTTAGCAACTTGAAAACACTTTAATGTAGTGCAGACTCCAACAGACGATGTCTTCCATCCAAGCCTCGTTGTAACTGTGCTTTTACCACTTCAACCTGTTAGGCTGTTACACTAGCATGTTGAACATTGTTTTAAAATCACTCTTGGTTCTACCATTTCTATTAACAATTCAATTCATTGAACACGACATTAATAGCTAAAATAAGATGGAAAAACAACCATTTTCAACCAGAGTCATTGTAGTCCCCCCTGTTTCTTACTGACAGCAGTAACCATCACCAACTCCCGTTCCATATACATCCCCCCAATTCTCTTACATTTAGCATTGTTTAGGCTCAACCTATGATCAAGAACTTCCAGATATCAAAAACAAAAGTATTGCTAAGAATTGAACTTTTGAATGAAAGGCAACATGGTAAAAAGATCCACAGATTACATCTATCCATAACGAGTGACCTACAAGTCAAAATTCACAAGTAACAACAAAATTGTTGCTGAGAATGTTATGTTATTTTACCTAATCACATTAATACGTAAACATAAACAAGATACCTGGAAGCAAGCGAAAACTTTCAATGTGATCTGTGTGTATTCCTGATAGCACACCATCACTGTTAATACTACCAGAGAGAGAGGTTAACATACCAGTTAAAAAGGTCAAAGTGGAATTTTAAAAAAAATTACTCAAATCTATCTTGCACTTACACTGCAGAGACTCGTTCCAGAGGGAAAGAAAGCCAATACGGAAGCCCAAGGACTCCAAAATTCGAGAATTGGAAGCTTGAAATCAATCCAGATTTCCTACTGAACTTGTAGACCATCTGACCAACTTCAAAGACCCACATATCAACATTGATTCAAACAGAATTTGACATCCGAGTATTTGAAACAGAGAGTACAAAAATAACGTGTCAGAAGAAATAGCTCAAGTTTGACTACCTGGATTGCAAACTACTATATGATCCTGATAAGTTGCCACCGAAGACATGAGACCAGCATATGGAATTTCCTCAAATGGACAATTAGCATCCAGTTGCTGCTGCAACCAATTTGTAGGGATCTGCTTCAATGGAATGGATTTCTCTAGAATCATCTCCCCACAGATCTCTAAAATCTTCGAAGATTCTTTTAAATAATTACAAGTCAGTGACAGACAAGGGAACAACTAACGTGTGACCTGAAAATAATCTGTATTACTTTCAAACCTTTTACAGCTTCTCTCATAAGCCCTGATGCTATATCTATGACCCATAGAGTTCCAAAGCTGCACATAGAAGTCATTATCAAACCAATTATACAACTCAAAACAACTAGGATCATGAAACTCAACATGCAGAGCACTAGAATGCATAATATCAAATTGAATCCTTTTATTCTCCATTTTTTTTATTTGGTAGTGGCGGATTACTTCAATAGAGGTTAAATTGGAAAATTAAACTCAGCGTGTGAAACTGCAAATGATGTTATAAACTCCACTAGATGCACCAGGTGCCCAGTATATGAAAATCCAATCATGTCCAGAACTTCAGTTAGATTATAATTGAACATATACCCTTCAATTATTATTATTATTATTATTATTATTATTATTATTATTATTATTATTATTATTATTCTGAACATAAATTTTAGAAATGATCCAAAGCATCAGTTTGATAAACTTATGCTAAATTTATTATCCACATCCTCAGGCCAAAACCCCCACCCAACCCAGAAAATAAAAATAATAAATAAATAGAAGAGAGTTAGAAACAAAAGAGAAAAAGGACTGAATTCATATGAAAAGCTCCAAAACTACTTTCCAATATTTTTATTAAACGGCCCCTATCTAGGGCCTTCCCTTGATTAATTATCCAATGATCACAAAGTTCCTACCAGGTGGAAACATAATCATTCTTTGTGCCACACTCAACCTCAAACAGTTATTACCATTGGAACACTGATGTTACTCCATTATATTTAGTTTGGAAATCAAAACAAGCAAATGGCATCTGCTGTTAACCCGCTCTGTGACTCCAAACTCACCTTCTTCACTTCCCCTCTTGATTATAAAGAAGCAAATGCCATAGGTATTAAAAACACACCAATTTAAGAGCATGCCACTTGCACTACACTACCATCTGGGTCAAAATGTTTCTGAATGACATATTTAGAAAAATATTGTGCAACATATTAAAGATATGACACATAAATTTTGAAGTTGCTAAATTAGACCTAAGTGGATGAGGTTAAGAACAGAAAGATACAGAAGTTATCATTCGAAGCAGTGGATGTCATATGGTACCTGCGATTGAGAATAAAGAGATTGTTATCTGACGACTTCATAAGATACCAAGGAAATAAAAATGACTCTGAAGTGCACTCAGACTCTGAATCTACATTGCTTTTCGTCCAAATCTTATCCAGAATCCACCTCCATAAGCCGTTATTCTTCTTATTAGCATCGGATGGTGGATAAACTGTCTCCACAATTCTCCTTTCCATGTCAGCTTTCCTGATGGCATGGTTCTTTGATGAACAAATACAAATATCAATTTATACAAGAAAAAGTTAGATGCTTTATATAAAATAAAACAAAATAATAAAAACTTGCAAAACAGAAAATATGAAAATAAAAGCAACAAAACTTTGTCTCTGAATACTGAGACAGTAGCAGGGGATACTTGCAGTGGAAATTAAAACCACCACATATATTTTAAGAAACAAAAAATGCAAAAGCTCATATCCTGGAAACAAAGTAGAAAGGTATGGGGTCGAATCAGGCTGATATAATGTCGATGCCGGGCTAAGCAAAATCTCATTATAGGCTCAAATGAACTGAAAAGACCATAGCATACTAAAATTCATTACCAAGATTTTTCTAGTTGCCAGTTTATTGTCTGCAGAGAGAAACTTCAGAAAGCTTAAGTAAGACAAGGATAAACATTGCTGTGAGCACTTGAAATACATAAACATGGCATACCTATTCACATACAACCAATATCATGCATAATAGGTGCATTATGCCACTTCCTTGAGATAAAAACCAAGTTATAACTTGTTTTGAGCATATTTCTACAAACTGACAGTGCAGATGTAGTGCGTGAGGAAGTTTATACGATTCTCCTGATAGCACTAAAAACTAAGGCCTACTACTAATTGTGAACTTCAGAATTTGACAGAACGTTTAAATAACAGAACATAATATCGACCTTGTCAAGAGTCAATTAGTTCAGTCTCGTCATTACATATTTGTGCTAAGTTCATACAGAAATGATGCTGAATGCAGGGTATGAAAATGAATTTTCAACTCATGGAAGTAAATTTTGCTTTTTCATGGGTAACCAAAAATGATAAGTCAACTTTCTCTTTGTATTGAGTTAACACAGACATTTAGGTCATGCCAATGATGAAAGCAGAACTTTTTTTGCAGAGATATTGCATTCACAATTTCATAGTAGAATGGACATTTCAAAAATCAATATGGGCCAAATCATATATCAGCATGACTCTGTCAAAATCCAAGTCATGATATTTATTATTTTTGAAGACAGTACTAGAACAGAACCATGCCTACAGTTTAGATTTACTTCAATGTAGATGCCACCATTTTCAAGACTTCTTATTTTAGAATATGATATGCGGCAAGGAAGAAAATCATATCCTAGGGTTTTGAATTTATCGATTTAAATTTTATACCTCCAACACTGATATCAGATTTTAGCTTTGGAGACAATTAACATATGTACTTCTAAGAGTTTGCACGGGGGAGAAAACTTCGAGACAAGGATAGCAAGCTTGTTTGGAATCTTATCCCGGGATGCATTGTTTGGTGCGTGTGGAGGGAAAGAAACAACAGATGCTTTGAAGACCAAATACGGACCAAAGAGCAACTTAGAGAATTATTTTTTCTGATTTTGTATACTTGGTTTAACGCAGCAACTAACAATCCTATAGAGGGACTGCCTAACTTTATATCTTTTCTTTTTTGTTTAAACTGATAATACACTCACAGTGTATTCTTTTTTATTAATGAAATTTATTGATTATTTATCAAAAAAAGAATTTTTAGAATGCCCTATTGCAGGATTCTGAATAATTCATAATGACCTCCTAGAGTCGAATCCCAAGCTGCAGAGATTTGTTCACAGATATTATGGTTGTCGATTGAATTCCCAAGTGACAACCACATCTTTTTTAAGTCTGTATTTTCCTTGTGCTTGTTCTCTCTATTCATTTTCTATCAACCACCAAAAAAGAGAACAGGAATCTCAGCCCTTTTTTAAGTCCTTCCATGCACATCTCTTTATTCACGCAGATAAAAGAAACCTTATCAATATCTACAGTCAGGAAAACAGAAATAAGCTACCCAGGCAAATAAGTAACATTTTCTTGCAATTGCTCAAAGCTTTTTGATCTTAGTATACATAGACATGATTTCACTTTCTATGAAAATCCCATCATTTCAGTTCGTAATTATATCAGAAAATATTCAAGTGTTCTCCAGCAAGAACATAGCCTTCCCACTAGTTGAAATAATATGTATCAACTTGTAGTTCTTGTTATTGTTAGGGACTAAAGTGTAAATTTTCCTTTTTTCATTTCCTTTTCCACCTTGTATATTATTGGTTTTACATCTATCAAAACATAAGATTTTCTCCCAAAATCCTAACTTGGTATCAGAGCGCTACAGTAATCGAACCCTAGTCGGCGCTGATTCCGGCCATTTCCAGTAACCCAGACGCCAGCGACGTCTTCGACCAGCCTGCTGCGTCTTCGACTTGGCTTCTTCTCCGCGCGTTTCTTCCTCTTCTCATCTCTAGTGGCGGCGGCTTCTTCCTCTCTCTCGACTTCCTCCAAGCAGCGTTTGTAAGGTTTTTTTCCGTCTCTGGCTTCCGTTAGGCCCATCTTGGCCAAGAATACTAGACAGATGAATAACATTTGTAGGCACGACTAACATAGAGTTTCCAAATACCTCCCGTGCTTCTATTGATCAGAAATTTTGATCCTTAAAAGAATTCCAGACTCCGGGTACCACGACCTTCTCTGGGTGATCCCTTCGTGGCACACGTTTCGAAATAATGGCTGATAACAAGGTGATTACATCGTTAATTCACGAGACATCATCTCCGATTCACATCATGTTAAATGGTACTATCGTGTGTGGTCAAAATTACTGGAGATGCATATTACTGGCCGGAAGAAAAGAGCCCACATTTTTGGTGAACTAACTGTACCAAAAGAGAATGATAGTAGCTATGGTAAATGGATGGTAGTTGATGCTATCGTTAAGTCTTAGCTTATCAATTATATGACCAATACTTTTGTAGCCTACTTTGTTCAATTTGACACAAACAGAGATGTGTAGGATGCTGTTAGGAGAACTTATCTTGATGTGTCTGATTCGTCAGAAGTTTATGAATTAATGAAAAATTCATTTCAGCTGCGACAAGAGGGACGGCCTCTTGTCACGTATTACACTGAAATGAATTCCATTTTCTTGGAGTTTGACTATCACAGACCAAATCCTATGAAGTGTGCCATCGATATTGATTCGTTAAAAGAAATGTGTGCTGAAGACACGATTAATATGTTTCTGGCGGGACTTGATCATGACTTGGATCAAGTGCGTAGTCGTATTTTGGCTACTACACCCCTCCCAAGTTTGGAAGAGGCGTTCTCGATTGTTCGTCGTGAGGAACAGAGACAACTCACCATGGGGCCGAAAGTCATTCTGAGACGTATGCACTGGCTGTAAAAGGGTTCAATCCTCGATCACGAACCCCTATTAGACTTGCTCATTCTGTAAAAGGGTTCAATCCTCATCCACTGCTGCTACTCATGCACCTGCACCTACATCTACTGTTTCCCATATTGCTCGATCATCTTCTGGGAAAAGTACTTTTGGGTTGCAATTTACTTCTACTGCATCTGATTTTTGAGTTATAGACTCTGGAGCTACCGATCATTTTACCTGTAATCCCTCTACATTTGAATCCTTGACAACTCCGCCTGTTCAGTCTGTTCAAGTGGCTAATGGGACTCATGTCAAAGTTACTGAGGTCGGAAGTGTCGTTTTCACCTACTTTCTCTCTTATCTGTTTTATTTGTACCTACTTTTTCTACTAATATCTTATCTATTAGTAAAATTACAAAGCATCTTGATTGCTCTGTCATCTTCTCACCTACTAACTGTGTATTTCAGGACAATCAAACGAAGATGACGATTGGCACTGGTAGAGAGAAAGGAGGGTTGAATTTTTTGGAGGGAACAAGGCTTTTGCAAACTAAGGATACTCATGGTGTTCAAGTTGTTAGTAAATTCTCTCCAAAAGATAGGATCCTTTTGTGGCATTGTTGATTAGGACATCCTTCATTTACTTATTTAGAACACTTGTTCTTAAAGCTATTTAAAAATATTTCTAGTTCTAGTATGCGGTGTGAACAATGTATTTTTGCCAAAAATCATCATGTACCTTTCAAAATCAGTTTTAATAAAAGTTATGTTTCTTTTACTTGTGTTCATACTGATATTTGGGGGCCTTTCTCTACTCCATCTACTACCGGTCATAAATATTTTGTTTCTTTTATTGATGATTGTACCAGAGTTTGTTGGATATATTTGTTAAAATCTAAAGGTGAAGTCGTTCATGTTATTCCAAAATTCTTTGAAATGATTGGGACACAATTTCATACACGGGTTAAGGTTATTCATTCTGACAATTATCACGAGTTTGTAAACTAAACTCTTGGAAACTTCTTCTCAACTCACAGCATTCTCCATTAGACCACTTGTGCTTACACACCCTAACAAAACAGCATTGCAGAGCGAAAAAATCGATACATTCTTGAAGTAGCTCAAGTTTTATGTTTCACTGTGCATGTTCCAAAACGTTTTTGGGCTGAGGCGGTGACAACTATTGTCTCTCTCATAAATCGCATGCCAGCTCGCATTATTAACTTTCAAACTCCCTTAAAAATGTTGTCACAGTTTCACTCTATTCCCTCTGTTTTAAATCCATCCCAAAAGTTTTGAGTGTGTGTTATGTCCATGTGCATTCTCATCTCAGAGATAAATTTGATCATCGTGCCCTGAAATGTGTCTTTATTGGCTACTCAACCCCCAGAAGGGCTACAAATGCTTCCATTCCCCTACAGAAAAATACTGTTTCTATGGATGTAGAATTTTGCGAATCAGAAAAAAGTGATTAGGGATAGACACAAAAGACTAATTTGACGTTTGCCCTCCAACTATCTTCTGTGTTTATCCTTAATCACTTTCAGGAAACTCTTAATCAACCTAAGTGGAAATCCGCTATGGTAGAAGAGATGAATGCTATCCAAAATAACTCTACTTGGGAGATGGTCTTATTACCACCTGGGAAAAAGACTGTGGGATGCAAGTGGGTGTACTCATTAAAATACAGGTCAGATGGAATTGTGGATAAGTATAAAGCTAGATTGGTTTCCAAAGGGTACACACAGACTTATGGGATTAACTACCTGGAAACTTTTGCACCAGTAGCTAAGATGAATACCATCCTCTCTAGAGGTCAATCTTGATTGGTCATTAAGGCAATTTGATGTTAAAAATGCATTTCTGTACGGTGATATGACAGAGGAAGTGTATATGGACCCTTCTCCCGGTTTCACTCTCCAAGGGGTAATATATGTAAGTTGAAGAAAGCTCTTTATGGGCTAAAACAATCACCAAGGGCGTGGTTTGGAAGATTGAGTTGTTCAATGAAAAAGTATGGTTTTAAACAGGCCTTGTCTGATTATACTTTATTTTATAAGAGAAATGATCATAATATTACTATATTTATTGTGTATGTGGATGATATGATTGTTACCGACAATAATCCCAGTGAGATTGAGAAACTCTGAAGCCATTTGAGTCCTTCGTAATGAAGAACTTAGGTATTTTGAAGTATTTCTTGGGCATTGAGGTGTCACGGTCCCAGCAAGGACTTATTCTATCTCTCCTTGACCTTCTAGCAGAAACTCGTATGTCGATTTGTGTCTTTGTTGACACACCCATTGAGATAAACCATGATCTATCTATTTATCCTGATCAGATTCCCACAAACAAAGAGAGATACCAGAGATTGGTGGGGAAGTTGATTTATCTAACCCAAACGAGTCCAGATTTGTTATATGCAGTTAGCGTTGTGAGTCAATTCATGCATAACCCCAGTGAGCAACATGAGTGCAGTTAATCGGATATTGGCATATCTGAAGTCCTCTCCAGGAAAGGGCATTCTGTACTAAAAAGGGGGCATTTAGATATTGTGGGTTACACGGATTCTGATTTTGCTAGATTGAGACTGGATAGAAAATCCACATCAGGATATTTGTGACTTGGAGGAGTAAGAAACAAAATGTGGTCCACTATCTAGTGCTAAGGCGAAATATCAAGCATTACATCATGCAACTACCGAGCTTACATGGCTAAAACTTCTCCTTAGTGAACTTGACTTTGGTCCGGACAAGCCTACGTTACTTTTCTGTAACAACACTACTGTCATTAAAATTGCAAACAACTCTATGCAACATGATAGAACAAAGCATGTTGAACCTGATAGGAACTACATCAAAGATAATCTCGACTCCAGAAATATAGAGGGCATGCGTGATATCTATGCACCAACTTGAAGGTGAGAGTTGAAATGATATGTACCAACTTGTAGTTCTTGTTATTGTTAGGGACTAAAAGTGTGAATTTTCCTTTTTTCATTTCCTTTTCCACCTTGCATATTATTGGTTTTACATCTATCAAAACATAAGATTTTCTCCCAAAATCCTGACTCCACTCAATGCCTCGGTAGGAGATAGAGCAATATAAGAGATATATATAATTTGCCATGAAGCTGCATACACAGATGCACGTCATCTTGAAGATATATCTAGACACAAAACACCAACCAGTCAAATATGGCTCAAGGGACATACCTCAGAGTCCACAAAATATAGACAATCTTCTGAAGCATCATAAAAAGAAGCTGCAGGGCGCTTTAACTTGGCACTTTCAAACTCTCCATCCTCAAAACCTGGAGAAGAACCAATCTGACAGGAAATGATATGTCATTCTTTCTTTATTAACAATTTGATTCTTAATAGAAGTTAAAATTTCAATTTAGCAAGTGTTCTCTGCAAGTCTAGCACCTACAGCATCCAAAAATTTTCCATTGCTATTAAATATGATAATCCGGTGGTGATTGACATCAGAAAGGAACAACAGGTCACCATTCTCCTCAACAGAGATGCAATCTGCAAAAAAAACGTAAAGTTGATCGCCTTATCGTTTTATCTACATCAGACAGAGTGGTAACCATGAAACAAAATGCTAGCATAAAGCAATTATTTCAACTGCAAGAACAACTTGAATGGTGAGAGCATGCGATTCATTTAAGGTAACAAAGCATCTATAACAAAATATAATCAGAATGCTTTAACACCCATTAGAGATATATTTCCTGACTGAACTTTCAAGTTCCTACATCTAATGTCCCAAAGCCGCTTTTGACAGGACCTTCCAGCTGCTCAGCAAAGCGGTCAAATATAACCCCAGGTTCATGACTTGAGCGCAGATTTTTGGTTCCCTACATACAGTGACCCAGCAGTGGGGTCACTTGTTTCCCTGCATATGCTTTACTGCAGATAGCTTGCTGCAACCTCGGCCATAACCAATAATGTACTCTGAACTATTCACAAAACCGATAAGAAACTCCAATTAGCCACTAAAGTGCATCCTCTACCCTGTTACATGCTGTATGAGTTTACCTACATCAGGGACTTGATTTTAGCATATTAGCCAAGCGTCCCCTAAACTTTCAAACAGCTTCAACCATCTTCCACTTTGTCAAATAAGTCAACTAAACAAAATGTCATTAATCCCTTTAAAAATCAAAAGAAATATTCTAAACTTAATTGTCGTATGTAGAGATTTCCCCATTTCCTTTGTTGATCCGTTTTTATATTTAATTTTCTCACTAGCTGACGATTAAATTGTCTTCCTTAATTAGACGTACATTATAGTAATCCACCAGCTGAGTGGAAGTCTCACTATTGCAAAGTCCAAAGAGCTTGATTTCGCACTTACAAAGAGCCTTTAATTTGCCATATAACTATGGGCTCAAATCCATGTGTTCTTTCTTTCCTCTCTTGAGCATATTGCCTTTCTTTTCTTTTATTTTCTTTTTTTTTTTTTAGAGGATTTCAATATATTAAGGTAGAAAGGATGTTTCCTAAGCAAAGTGACTCATCCTACACCTTTTTGGCATAATGTTTTCCTCATCAGAGGCCACCTTTAAGAACCGCAGTTATTCTTTCATCAACACAACTATTTTAGAACTATAGCCACCTGATAAATTGTAAAATCCTTCCTCCTGCCATCAACATGTATAATGCAATCCCGGCATCAAGCGAAATGAAAAAAGGTTACAATAAACAAGAAGCAAGTTCAGCAAATATACCTGGGAAGGAAAGAAGCAAATTCTGCAAAGCAGAACACAGATATGGTTCCTTAAAAACTTCAATCGGCTTTATCCAAGAGCTTTTCATATCAGATACAGTTGGTTTCTCATTATCTCTCATGTTCAAGTCACTGACGGCTGCCAAATCAACACAAATAAATAAATCTTCAAGATAGCATCCGATGAGTGCAATACGAAGCATATAAGATTGGCTCGATGAAGCTATACTGTAAATAGAACTTGACAGAAAACACAAGGAAGAAATGAACCAAAAATCAATTCCCTATAACCCCTTTATATTTTATCATTTTCTAGCAAAGTACAGTGTTATTTTGTTAAGACAGGTCCTCTGAGCAAACTTGAAGGCGGAACAGAAAATTCAGGTGTCCTAACAGTCAGTAGACTAATCTTATCCTTCGTTAACTATGATTCAGTTACCAAATATTTCCATTGAGGAAAGATGTGACGTGCCATGTTGAAGCAAATAATTCACAAAATTTTAATGCTTGACATTAATGAATTACATATTCCCACCAAAAAGAAAGAAAAAGAAAGTATTTTCACATATAATGGAAAAGTGAAATCCACACGTTCTGTGTCCCTTGTGTTTGCTTGGCTTCAACTGACACGAGATCTGACGAAGCAGCTAGGCAGCATAAGATCAATCATTCTCTTTATGTTTCTTTTATGTACTGAACACTAGAAAAGAATGCAGAAACTAAATCGAAGCACCTTTGTCAAGCACCATAAGATCGGTATCTTTCTCAGAATAGACTAATGGATTCTTAAAACCTTTAAATATGATGTAGTAAGGTCCATTTGCCATCTGCATAAAAGGGGGAAAAAGATATAAACTACGAAAAATAACTGAAACAATAAGAACGTGGAACTTCACAAGAATTCAAAGTAACAGATTATAATCAGCAGAATGAATCAGAAAAGTTGAGCAAACTTCAAAACATGTAATTACTTGACACTGAAACGGGATACCTGTAATGTTGCTCAAGGTCAGACACATTAAGACTATCTACATGATAAATGGTGGAAACTTGAAAGTGTCAATAAATCACTAACAAAGTTAATTATTTTTAGCTAAAAGCATTGACATCAAGACACAAGTCATGTTCTGTTTATTTACCTTCTATGCCAATATATGTCCATCTACGAACATATAGAAACAGTGAGTGTGATAGGAAATCTTATAACACTATTCTTGCTTATTTCGATGAATGTTATTTTCAAGAACAATGGCTTGAAGAAGGCAAGGATTAGCAACTTCCCACTGAAAATGCAAGGAATAATTGAATAATTATATTTTAAAAGAAAAAAAGGAACATTTTCTCAACCTATTAATATTTCAGTCCAACAATCTACTGAAAGATTTAGAGTGTAGTTATCCTTTAACCCCAAGCTTGTTCAAATATAAGTGTTGGATGTTGGAACAGACTGTAGGCCGTGACATTGATTGTTGCAGATTGTCCAATCTGTTGGCTCTGTCAGCCCCATAAGGTGTTTGGTAGCTCCATCCGACCCATTCTATGCATTAAGCTCTCTAACAATTAAGCCTCCCTTTCTTTTCCTTTTTTTATTTTAAGTTTTTCGATTGGTTTTGATGATTGTTTATTGTAAATCCGTTCCACTTATATGTCTTTATCTGACCCTCAAAGGAGTAAAGAAATGAAGAAGTGACATCCTATGATGCTCAGACTCTTCAATTCGGATGACGTACCCGTGTCGACACAACACAACATGACATGGATATGGGTATAATCATGTGTCAGACCCTACAATTTAGAAGTTGACACGGAAGAATCATAGAAGGGAGATAGCTATAGAAGGAAGCAGAAGTTCCAAGGAGATAAAGAGTGAGCCCGCAATTTTTAAAGCAAAAAATTGATTTGACACATAAAACCAAGATTTTTAAGGCATGAAATAAGTCCATTTAATGCTACGCTTCCTAAAAAATGCAACTAAAATTATCGGTATGTAATATTTTGAAAATTTATGTTCGTAAGATGCACCAACACACGTGTCAAAAATTTGGATCCTTTCTACCTGTATCCCATATCCTAAGTTTTAGAGGAAAAAAGATTTGAAAACTAAATATGTACCGACACCCAAACCCAATTCCAAGCAACATAGGTGATGTCCAAGCCCAAACCAACCCCAATGAAAAGGCAGAATAAATTGGATTTCCTAGTTTTCGTTATAAACCTAATAGGGTTACTTCTAATTACGTAAATCAATAGTTCCAACCACACAAAGTTATCTCATTGACATTGTTCTAATGTATTTCCTTGAGCAATGGGTATAGCACTGTTGTCAGTAAGTGGTCTATAAATTGTTGCACAATGCAAAAGATTGAAATCATAAAAGATAACACAGCTTACTGGAATCAAGCTCCCAAGAAAACAAATTTTACTGAGTAAAACCTTAAGACTTGTTACATTATCTGATGCATAACATGACATAGAGCACTGAGATTCATGATTAGATATAACATTATTTACAACCCATGTCGGTGTGTAGACCAAGCTCCAACACATTCTGAAAGAGCTTGATGCTAGCAATAATTCACCAAGCCATTAAGGGCACCACATTGGAGGCTTTGAAGAATTACTGAACTTTTTCCCTTTTTTGATAATTCAGTTGGTATTGTGCTGATAGGGATTACACAAGGAAATGGGGTAGGATCAGCGGTTCAAAACACATCATTAACACTAGATAAAATTGCTTAAGCTACAGTCTTCCCGTAGTAGAATAAGAAGTCTGGCCCCTATAGCAAACAGAGAAACCAAGCAAAGAAATCAAAAACTGATACAAATTGAATAGCAATTGCAATCATTGATACATAAAAATCATAAATTCAGAGGCAAGATATAGATGCAGCAACTCAATATGTATCCCACCTCAAAAAGTTGCTGACACAGTAAGCTGACATATTTATGTGTCATCATGTTTGTTCATCACAGGAAAGAAGTTTGTGGAATAAATAGCTAGCAGTAAGCTGGCATTCATATCGATTATTGATTAATATAACACTTCTCATAAAAAACTACGTAATATGGTGACTATGTTATTAATAGCACGTAAGCAAAAGGCGTACATGAAGTAGAAACTTGAACACGTTTGAGTACAATATATAACGCACCTTAAAGATATGTTTGTTGGATAACAAAATAGGAAAAGTAATATACTCCTTGATGATCATCTGGAGCAAATGTGTAGATATATCGTTAATGCAAATTGATCTGCTGTGCTGAAAAGCCAAAACTTGAAGGAAAGGATGCCTGCAGCATCAGATGTGAGAAGTGTGAAATGATTTATCTGTTCTCCTACATGTTAAGATCTAAAGAACATTTTGAGACATCAATGTACAATTACCTCTGTTTAAGTGATTTCACTTTCTGAAATGTGATCACAATATCGTCCTGTGACGTTAAAGAATCTTCATTGTATTCTCCAGCAAGAATTAGGAAAATTCCATCTTCTTTATACTCATTATTGGTGTCGTCAGTTTTATTCAACCAACAGTGAGAAGCACCTGCAATTTCATCCAAATCTTAGACAGATTTAAATCAACTGCTTATGACAACAAGAAGAAAGATGAACTAGTTTTTGTTCAAGTTATATGCATTTTCTTCTTTTTCTGCTTCAATCATAGTAGTGAAACAGAACCAAATGTATGTAGTCACCTTGAGGCTTATTAAGCGAAGATCGAACGAAGGACAAAAGATCAACTTCCGGACGTAGCTTCTTCTTTGTTTCTGATAATGTGGAATACCTGAAGAAGGCTTTCATAACAAGTTAGGAAACTAAAATGTTAAAGTGAAAGACAATTGAAGTTTAAGCCACATCATTAAATTTATAGGTAAAGAGGAGAAAAAGTAAGTACAATCTCTAGAACACTTGGACTCATTTGAAACTTAAAGAAACAAAAATATATGAACAAATAGAGAGATGATTATTCTTTGTAAAGTGATGGCCAATGACAAAGAAAAGAAGAGAGGAATATAGATATAGGCAAAAGAAGGGAAAGCATAAAATTCACCATAGGTCATCTGATTTCTAAATTTTCAACTAGACTGACGTCTTTGCATGTATTTTAGAGATAGGAATTGTGATTGAGGGAAATCCACTCAAGTTTGAACATGATTTTTCCTGCTGAATTCTGAGCTCTTGTTTTATACAAGCATTTTAACAACCTTTTTCTGCTTTAAAAAATTAAACCGGTGGGAGAGAACTTGTGAAAGTATTCGATAAATCCTCGAATAAAAAAGAGTCAAAATTGAAAGGCCCTATCCATCACATTTGTAGCAGCACGACAAAATACTCATAACAAGGGGGGAAGTATAGAAAGAAAAACTTAAAATAAGCGAAATACATGTACCAAATTCCAAAAAGTAGTTGAAAGTTTCTACCTTTCACCGAAACAGCCTCCCCATTCAGGCCTTGTGCCGATGCTTGTCTTCACATTACACGATGAAGTGGAGTAACTAGCAAAAAAATCTATGCTTCCTCCTGATAGTCCACACAGATTACCTATGAGGAAAAAACAACAAAAGCCTTTTCAATTTCTCTCATTTACTTTATTTTCTCATAAAACTACCACAAAAAATCTCCAAAAATCCTTGACCGAAGCACCATTCAAGTAATTATTAACTAGAAAACCCAAAAAATAGAATTGTTTTCTGCTTCACCTCGGTAAAACTTGGGCAAAATCCGAGAAATTTGTAGCAAGCATCGGAATCTGAAAGACATTACTAACATCAGGCCGTACATGCGTTTCACGGGCCTGAGACGAACTTCAAAATTTGGGCTCCTAAATCATAGCAGACAATCCATTTTTTTCACTTAAAAGAGTTATGAAAAGGTGGAAAAAGCAAAGTCAAAAAATAAGTTGTAGGAATTCCAAAGCATACCATAAATAATATCCCAAATTAGTCCATAAATAACATCTCTACTTTGTTAACTCTCAATTTTTGTTTTATGACTTGCGATTGGGACCCAACCTAGCCATTCCTTTGTCTTCATGTATGGATTCAATCATAAAATGATGGCACGAAATCAAACAAAATGAATGAAAGGAAGCTCCAACAGAGAAGTTACAAACCGTCAACACGTTAAATATTTTCAATTACTCATAATAAGTAACAAACCGATACCATCAACACGTTAAATAAACCCAGGAACATAGAACAAACTGAAGCAAAACCAAATCTACCATAACCAACACTTTGCAAATTAAAAGAACCCAAAAAAAAAAAAGAGCCCAACTCAAAATTCTGAACAGTGAACAGCATTGGTAATTTGATAAACACTAATCAATAACATAAATTAACATTTAACATCACATGAGATTAAGTTATCATTATCATATAAATTAAACTAGATAGTCTAGACTCTAGATTACAAATTACTGTCTACTGATATTGTGAATTTTGATACATCATACATTCGAGGTGGGGGTTTTGAAAATTGAATAGTGGTTACTGCCTTACTGGTTAAGGAAATTCAAAATTGACATTGTATGCAATCAATCATGCAATAGCCAACGGCCCAACAGTTTATGGTCTCTCATTACTGAAACAGAGAAATAAAAGAACATCATGAAGTCGAGGTTGAGTGCAGGCTGTAAAAGAAAACATCACGAAAACAGCAATACTCAATGTAAACAATTAAACAAAATACTTACAGACACCAGAAAATTGGAGGTTGAGTGCAGGCTGTGAAGCTTCCAATTAGAAATACACACACCGCACACGGCCTGTGTAACTCTCTGCGTGTATTTTGATGGTGGTGTGGGAAAGGGGGGGTTGACGGACGATGAGTTATTTTCCAGATTATAGTTTCCACTGCCGTTCTTCAGTCGGACCTTCAGATTCTAGATTCCAGTTTCCACTGTCGTCTCTTCCGTCTGGACTCGTCTCTCAAGTCTCAACTTCGGTCTCTGAAGGTAAATGAAGATTGAAGGCGCGACTTAGGTTATTTTAAAAAAAAAAAAATATATATATATATATATATATATAAACTGCCGATAAAACGGAAATTCTTGTTTTAACGAAAAATTTAAAGGAATTTGTTGTTTTAACGAAAAATCTTTTTTCACCGTTAGTTTTATTATTTCCATTAAATAGCAATTAAGCCACCATTTGTGGCTATTGATGTTGTATCTGTTGGAATTCCATTATCTAATAATAAATGAATGGGAAATGCAAAAGGCTTTGTACTACTACATTTTAGTCATTAAAAAAAATGAAACTAAAAAAATTGGAGGTGGAGATTATCAATTTAAAAATGCTAATAATTTATTTGGTAAGGTACATTGAACTCAATGAAGAAAAAATATTTATTTATTTAGTTTTGTATTATAATATTATCTATTATCTTTCTATATATAAAAAGTGGCTATTAAACGGAATATGTTGGTTTAACGGAAAAACTAACGGAATTTCTTGATTTAACGGAAAAACTAACGGAATTTCTTTTTTTTAACGGAAAATATTTTTTCACTACCCCCTACTTTCAAAATTATAATTAAATAATAATAATAATAAATTAGCTTTTGATAATTCTTTCAAACTAAAATATCTTGGAGCTAACTTATCTGAATCGACTTTTTCTCGAATCTGATTTATGTATCTAATTACGATTTATCCAACGAGACCAATATTCATATATTTAAGATAACTCCATCAATATTTAAATATTTGACACAAATAAAATATAATTTGCTAAATGTATCATTTAGTCCATAACTTTCAAAATATTAAAATATAGTATATAAAAATTGAATTATATTTTATGAAAATTTTCAGGGTATTACATTCTCAAACCCCTTAAAATATTTTCGTCCTCGAAAATTTACCCGTCACTTACCAATATTAAGTCTAACACATGATATACATATATTATCGTAATACATATCATACTTTAGCGATAAAATGAATTGCATTATTATTTAAAAAAGAGTAAAGATTTAAGCCATGCAAAAAATTTAAATCTCCTTTTGTTTCTCATTAAAAACCCATAAAAATGAAAAATATAACCGTTATCCATCACATCAATCTATCAATTTTGAATTTCTATCTCTTATGTGAGGTCCAATAACGGCTATATTTTTCATTCTCATTCTACATTAATGAGAATCAAATGGAGCCTAAGTAAACTCATATTCTTATCCCTTAACATACTTTGAGTTTTCTGTTTGTGATTTTAGGTTGGAAATGACAGAGAGAAGCACTTTATTTAATTATTTATCAATTACATAAACATTACATCATTAATTATTTAATTAACCAAAAAAATTACATCTTTATTAATAACAAATTAATTCTTAAACAAAACTATTAAATATACACTAAGCAAACGTGCATTGCACGTTGCTTATACCTAGTATTTTATTATGTACAAAAGGTTCATGATTAAGTGCAAAATTTGATATAATATAATAGCACGAAAACAAAAATTGATTATGATTTAATATAGAAAGCAAAATTTTGGATATAGGCGAAGATAAATGTGATTGAATTTGCCCAAATATTTTATATCAAACAGCTTTTATAAAACTATGAGCGATGTTTATTTATAGGACCGTGCTATAGATCCTATTAATTCTCTTTTTTTAATATATCACAATGTGTAATTATTTATCAATTACATAAACATTACATCATTAGTTATTTAATTAACCAAAAAAATTACATATTTATTAATAAAAATCTAATACTTAACCAAAAAAATTATATGTAAACTAAGCAAACGTGCATTACACGTTGCTTAAACCTAGTGTGTGTGTGTGTGTGTGTGTGTGTGTGTGTGTGTGTGTATTGGGCCCCTAAAAGAGTTGGGCCTGAGGCGGATGCCTATTAGGCCTCTCCTCATGTCCAGCTCTAAAAATACCCTTAAAATTAGGGATGTTTTGAAAAATTATATGAAAAGTTTTTAGGAAGTAAAAAAATACTATATAAAATGAAAAAGTGACACGTGTCACTTTTTTTATATATTTAAAAAAAAAAGTGACGCAAACTCAAAAAGTGAACTATAAAAAAAAAAAAAAAAGTGACACGCTCTCTCAAAAAGTGATGCAAACTCAAAAAAAGTGACAAATACTAAAATAGCATCATCTATTTGTGCAGCACCGTATTAAAATAATCCGTACGTCCAGGCCAATCCACGTGCTGATTATGTTAGGAAAATATGACATATTATTTGATTTTTTTATCTTCTTAAAAAGTGATAAAATCTTAAAAGGTGACAAAAAATTAAAAAAAGTGACACAATGTCACTTTTATAAAATTGACGAGCAACTTTGACATTCCTAAATGGTAATATATAAAATTAAGTAAGTGATAGTGTAACATAATCTCACTTTTATAAATAAATAAAAAAAAGTGATTTTGTTAGTTAAAAAATATAAATTCAAACATTGTTTTAATCTTGTATTCAACTCATATTTTTTCGAATCAATTCAATTGATGCATTCATGGTGTTTGCAAAAATAATAATTTGAAAAGGTGACATTATGTCACTTTTCTTTGAAAAAGTGAAAGTATCTCATTGGAGCAATTAAATAAATGCATGTGTTTTTGAAATTTTAAATATAGAAATTCAAACAATGTTTAATCTTGCATTCAATTTATATTTATTTGAATCAATTCATACATTCGTGGTATTTACGAAAAGGAGTATATGAAAAAAATGATATTGTCACTTTTTTAAGAAAAAGTTACATTATGTTACTTTTCTTTGAAAAAGTCGAAGTATCTCATTGAAGCAATTAACTAGATGAATACGTATGTATTTTTAAAAATTTAAATATGCGAATTCAAACCTTGTTATATTCTCGCATTCAATTCATATTTCTTTGAATCAATTCAATTGATGCATCTACGGTATTTGTGAAAATGAGAATATGAAGAATCGCAATATCTCATTATAACAATTAACTAAATGCATATGTGTGTTTTTTGCAAATTTAAATCTTGACACACCAAATGGCTTCTCATACTAATATTGGCGCAACATATGTAATAAATACTTTTTTCTTGCATCTATACATAGAAAACAACCAACTTCAACGGATTATTAAGACTTTGAGTATAACTAAGTGAAAATATTCAGCCCTTGTTTGAAACCCATTTGGGGAGAAATAGAAATTTTGGAATAGTGATTGATGTGAGAATGTGTGGTGGAAAAGTGATGAAAAGTTTTTGATTTGTGTTTAATATTATTTTATTTGGAGAATGTGTGGTTGAAATGAAGAATGAGAAAGAGAAATTAATGGATGTCAAACATGGACTCAATTAACTGAAGGGAATAATATGTTAAAACCTTTTTGTGAGAACAAGCAAAGACATCATAGACTTTAGTTGTAATAACCAACAAATGACTAGGTAATACCTATCAAATTGTAGCAAATGATAATAACAGGTAACGAAAGAAAGGATAACCAGTTTTTGCTTTATGTTCTGACTAGAGTGTTAAAATTCAAAATTATGACATACAATTAACTACTACAGTTGAAGGCAATCTTCCAAGAGGAAAACACAGACATGTCACACGCCTGAAGCCGAAATCCAAAGTAGAACGCTCAAATATATGGGTAGTTAATTTTCTTTCTCAAATACAAGGTGGGAATTAATTGTGTAATTACACCATTCTACAAACTGACGGTAACACTTTTTCTCCGACTAGCACATGAATGAGTAATCTAACAAGGCATTTGATTGGAAGCAATATTAGAACCAAATCCTCGAAACCATACTATTCACTTGAAACTACAGAGATAACATTTTTGCTATCAGAATTATAAAATTACCCATTATCAACCTGATTGAGCAAGAATTTTAATATTCCATCCCTTATAGGACAAAATCAGACATTTTCTCGAGCACATAGCACATCAAGGTAGAAAATTCTGAATATTCATTGCACCATCATGTCAAAAACCAGAAACCAAAAACCTTACAATCTAAAGAAGCCATTTTCCCTCGCTATTTGGAATTTTATATGTCAGCTTTTATCCAGCCATTTTTTTTCCGATTGACGTGTGCAGAAAGAAAAACTAAGTAGAAAAATACAGACTGTATGCTTTAAATTTGAAAGATTAAATAAGTTTCGTGTTCAACAAGTGAAATTATTGAAATGATTATTGAAAAACAAAAAATCAAAAGAAAGTTCGATTTATTCTCTTCGAAGTAATTAATCAAAACAAATTTTAAATCATTGATCACAATTATAATCAAATTTTAACTGAATAAATTCACTATAAACTAATCGGTCAATTCTCTGCCATTGAAAAATGGAAAGTTTTCGAAAGTTCCAATGGAAGTAAACAAACTCAAATTCAAGTGATATGATTTTATCATTAATAGTCAACTACGAAGAAAATGAAGTACATCTTAATTGATTAATCAATTCTTCATCCAGGAGAACATGATCAAGTAGAATTGGAAAAAAAAAACACGAGAAAGAGAATCAAAACTAATAGAACAGAGAAAATTACACAAGTTGAAAATTTAAACTGCTCGAATTAATCAATACATCAATCCGAGTACAATAATCGGGGAATTACCTCAGAATCTGAGAATTAGAGTTCAAAAACTTACTCTTTCCAACCACAAACAAACCTCAATGCACAAAATCTTCCCACGTAGAGAGAGAGAGAGAGAAAACACCAAAAACTTAGAGAAAATTGTATAATGATGTGACCTAGCACAAAAAACTAAGTAAATTTCAAAAAATGAGATAAGAATGGAAAATAATTATTGCAAGAGTGATTTTGTCTGGTATACATAGAGGTTTAGGATTTCTCTGTGTAATTGGTTGGTTTTCGGGGTTTTAGGAGATTTTAGGGCGTAGTTATTACGGTCATTATAGGTTTTAATTTCTTTTCAAGTGTAATAATCTAATTTGTTAATTTTTTACGGTAGGAAGCCTAATTTCCTCTATTTTGATTCTATCAGGGTTTTATTCCGTTTTGGAGGTACCTATGTTTCGTGGGCCTGATACGAACTTTAAAATTTGAGTCCCTAAATCATAGTAGATAATCCACTTTTTCCTTCTTAAAAGAGTCTTACGGAACTCAACAATAAACAACAAATAAAAATAAAATATTCAAAATATTTCTTTTGCAATCAAATAATAATACGAAGGTGTTATAACCGATTATTTAAATATAACTCGTCTTACAGTTTTAAGGCAAAAATATCAATCAATTTTGTATAGTCGGATTGTTCAACCATTTGTTTTTCAATTTACAAAATCCCATTAGAGATTACATTACCAAAATTGAACATATCAATTAACATGAGCGAATGTAGATTTACAAAACCCCAATTCACACTTAATTAAGCCAAGATAAGTAATAAATCAACTTCCCTTGTAGCAGTGGATGGAGATTCACATAGAAAATGTTGGAAAACTATAAGAGCCTAAATAACGTTGAGAAGTGTGTACGAAGACAAATGAACACGCGAACAAACGCGAGCAACCTTTTGACTTTCTATTGATTCGTAAGAATACTATAAAATTAAATTTAGAAAAATCTCTACATCACTAAACCGTTATTTATTCATTTCTTAATTGCATGTAACATTTGAAAATATTGGCAAGTATTTTGCCAGCTTTGAGCCTGGCCCTGTTTTGGATAACCTTGACGTGTTATTTAAGGGTTTGATTTATGGATTTAGAGTTTCTCCCATCAATTCACCTGAAACTAAATTCCATCATGCACTCCAGGTACTCTCACAACTTTTCTGTTTCATTCTTTATTCCTAAACTAATTTCTAGAGTGATTGATATGGAAGCAGTGGACGACTTAAAATAAATTAAGCATGTTAAAAGGAGAACTACAATAGGAAAAAACTGACCAATTTGTTCGATTGTTTCTCCCTCACAGGCCCACGGAGTATGGGCGGAGTCACGGTCGGATAGGCGCACGGCTACAGCTTCTAGTTCTGGGCCGAAGGCGTTTGTCGTCTTGTCTCTGGACTTCCGTCGGCGTGAAGGGCTGAAGGCGTGGAGGATACTCAGGAGTCGAAAGTGAAGACTGAAGAGTTGAAGCGGGGAAGTTTTAGGTTAATTTGAAAAAAAAAAAGCCCAAAAACAAAAGCAATGGGCCCTAAAAATTATGGGCCCTCAGGTTCGGAAATATAAATCGCAAATTTGTTGGCGTCGGCGGGAATGAAAATGACTGGTAGGGGTTTAGCAGTTTGGGTTTAAGGTTGTAACGGGTCAGTCGGATATAACCGAAGGAAAATTCTACTTATACATAATAATTTACCTAATAGGTAATTTGGAACGTAATGGGGTTACCAGGGGTGGAGGTAGTGGGGTCTTGGGGGGACACGAACCCCCCACCCCCTCCAAATTTTTTTAAAATTTTTTTAAATTTTTTTTTTTTTTTTGAAGGGGATAAATAGATATTCTAAACATTTGAAAAATCCTTCTATAAATTTCATAATGTGCATTTTTCTTGGAGTGTTGAGATTTCGGTTCTCTATTGGTGTGTCTGTGTGAGAGACATTTTATTGTAGGGAAGGACAATACTTTAAACCCGCCCGCTTACAGATATTAACTGAACAAGAATGCTAAAATTTTGGATTCTTTGACTATAAAAATTACGCATTATGCATATATGCTTAAGTCTTAACTTCTAATTTTGAAATTTAAATCAGTAGAATTGTAAGCGCCCAAAAAATAATTGTCGATTACCAACATATCTCCATAGAGGCATTAACATCTTTTAAATCTTCAACTAATGTACATTAATTTATGTTATTTTGTTTCCTTTTTTCATCACAAAGTATCAACTTTTTTTATTTTAACAGATAACGTTTTAAAAAAAAATCAGGGGCGCTACCCCCAAACCCTGGTGGCCCCCACCCCTTCAACTCTAGGACCCTCTTCTTTGACGGGCTGGCTCCGCCCCTGGGGGTTATCGATGTGATTTTCACTTAATTTTTTTATTGAATTTATAAATGTGAAAAAACTATATTGTCTGTGTGCAATATTTTGTTCAATTAGCATTTTGGTTCTCAGCCTTTAAATTACTAAGTTGGCTCGATGCTTCTTAGATATAGTTGTATAATCAATCTTGGAAATCTTTGTTAAGTCGTCACGTAACCCTCGTAGAAATTGCTTCAATTATTTTGGTACCAATCCAACTTAAGAAATAAATTAAACTTCATAAAGTTGAACATATGAATAATATGTGACGATATTATAGACTTTGAGAAATACTACTCAGCCAATTGATTTGAGACCAGATGTGTAATTTTCTCAATCTCTATTCAAATAATTTATAATAAGATCGCCTTACACCAATGGATATAAGGGTCCGTTTGATTACAAAGGTAGAAAATGAGTGGAAAGAAAATGAATTCCAGAGAAAGTCATTGCCTAGAAATTGTTTTGTATGGAATTGTGTTTGATTGGTATAATTTTCCACTCGAAAAATTTTAAAATTTTGGATTTTTTTGTATTCGTTTAGCTTTATTTTACATGAAAATTATCTATTAAAGTGATAATTTTTTTCTACAATTGCATATAAAATTTGTATCCATTGCAAAAAAGTTAAAAAAAAAAAAAAAAGCGAAAAAAAATTATTTCCTAAAAAATCATTTTTTTCATCAAAATTTAGCGTTCATTTGACTTTGTTTTACATGAAAAATTTTCATTACATCAATTTTTTTTTTTTACAATTTGTTATGAATTTTGTTTCCATTGCAAAAAAAATAAAAATAAATAAATCTGGAATTCAGTTTCCCCACCAAAAAGGTGGAAAAACCAATTCATCCAAAAGTGACAACTTAGGCGTGTGAAGTTCATAGTTGGAAATCATTTTGCCTAGAAAATAATATTAAATCAAACAAGTCAAAATCAAGAAGATGGAAATCAATTTCCTAGTTCCATGGAAAAAGATGCAAATCAAACACTACCTAAATTTTTTTAAAGTAGGCAGTACAATAGTCTATTTATCCTATTGTAACACCACTTGAGGTTATTGCCCTGATCTTGACGTAGCACGAAGACTATAGTTAGACTTTCTAACACCAAGATTCCCTTTAAATGGATAAAAAAATTTCAATTGTGGTGCGAGATAGTTTTTCGTTTCGAGTCTTGCTAATCCATGATTAAGGAGTTTAGCCGAAACAAATATATATAACCTTCTGAATTAAATCCCTCTTCTTCCCTAACCAAACAATCAAGCTACTACAAAGTTGTGTGGCCTTGTATCCTTCCCTCCACTTTAAGGGTCGACCTAGCTAATTATCCCATCATTTTTTCGTAGTAACGTGTGTACCAGGCAACACTAAAATCAATTCTTCCCGTCTGTGGGGGGGTAGGGTGGGGGCTTCTATTGGTTTGTATACTTGGACCAATCCTAGTATGGAGAAATTTTGAGCATTTATGTGAACAACCACCACTCTAATTCTATAGTTTGGGATGACATTAGTGCTTAATAATCTCCCCTTCTTACAAAAATGGGAATGATAATTTCTTCTGACATTGGAAGTACCTTCGAAATGATTTAACTCATCAAGTGGGGGTGACTTCACATCATCTCAATGAATTTCTCTATTTCAAGTTTAAGTGATGTATTATTTTATTGTTTCGATCCATAATAATAGACATCGATGAATTGTTATTGACGTAAGGAATAGTATACATAGCTTGGATGATGATGGAAAGCTTATTAGCAGAAAACATTCATACGTGTAGGCTTTAGTATACAAAATGTTAATACGATTAACTTTTAGTGTGCAAAACATCCTTACGTTTTAATTTTTTACATTTTCATCCATATTTACACGTTTCATTGTGGAAAACGTATTTTTATCCAATTCCTTAATAAAAACCCTTGAAATGATAAATATACCTCTTACTTAAATAAAATAAAAAATAATTAATTAATTGCAACCATATACCCAAATTTTTCAAAAAATTATAGATGAATCTCAAAACCAATTAAGCCCCTATTTGTGAGACATTTTTTGCCCATTTGTAGAAAATTTCTTACCGTTAGAGGGTGGGGCAGCCGAAATATTTGACCAACTTGTGAGACAGTAGGCTCCGAAAATTTGAAAAAAAAAGGTCAAATTCTTCATTTTCTCCTCAAAGCAATGCGAGCCAAACAGGGGCTAAAATAGTAAATTTATTTTTCTATTAATTAAAAATAGTAATTTTTTGTTTTATATAATAAAACAATAAAAAAAATTTTAAAAACCAAAACCCAAATCAAAAGTCACCTACCCCGGAATCCCCACACCACGCCACGCAACCCCCAAAACCAAACCCAAGACAACATGAATAGGTGCCGATATAACTGAGATACTAATAACACTAATTTACACTAACTATTACAATTGATATCAATAAAAATTAAGTTTGACTACAATTTCAACAAAATAGTTACTTATATATTTGCTATAAAACAATTAAAATAACAAAACAGCAAAAAAAAAAAATCTTCCCCAAATACCCCACCCCAAAAACCAATAACTTTCTCACCGCTACCGCACACGGCACACCGAGCACTTACATTTTGACCACCACAGACTCCGCTAAATTTGTAGCCAATCCTTTTACCAATACCCAGTTTTGTCGCTGCCCACCAAAGCATAGACGCACAGTCGTCGAAATCACCACCCGAATCACACCTGTCATCTCATCTTTCTCAAACCAATCGCTCGACTTTGCTACATCATCATCGTCCCCGGTCACCATTATCGCAATCACCATCGTGGCGGTTTTCTTCTCCACACCAACCCACGATCATCTTATCCCTAATTAAAGCCCCCAATATAGTTCTCTTCTCCATACCAACCCATGCTGAAAATATAGAATGCGGACAAACAATCAGTGATGTTCTCGGCCCCAAATAATCATAGGAGTTGTCTAAATTAAATTAAGAACTGATTTCTCGGTGAGTGGGGGTGGGGTGGGGTGGGGTGGGGGTGGATGAAGTTATTTTTATTTTTTTAGTTTTGATTTTTAATTATTTGTTTGGACTCCTTTATATATTTTTTTAAATCTGGGTCTATGGTAGCAATTAAGCTTGTGTTTGACACCCATTTTGGGAAAAAAATAAATTCTGGAATAATGATTGATAGAAGAATATGTGGTTAAAAAGTAAGGAGAATTTTTTGATTTATGTGTAATATTATTTTATTGATAGAATGTGTGGTTAAAATGAAGAAAGAAAAAGAAAAATGAGAAATAGAATGAGTTTCAAACAAGGTTAATTCTTTATTTTTCATTTTTATTTTTTATTTAAATAAGATGATATATTTGTTATTTTACGAATTTTTATTAAGAAATTAAATAAAAATTAATAAAAATGACGTTTTTCACGACAGAACATATAAATAGAGGTAAAAGTACAAAAAAATGAAACATAAAAATGTTATGCACATTAAAAATCAAACGTAGAAACATTTTGTACCAATAAGCCACGGGATTATCTCGTCTAAAGATGGAGGCTATAAAGAACTCATTACCATGTTAAACAGAAAATATATTTTCTATTAACGAAGAAAAAATAAATATAAAATGCGATGATTTGCCAGCATGTAGTAGTTGACATGTAATAAATCCAAGCTCGTACAAACGTACATGGTTCCCACATTTTTGTTTCTTTCTTCATTTCTAAACATCCTTCAACTTCTCCCTCCCATTCTCTGTCCATTTTCTGCGGGAAATTGGGAGGAAAAGAGAGAACTATTTTCCTCCCTCTCTCTCTGATCATATCTAAAAGCATGGATTCTTCAGATGATTTAATTCTGAGGAATTATTCTTAGATTCTTGGATTTTTTTTAATTTTAATTAATTCATTATTTATTGGCCATTCAACCTTTCTTTTGTTATTTGGTTCTTTGCTTTTATTTAAAACCCCATTGTTTAGATTCTTTATTTCAAGCCTTAAAGGGCAGATGTTGGTGATATTATTCATAAAATACAAATCAAGAAATCAAAATTATTATGGTTTCTCTTGGCCTTTTAATTAAACCTAGCCAATAGGAATGATCTGCATTTCGAAATTTAACAAGGGAATGCTGGATCACCTAGGATTTTTAATTTTTTAAGGCATAATATGAATTGTTTTTCATGTTTCGCATCCCATGAGAGGAAAGCGTCAAAGCGGTGTGGTGGCCGGACAAAAGGGTCGCCCCTGCCTCTGCCACCACAGCGCAGGCCGCAGCCTCGAGCACCACCACAGCCACAGTCAGGTAAATAGATTGCATTTTTGTAAAAATAAATAAATAAATGGTGACTTCATTGAGCTAAGCCTGTGATTTAATATGAGTTTATGACATTAAAAATGGGGTTACATGCAATGGTGGTTAATAAAAATTTAGCTAAATTTCGTGATTGATACTGAATTTCCATTTGTTTTAGATTGATCAGTAAATTTACTGTTGTTACAATTTGGTTCCTCAGTCAAGTGTCTATAAGTTAGTTTGATTAAAGTTAAGTGAACACGGGCTTTAGGCCTTCAAAATCGTGCAAGTTCTTCCTTTTCAGATCGAGAATCTACGTGTCTTTGTGCTTGCATCATGCTCTTCTTTTTCTTCCACAGAAACGGTTCCAGAAGAAGCTAAAAATAATAATGCTCCAAATCAAGAAGGCGGCAAAAATGCAGCCCAAACTTTCACCTACAAGGAGTTGGCGCTGGCAACAAAGAAATTCCGGGCAGAATGTATGTTGGGTGAAGGTGGGTTTGGACGAGTTTACAAGGGCTACCTTGAGAAAACAGGCCAGGTAGTTCAATATTTTTGACAAATTGTAGCATGTCAAGCACTTTGCTTAAGCTTAATAATTCACTTAATGCAGTAAACTTGGCACATGTTTGGCTTTTTTCTTGATTTAAATTCAGATTGTAGCTGTGAAGCAACTTGACCGCAATGGATTGCAAGGAAACCGAGAATTTCTTGTAGAAGTTTTGATGCTGAGCCTTTTACACCACCAAAATCTGGTAAATCTGATAGGATACTGTGCTGATGGAGAACAGAGGCTTTTGGTATATGAGTATATGCAATTGGGATCATTGGAAGACCATCTACTCGGTACTGCATATTTTGCCTTTACTTATTTGTTTCGCTGAGATTATGATATGAGTACTCGATAGTACTAAAAAACATAAGATAAGATGCTATTTAGCCTGTATTGTACTGTCTACCAAATGGCAAGCATGTTCGACTAAAAACTTGTAAACTTCATTTTTCAGATCTTCCACCAGGCCGCACTCCATTGAGTTGGCTCACAAGAATGAAAATAGCACTAAATGCTGCCAAAGGTCTTGAATATTTGCACGACAAAGCCAACCCACCTGTCATTTACCGTGATTTAAAATCCTCCAACATCTTGCTGGACAAGGATTTTAATGCAAAACTCTCCGATTTTGGTTTAGCCAAGCTCGGACCTGTGGGTGATAAGTCATATGTATCTACCAGGGTGATGGGAACATACGGTTATTGTGCCCCTGAATACCAAAGAACAGGCCAATTAACATTGAAGTCAGATGTATATAGCTTTGGTGTTGTTCTCTTGGAGTTAATTACCGGAAGAAGAGTTATTGATAACACAAGGAAACGTGACAAACAAAATTTAGTAACCTGGGTAAGTTGTTTTTATTTCCCTCAATTATCTGATTGAGTTAGACTGCTTCAACAATGAGCTACTTGAACTTGATTCTGTTTATAAACTTGAAGGATTCTTTATAACACTATATTAATCTGACTAGTCTTATTTTGAACTGAGTACCAGGCAGAACCCATTTTCAAGGAACCAAGTAGATTCTCAGAACTGGCTGATCCACTGCTTCCAGAGGTCATCCCGAAGAAAAGCTTGAATCAAGCAGTTGCCGTTGCTTCTATGTGTCTTCAAGAAGATGCATATGTTCGTCCTTTGATAAGCGATGTGGTCACTGCTCTTAGTTTTCTTTGGGTCGGACCAGATAATACAGTATTGGCTTCGCATATTGCGTCTCCATCTTCATCTTCTTCCCAACTGATCGGATCACCTGCAAATCATCAAAACGAGATTGCTGATGCAGAACAAGACAAACAAGCTGTAGACGACCTGGAATGGGGTGCGATTTCAAAGAATCCTAGACGATCGTGCTCTTCAGCTTGACCATGTTATTTTTCTGCTGTTTTGTGGCTTTGAAAACAATCGCCACGTCTGCGTGAAACAGGAATTGATTTGTTTCAACTTTTCGATATTACAGTCTGGTTGAGTTGATCAGCCTCAACCATGACTTACTACCCAATTTCGTAGAAACCGATCAAATCAGACTAAGCAATGTGTAACACCAGTTTTACATTTAATTGAACCTATTATTATTCGATCAGATTTGTGTTGATTTAACCGTTTGTATCTCCAAGGTCAATGCAAATTTGGACGGTCAAATCATTACTTGAGGGGAATGAGGCATGCAATTAGCAACGTAAATAAGTCGCAAATTGACATGGTAATTTAATGTAGTCAAAGGAAAACATATCTATGGACCTCCTACAAAAATTCTTCAAGAAAAACAAGAGATACAGTCTTCTCTCCCTGAAACGCAGCCATATTGGGAAATCATGAAGTTCCATTTGGAAATAAAACCAGCTAAAGCTGTTTAGTTCAGTTAATCTCGCACATGAAAATTGGTACTCTATTGCATTTATTATTTCATTGCGTTGGATTCTCTCAAATTACGCAAGTATTTCAGAGAATTCGCTAATATAATTTTAACATATACTCTACATTCGATTACTAGTAAAAAATTAATAGTAAAGTGTAATTAAATCTAAGCACGACAAAATTTCGTATCCTCAACCTGTCCCACTAGGAATGGTAAACATGGCAAAGGACGGAAAGCAAAATATCAGTCCTGAATCTTCCAAACCGACTTTTTCTTTTATTTTTGCAATTTTGTGTTTGTCTTTTTCAGTGTACACTGTATTTGAAAATGTTTTTTTAAGTCGATTAACTTATTATGTTAATTGGGATCTAATCGAATGTGTTGTAGGTGGTGGTTCACACAGTAAGCATTGGCACACTCTTTATCACCAGTATGCAAATTCAATCGCATTTCAAGTACAAAATAATGCTGAATTAAACATGGTAAGAAATACACAACTACACATCAATGACAGTCTTTAGGCCTTGCAAAGAACCTGGCATTTGCCAGCAACAACGGAAACAGCTAATGACATATAAGCTGCCGCTGCAGTAAAAAACAGTTCTGATTCAAACTACTCCAGATGAAGCGTTCCATCATTTAAATCAGTCTAAAAAATACAGTACAATGAATTAAGATTAGGATTGCCACGGAATACATTTATCCCCCAATTCTAGCTCTGCGCAGCATTCATATGTCCATATCTTTGCATCACTTTCTTAGTTGCTAGAGCAGCAGCCTCACTCGCACGTAGTGTCCCACTAGCCATAAGTGCGGCAAACTCTGCACTGATCTCCTCTTGTAATTTGCTTCGAGCATTTCCAAGAGGGTCTTGCACAATTTTACGGGACGGCTCCTCTTGTGCTCCACCCACAGGGGAGCCTACATTCTTCTTCGGTTCCTTTTGTTCTTCAGAACTGGCACATTTTGCTTCTGTTGTTTTACTCGGGAACTCCTTGTTTTCAATGCCTTTGGACTTCTTAACAGGAGCAGCTGTAGAAGGCCTGAACTGTGGAGCCTGGGGAACCGCACCTGCTCTCAGGGTTGTCTCCAATTGCTGTATCATAGGCACTGTACACCTTAATGAGCAACTAAAAAACTTTTGAACACATCTTACTAGTAGAGTACCTCGTACACGTTACTACTATAGTTCACATCAGCTGAATAATTAAGGGTGACCATTTGGCAATGTTCATCTAAAATTCGCCAGTTAACCAACGGAAGAACTCTAAATAATATACATTCTAGTTACCTAAATAAATTCTTATAGAAATGATTCCATCATTCCCGTTATTATCAAACACTTAAAAATAAAAGAAATCAAAAATAGTTTTAACTATAAAAATTGTAGGGCAAAACTAGTTTGGCATAGAAACCAAAAAACAACTATCATGGAGAGAATTGGGGGTAGTCACAGTAGCAAGTGACAGACAAAAGGAAGATACAAATTTGCTACTTGTACATCCTTGGTACACAACCCTCTCACATGTGTGTAGGGCCCACAATTAGACCCACACACATGTGAGAGGATTGTGTACCAAAGATGTAAGTGTAGCATTTCTCAGGAAGATATGATTGTTTTTCCCTCCACTGTTGGGGATAAATGACACCCACCCACCCGCCCACAATAAAAAAATAAAAGAAATCTTACATAAAAAAGGGTTATACTTCTTTTTTTTTTGTAAATATCCTACATAAGATGGACAAACAAAATGGTGAAATCATTTTTCTCTCTGTTTTTCTGTCCATATTCTATAGAAGATGCAAGGATATATTGGCGAAATCACAATTTTTCTCCCCTCTCGTTTCTTATCCATCTAACCCAAAAGCAGAGAAATTTTTTCTTTATATTGAAGCAGTCCATCCCTGAAATCCCCTTCCCCCCATTTCCATTCTAATAGAATGCCAAAGGGAAAGAACAGATATAGATTTATTTTGGTCTATGGAAGGACAAAGGGACAGCTCTCCCCAATCCCATTTCCAAACCTCGATCAAGAGCTAGAAATGTGAACCAGCTATACCATATAAGTGTATTGGTAATAAGGATGATAACAGAACTTACATATGACAGCACCCATTGGGCTGCTCATAACTTCATTGGGGAGGTTCAAAATGTATTCCGGTATGGAAGCACCGACCAAAAACTGTGCCACCTCGTTGCTAAAGTTGTTGCAATTATGAGTTAGCAGACTATATGTTTCCGCAGTGTAGCGAGGTCCAATCTCTTGCAAATACATTTCAAATACATCTTTGGGCACATGTGTGACACCAAGATCTACAACACGAATTGGAGTGCCATATGGCGTTGTTCCAGCAGAAGCATTCTGTATGCCGCCTCCAAAATAGTATTCATTACCATAAACCACAACTCCCGTGTGCCTAAATATGTTCAAGGAAAAATGAATTTTAATTAGACTAACTTGGTAGTGAAAAAAGAACCTCTTTCCAATAAACAAGCTCCAAGAGTATGGAGATGCGAGTCAATGAACTGGACCTGCTTCATAAACACTGACACTCTGTCTAAAGAGAGAGAAGAAAAATGAACTAAAATGACAGCACTAAATAAAGTACCATCTTCTTTCCTCAAAACACCTAGAGAAACTAATCACTTGAACACCAAACTTGTGAATAAAGCAAGCACATGCATGCAAAAAGAATATTCTGCATCAACTTAAAGACACAATGACATAGGATGCAATCAAACAACTATAGAGGAAGGGGAAGGGAAAAGCAGAAGAGAGAGGAGAGGGAAAAGAGAAGAGCGGGGAGATAGAAAGGTGAGAGGGATTAGACAGACGGAAGTAAAATTTAAGAGAGAGAGTATCCTTATTTCAGTTGTATCTATCAAAATGTAGAAGCCCCTTTAAATGGGGTTTAAATTAATCTTAATTGAAGTAGAAAAATACAATAAAATCTATGAAATCAAAAAACAAGTTATATTTCCTAAAATAAGCATCAGAGTTGAAAACTAAATTAAATAGTATCTTTATAAGATTCTCATCACACAATGCATTTTTCAACCTGCCCTAGCACATAGATTTTGAATACGAAAAAAAAAAAGCACAACTAATGACAACATATTTTCCCAGTAAAATATAATGTGATGATAAATTTCCAACACGGGAGGTTCAGCAATATTGATATTAACAATTCCGGCTACTTATCAACTGAAAAGAGTTTAAAATGAAAATAAGCACCATCTAAAGCAAGAAATTGAAGAAAACAAATTCATAGGTTGTTCTAATAGGATATACCAACCAATAATCACGCTTAAATAGAAATGAACGGTCTTTCATTTTGAAATAATTGTGCACAAAGATAACTAATAAAATATATTTTGTCAACTAGGATAATCAGCTGTACATACGTGCTTTAATGTGGGGAACTTGTGTTCAGATATATTAACCTTACCATATGGCTTCAATGGCTTTTCCCAGAAATGTGGTTGACAGTTGGCGAGCTAGACCTTGGCTCAAGTCATACACATTCAAAGTGACCTTGTGTCCCTCCTACCATAACAAAAGATTGGTTAACTTTTACATACCCTATATATGCAAATCTATTGGAAGAAAATGCAATAAATGCAAATGTGAAACACTTCCACTAATTAACTTGTTCAATGAGTAAACATAATTTAAATAGCTAAAATGTACATCGATCAGAAACATACCTCCGCCATCTTCAACAGTTCAGTGGAGTTATTATCCAAAAGAAAGGATGAACGGCAGACAGTCAACAAGTCACGACTTCATCAGACAATAATTACACAAATTATAACTCAGTTCCGGGAATAGGAAATCATGGAACAATAAGAACTTAAAAACCAATCACATAAGATGGAGCACGCGTACATACATTTCACAAGTTACAAACTTCTAGTAATCAATAAATATTTCAAGGTCAATCCTGCATTCCAAAATAAATATTGGAAATACCAGAGCACAACTAGAATTCTAGTCCATAATATGTTTCATGAGCGCTTTAGATATAGCACCAAAAAAGGTAAATTTGAAATTTTGCATTGGAGATACTCTCTTTTGCACGTAATGTCTTATAAGCTATGATTGCACATTTAGAAACATGCACAAAATAAAATTCTTCAAGCAAATTTTCATTCTTTAGTTCAAGAAAAATGAAGTAAACAACACACTACAAAAAAGGATTATGCATATCTATCTAGCTTTCCAAAAAAGACATATATTTCACCAGAGCTCATTTAAGAATTTATAGCCTAATGTAGAAGTTTATTCAATGCTCCAGCTACAATAAATCCTAATTCAGTGTCTTCATGCTGATACTCTTTTATTCCCATCCAATTTTAGCTACTAAAAACGCACACATCCAATATATTCAGATAAACAATAATTGAAAAGTAAAATGTAAGTAGTTTTCCATTATTAAATATCTTGGGTCAATAGAAGGGCTGAAATTCTATAATTGTGCTTCCAAATAAATTAGAAATTAATCACTTCATTGCAGCATGGTACAAACATCAAACAATTTCAAAAGGCTAGAAAATCCATACTTATCATTAACCTCAAGTTCACATAAATAACCATCCTCAATCCTCCATAATTTATTTCTCATTATAAACACATTAATTCACAATATGCTACATTACTCAATCTCTAATTTAAAATTTCAAAATCATTATGAAAAAAAAAAGAATTTCACATCAATAATTTCCCCATTACGACAATTATTTTCACGCTAATTTAGAAAAAAAGTACGGGATCCGTCGGATGCAGAAATCGGTTACCCTTAATCTAAAATCCGAACCGTTCGAACAATAAAATCACAAAAATTACAAAAAAAATATAAATAAATAAAAAATAATAATAATACAAAACATTGAAAACACAAACTGCGTATAAATAATGGATCATACCTTACAAGAGAGCTTACTAATTAAGCGAGCGTTGGCGTTAATGCAGATGCTAAAACGGAGCGAGAAGTTTGGGGAGGCGTCTATTTATAGTGGAAAAGGGAAGGGAGCCAAGATCTCTACATTGACCGAGAAACGTCTGTTTTGACCTTCTAGAATGTGCTGACCACTTATTTATCGCCACGTGTACTTTGAATTTATGCTGACGGACCCCACGCTCTGTCAATATTCGGAAAGGAGTGCTACCCAATAAATATTGCAGAATATAGATCAACCACATTTTGTCAATCTTCAAAAAGGGTGTACTTGTTTTGCAAAGTATGATTTGAAACGTGTTAAAAAAAAAAAGAGATAGGGAGAATATTACTTTGAGATCCTCAACTAATGAGAATTATAACAAATTGGTTCTAATCTTAAGTCATTAACATCGTTAGTCCTCAGCCTATCAATTTTATAGTAAAGAAACCATATATTCAAGTTCAAATATATATATATATTGAGACTTGTCCAATTTATAATCTAGATCGAGTGAGTTTATTTATGATCAATGACAATTCATTAAGGGTGTGTTTGAGTCACATTATTTTAGAAGAATGTATTCTGGAATAGTAGATTGATGGAGAATGTGTGATTGAAAAATAAGAAAAAAATTATTGATGTGATGGAAAATATTATTTTATTTAGAAATGTGTAGTTGAAAATGAGGAGAATGAAAATTTTAATATATACCAAACAAGGCTTAGATTTTGATTTTAAAAATTAAAAAAACTATGAAATATATTGTTAAAATTAATTGTTGAATTTAATTAAAAATTTTTATCAATTTTTTAGCTAAACCAAATAGGACTTAAAACAGAGATTGTGTGATTCTTTTTAGGCTAAAGGATAAAGACATTTTATTTTTAGATAGAAAATGATTAATAGCAGAAAACTCTCATAAAAATATTTTCATTTGCGATGAACCCTTATATAATGAAAATCGAACAATTGTAATTTTATTACCCTTTTTTTTTTTTTTTTTTTTACTTTTTTACAAATTAAATCCATTTTTTTTTATGTGCAATTTATAATTCCAAATTTGGTGAAATGAAGAAACTGGTGAACTATCATATGCATTCGAGACACCCACAAACAAGGGAGAGAAAATGGAACTTCCCATCAGCCATTGGCTCAATAGTTTCTTTTTTATCGTAACCTCACCAAATGGGATGTCGTTGCTGCTACTTTAATGGTACTACTCCTCATCCGTTGTTGCGTCTGTTTTCGTTGAGTCGAACTCTGCCCTATTTTGATTTCTATCTTACCGTCACCGTTGCGCCTGGCTTATTTGATATCCGACTTAGCAGGAGATGGTGGCATGCTCCGACGCACTCTCTAGGCGCTTTACCATCCACGCAGTCAGTATGTGTTTCACCTCAATGCAGTGTCTTCCGCTGAAGAGTGCCTCAACCTGTATAATTACATGAAACCCTACACCAAGTTTGGAAAATTCAAGAATGTTAGAAGAAATTAAGAGAACATTGTAAATTCACTTTTTTCTCTTTTGTTTTCCTTTAGGGTCCGTTTGATACGCTATATTTTCCATGGAAAATGGAAAATATTTTTCATTTTCCAATTTTTGTAGTGTTTGATTGACAAAATTTTCCCGGGAAAATGTTTTCCAACTTTTCAAATTTTCCACCTTTTTGAGGAAAATAAATTCTTGATGTTTTGGTGAGAAAATATTTTCCAACTTTTCAATTTTTTTTTTTTTTGCAATGGAAAAAAATTCTAGACACAATGGTAAAAAAAATTCACTTTTATTGACAATTTTCATGTAAAACAAAGCCAAACGAATGGTATTCGGTATGATTTTTTTTTTTTTTGGCAATTGAAACAAAATCTAGACCTAATGATAGAAAACATTATCACTTTAATAGACAATTTTCATAAAAAACGAAATCAAACGGATATCAAATTTTCAATATTTTCCATGGAAAATTATACCAATCAAACACAATTAATTATAATTCACAGCAAAATAATTTCTAGAAAAAAAATTTCCCTGTAAAATATTTTCTTTCCACCCATTTTCCACCTTTCTATCAAACGAACCCTTAGTTTTTTTTTCATTTTTTCATGATATCATAAGTTTTGTTCTGGATCTGAGATTTCACAAACTGAATTCAATATCTGTAATGTAAGCATTAGACCCAACAAATTTGGACGAATATTTGGATACCCACTTTGATATAGCGTTTCTTGAATTGGATCGTGTACTCGTTCATCACTTTGTCGGGATTCTTTGGTGGGGTTGTGGAGCATATAAATTGGCAACAATCTGTTCATGTGATTGATAAATTTTTCAATGAATGATTTTTCTATTTTTTTTATTTTTTTATTTTTTTATTTTTTGGTTTTTGAATACTAATGTTGTGTTGGTGACCAAGCTCCTAAATTTGAGGATTTAAAAATGAATTGGCCGGAATTTATCTCTATAAAATATTAATTTCACTGAGTAATTAATTGGGAAAATAACATTATATTTCTAAACCTTATGCGATTTGATAAAGGACATTTGAGTGATAAGTTTCAATTTTTTCGAGGTCTCAACATTTTGTTTCTTCATCTTCTATATATTACATTTGATAATCACAACAAAACAATTCAGGGTCAACGTTTTCAATTCAGGAGTGAGAAATCCATAGTATTGAAGTGTAAAATAAAGTTTTAAAGATTTGGGATTGTAGATGGCATATATAAAAAAATTGAATTTATTTTGTAAAAACGTAAAAAAGTTTGGGTAATGAAATCGTAATTATTTCTTTTTTATTTTGGAATTTTTACTATTTTTAACAATAAATCCAATGAATCTTGATGGCAGAGGGATTTTTCGCACAAAAAAATTCAAACATGTGGGTTTTCTGCGATTTTCAATTTGTAGAGAGGTATATTGCAAATGTAAACGTTTTTAGGAAAATTTTCTGCTATTAATCCTTTGAAGTAATTAAACTCATTGCAAGTTGTGAAAGAAAAAATTATCTCAAACCTATCTTTATTATTTTTAATTTCAAAAATTAGATATTAATATTTTTTATATTAGAAATCATGTATAACTACACCATCCCACCCTAACACACTCCACAGTCCACACCACCTATCATTTATTCCTTTTCTTCTCTGCTCCAAAAATGGCGTGTCAATGTTTCCCATCTTCCACCATCGAGCCATCAGTACAGTTATCTACACCGACCATTTTATCCCCATTGCACACATGAAAAAGTGGTGGTGGTTGTGGATTGAAGTGGCGGCAACGATCCGGTTGGTGCGACAATGGTGGGGTGATGGTGTAGGTGGAGTCATGTCCTGATTTTACACGGTGGAGCGATGTCCTGATTTTGGGTGGTGGATATGGTTAGATGTGAAGATGGTTGTGGATCGACGTGATGACGGAGATTTGAAAGTTTGTGATCGATTAATTATGAATTGTGATTAATAAATTATTTGTGACCTATTAATTGCGTAATTTAATATGGACTTGAATTCCTATAAATTTTGTCTAATCCAATTGAAGCTATTGATATATTGATGTTACATTCTCGATAGAGATTCATAAATAGAAAGCTTGCGTACATATGGTACTCATATTACACGAAATAAAAACTATCTCATATGGTACTTGGTGTTGGGAATATTAAATTTTTTTTATTCGCTTAGTTAATCTTTTCCATATTACTTTGTATCAAATAAACTCGTCCATTGAGGTGAATTTAAATTGTTTTGCAATAAGATTTAAATAATATTGGACCGAGACAAAATATTACTAATTTACTATATAAAGGGTTAGTAATTTATTGATGGACTACACGAATTCGTTTCTAGTCAACAATGCAAAAAAGTAATCGACACCGGTCACCTCTTAAAAATATCATAGTGAAAATGATAGATGATAAAATAGTCTACCAACAAATAAATTATTAAGTGTTAAGCATCATTACCTCAAATAAATAAATAAAAAAAAAACTTTATATGCATATTTTTAGAAAATAAGTGAATCGAAAAAAATTAATTATTGTCATGTAAAAAGTCCTCCTTCACATATATCATAAAATTTTTCACACTGCGCCAAATTATTATTTTACATTTTCCGTTGGGTTCCGAAGGATTTTAATAATTCATCGGGCCATGAAGGATTTTATTTAAGATTATTATCTTATACATTTTGCGTGATTAATTTAATATATTGCCTCAGGATCGAAATTTTTTTATTATTTAAACGGGATTATTAACATATCGTATATTCATTTATCAAAGTTTTGAATAATGGGGAAAAGATTGGGAGAGTTTGCTTATAAGTAAAAAAATATTTATAATTAGAAATTCTACTATTAAGTAAACAATCATTTATTGTACAAAACTTCACTTACATGTAAAAATCTGCTTATAAGTAACAGATACTACTCATAACTAAAAAAAATCGCTTATAGATATATAATTTACTTATAAGACAAAATTCACTTTGATGTAAAAAATATATATTCTTACTAGTAACAAATACCACTTATAACTAAAAATTTGATTTACGATTAAAAAATTATTCATAATACAAAAATTCACTTTTATGTAAAAATTGGGGTTAATTACCTCAATAGTCACTGAACTTTACCGAAAGTTTCCACCAAGTCATTGAACTTTAAAAACTACGTGGTTAGTCACTGAACTTTAAAAATAAAAAATCACACAATTGGTCACTGAACTTTAAAAATCACCACATTGGTCACTGAACTTTGCAAAAGATTTCTGCAGGGTCACTGAACTTTGCAAAACGTTTCCCAGATGGTCACTTAAGTGACCATCTGGGAAACGTTTTGCAAAGTTCAGTGACCAATGAGGTGACTTTTAAAGTTCAGTGACCAATGTGGTGATTTTTCGAAAGTGCAATGACTAACCACGTAGTTTTTAAAGTTCAGTGACCTGGTGGAAACTTTGGTCAAAGTTCGATGACTATTGGGGTAATTAACCCTAAAAGTTGCTTACAAGTAAGATATATTACTTGTAACCAAAAAAACAAAAATCATTTATAGGTATAAAATATTTCCTAATCTCATATTCTGACATTCCTATTCCAACTAATGGCACCATTGGGGGATTGGTTGCTATTATGTGAAACCTAATTAAGATGCTTGATTCATAGCCATTAAGACAATTTAGAAGCACCAGCATGTTTAACTATGCAGAAAAAGTTTTTGCTTCGTTACTTATTTTGGTAATATAATATAGAGTAATGTTATTCATAGTTAGTAACTGCAGTAGTCATCTTATGTGTCAATTTGTTATTGAGGCATTAGCTTATTATTTGAGGAAATAAAATTATGAGAAATTAATGTCTCAAATAACAAGTTGTCACATAGAATGACACGTAGAACGACCACTGTAATCGCTGACTACAAATAGCATTATTCATAATACATGCAAATTCTTGATCCTAATTCGTTATGTCGCAAACAACTATCGTGTGCAAGCAACGAATCAGTGAGAACAAATGTTTATAGCCTTGCTTGTTGAGTAGAGTGTACTCTCTAGTCTAGTATCCTCGAATATGTGTGTTGTATATTCTTTGGGAATTGAGAGTCAAGAAACAAGCAATATAATACCAATCAGCAAACCATCATAGCTATCCACAACACTGCATAAAATTAAATTTGCAACATGAACAGAGCATCATTACTCCAACAGTCCACAAATTCTTTAAAGTTCTTGAAAGTACCAAATTCTTATTAAGTTCTAAAACACAATAGTACTGAATTCAGAAAAGATATTCAGCAACCACAGTTATCTTTCTTGTTACCCAGTCCTCCGAGAGGCCTTCCAGTTGTGCTCCAAATAGAATCTGCGTATGGGGCGTCAGGCTGTCACCACGAATTTTGAGATAGCAAATGTAATTGAGAATTAATTTTTTATCAATAAATACAATGAAAATTTCGTTTAAGCTGGGAATAAATACTGTAGAGATATGACGAGTATGATAATCTACAGTGCTCCCATGAATCACTCAGAGACCAAATAATCAGTAGAAAATGGATGCACAATAACAGAAACAGCCCACTAATGAATACAAGTTAACAAGCATTTCAAATAGAACAAATCATTACAAAATGATGTGGCAGTCTCATACTGCTTTTTCACTGTCTAACAACGCCATGGAGCTCTGCAAATTACATGCTCCATAGAGAATAGACTGTGGACGATCGACGAGGCCCAATACGAATAGCTCGCTGCCTGCTGGTCCATGGAAACCATCTTTTTGCGATTAGATTTAGACCCACAGACAAATAAACAATCACATATTCAAGATGACACTTCACAAAGTGGAATGAAGTATTTCCACTTGATCACAAAGTTTCAGTTATTGGCACGTGGGAGTAATGAAGTACAATGCGAGCATCAACTTCAATTTCCACTCTTTTCTTGTTCTCAGATATTCCAATGAAATTATGCACGTCATTCACTTATTTTATCTTTAATTTGTGCAGCCTTCACTATTTCTTATTCTAGTTTGATCACTAATCATTAGCATGCGCAATTCCTCTATGTTCATCATTTTGACCATTTTGTCCTTTGAGCATTCAATACCATAAGCATAGCAGGTCTAACAACCAGAATGGCATTTATCCCAAACAGAAAGCTACGAAGCTTGTGCCATGTAAAGCACTAAAACAGCAAGTTTGAATGATTTATTCATTGACTTACAAGATAACTTGCAGACCGTTCCCATATCCAGAGTTGCTAATTATATGAGTATGATAGAGTAAAAGGAATGGATCGCGGGGCAGGATGCTGTTGAGGATATATCGGCAGTAAAATAAGTCAGTTCTTGACGGGAACCATCCATATCAGTTTTTTAGTGAGATGATTTGAGCAAACAGTGATGGGAAGTTCAAAAATATCAGAAAAGAGCTGAAAAAAGTTAGTCTAGAAACATATGCAGAATACTTTAGAACTTTCCGGCTCAAAGTTTGATGCAAAGGCTTAACAGATCACTTTGAAATTTTGTTAGGGGTCAACAGTTATATTGTTTCCTTTTGTTCTTTAAGGTCTTTTTGCCATATTTCAGCTTTATATTCTGTCATTCACTTAGTCAAGAATATGGGATTTTTAAGATATTATGGCACTGAAATAAGTTGTTCTCTTATAAATATAACAGTAGTTAGGGATTTTTTTACCAATCGTTATGCATTCTTTTAGTCCTCAAAAACCAGAAAGATTCTGGAAAGCAAAACTAGAATTCTTCATATTGATTTGCTCCCTCAATTTTTTTGTGTTTCTCTATCTAGCTGCACTCACTATCAATTTTTACTCGTGTTGATTATATTTCCCCCTTCCCCTCCTACAATCTTTTCACGTGCAGAACAGCTTGTCATCATCACAATTCTCCATTGAAGTGCATGAAATAAATAACAAATGCCAAAATTTTTCAAAGTAGCGATAGTTACCTAAAGTTTTGGAAGAATGTCTAACCAGAGCACCTTTCAAGATCAATCATTAGAAGCCGACCAAAGAGTCAATGGAGATGGATATGCTCCACCATCTTGTACAGGAAATGTTACTACCTTTTCTAAGACCTCTCTGTGGATTTTCAAGAGCTCAACAAGAAGCAATTCATGTTGAGTTCCCCTGTAGTTTTTCATCTTTACATGCTTAAGCTTAGGCATGTGGAGAACAACTGATTTATTCATGAAATGTTATTCTAAGCTTTCCTGGAAAATCAACATTTTTAATGCCAAATACAAGAAACCACCATTTGCATCTCTGTAAGTTTGGCAAATGATACTCACTTCATCTCCATCGTAACAATAATCAAGAACCATTGATTCGATCTTGGGAGAGTGTTCAAGAAATGCAGAAATTCCAAGCAAATCACTTCTATCATAACCAATCTTCAGCTCTAAATGGCTCAGGTTATTGTATGTGTAGCATTTCATGGCATCATCTCCTGTACCAAAAATCTTTGAAATACAAAATCATGAGAGTCTAATATAACATCTATGTAGTATCATAAAAACTAATGTTGAAGATAAAATATATATAAATAATTGACTCCCCTCTCTTATAGCACTTGAGTTCGCACAGAGCGGGACATCATGGTATAAAAGCAGCAAATCTCACAAGTTCGCATCTCACCGTTACCCATTTATCCAGGCTACATGTAAGGGGCATATTGAAGGTAAAAATATGAACAAATAAATTCTTCCCTTATCTAATTACTTGAGATTCGAGATTAGGTGGTTCAACAAATAGGGACACAAGGATCATCGCATGTGAACAGTATTAGAAACTTCCAGGCACACGAGGAGCCTTCATAACAACGCCTCGTACTATCTGAATGCAATGTTCCAAAGCTGTTTGTTTGTTTCCTATCCCTATGGGTGAAAAGGGTCAAGATATTCAGCAATAATGCCTTTATAAACCTATTCTATGTCTACGCACAGATAACATAGAAAATAAATGGGTATATGGCTACAAGCTTTTGCTCAAAAATATAGCTACATCTGACGACAAAAAGTTAATGCATAAGTGAGAAGTTCTAAACATGACTCATGGACCACAAAATGGTAAGACAAAGACCACAATTACAGTACAAAGTGTCAAGTGCTTTTACACAAGCAAAATGTAAGGGAAAAAGCACACTGATACACAACTAACAAGCAATGAGGAATGTTTGGATTTTATCACCTACCAATTTTAAACCATAAACCACCTTGCCATTTATACAGTTCGGAGACAGCTCAAAAGTGTTTGTTAGATTAAACCATGATCTTAGGCACTAAAACAATAATTCGACATATGAAAAACACATGGCAGGAAATATATCAACTTCTGTCACTCAGTGACACACTCTGTTCTTGCTCAAGCTAATTTGTGCCTATTGCGACCAATTCTTATTTCACATCATAAGTTCCCCTCCTCCTACCATTACAATAAACTGTGTACAAACCTTCCTTGAACAACAAAGATAAGAGATTATGTTTGTCTACCCTGAGATGACTTTTTATACATCAGTTATGCTGTGTCAATAGGTACTCACATATATGATAGCATTTATTACTTTCACAAGGTGTAATAGCTCTAAGCCTCTAACAGTATGCAAAGAAGAGAAAGAGTCAGCTGCCCAAAAGGTTTCACTTCTCTACTTGTTCGTGAATATCTTCATTTTTTTACTTTATCAATTCTAGTATAGTTAAACATCCGTCTTAGCATATCTGTTTGTACTATATACATCCTACAACATTTTGTCTTCTCGTAACCGTAGCACTCATTGCTGAAAAACATAGCATATATAATAAACCGTTCAGTAGAACTTGACTTTAACTTGATCGTTGTCTTCTAGTGACATAAATTCATAGTAGTGTTCTGTCCATGTCACTCTAATACTGTGCATTACATCTCTTCAACTCCTCATCCCTATTGATAAGCAAACTTATATATCTAAAACAACCATTCCACAGGAAATACATGATCCTCTATTTGACTTCACAATCATCCTTATATATTACATGACTAAAAGAATTTGCACATGTTGCTTTCTAATCAAAACTTTTAAAAGCTCTCCAAAGTTGTAATTACTAATAAAAGCAATTTATAGAAGTCAGGCTATCAACAAAAGTACGCCATCCACAACCATGTTATCAGTGAATCCAAGTGTAGCGTTTAATGTAAGATAACACAATATGATATTTAATAGTTCATAAGTTAAACTTGTAAGTGTTATGCCCTAGGTCCAATCAACTTTGGACATAAATACTTTTAATGTATATATAACCGATGCATATTTATGGCAAGATTTATTATTGAATTAATATTCTAATTAATTAAATAATAGAATCTGTAGATTCAAGTTTTGGTGATTTGTTAATCACAAAGAGTTGTGATTGTGAGATACAAATCACATATGACTGAATCTTAAATCGTCTGTGGTCGTATGTATAACGAGATACGGATATCGTTATTACGGATAGACCACCACGTGTGGCATTTCTTACTTATGAAGTAAGTAGTTGATCTCACAAGCTAAAGTGTGGTGACACTTGAATGAACACGTGAATGTTTTGTTATAGAACAAAACATTGGAGACCCGCTGAGAGATTCCACATGGAAAACTATCTGAGTGTCGGTGGTTAATCTCTAACGTTCGGTAGTGGAATTGGTCCTTTGACTTGAGGTCATCATAGTGCCTTATGTGAGGACAGTCATGCTTTGGTGATGTCGGATGTTGCTCTGTCAAGGGTCGCTAATACGGCATCATTCGGGTATGTCAAGAATCATATGAAGGTTGTGAATGATCAATAGAGGATTCGTCACTCTTAGATAGTAAGAGATTATGATCTACATTTCATCCAGTTAAGTTGATAATGAAATCCTTGGCCAAGGTGAACTCATAAGTCGGAAAAGAGTTTTCGACTTACATTGACTTAACAGTAGGATAAAAGATATGATCGATAATTGAGATTGACACACGTCCATATCTCGTAATTGATCGGATCATATTGACGAAAGGATTATAGTTTCACGGTAAACGAACAAGTTTGGTTTTGTCACGCCACGTGACATTTCCCGTCACATGTATTGCCCTGACACATTGCTAGATGTCAATCTGGGACAACGAATGTAAATTGATGATAAATTAAAAGGGTATTTTAATTTATCAGTTTTGATTAGATCAAAATAATAATTTACGTCGTTAGGCATCGTGATCGGGAACCTAATGGGTCACACGCAAAAGAGAATCAGAAGAATAAGATTTACCAATTAGTTAATTAACAAGTGTTGGATAATTAATTAATTGGGTTCCTTATTAATAGACCCAAATTAATTAATTGGATTAATTAATTCATGGACCGGATTTAATTAATTTGATTAATTAAATGTTGGACCGGGTTAAGTTAAGAGATGGGCCAGCCCGTTTGGACTCATATTAATAAGCTGTTAGGGTTTGAAAAACAGAATGGAATATTCATTATTCTTGCTAGCACGAGAAAAGAAAACCCTAGCCGTCATTCTTATTCTCTGTGTGGATCACCATTGGAGGCTGGACAATTGGACAGTTTGGATTGTAGATCGTGATCATTGGAGTTCGTGAATAAGCAAAAGAGTTTGCAGAATTCATCAAGGTATTATTCTAAACACAGTTTCTATCTAAACACAATGTAGATCCTTGTTTGAGAATCGAAATTTGTTTTAATTCCGCTGCGCATGACTAAGTAGGTTCCCAACAAAACTAATATACAGAAATAATCATGATTTCGTAAACTGAAACCTTTGTTAGCGTTCAATAATCAACTTTATACTTGTCTATGCATATTGTTTTGCAACTCGAATTTGAGTACTTGACAAGTAGATATGATTAGAGAAACTGCTAATGATTTGACTTCAGTCTAGTCATGATTCAAATCCTGTGGAGCATGAGCTTGCAATCTTAGTCTACTAGCAAAAATACATTGTGCTGAGCAGAAACTTGAATCAAATTCACAACTTTCCAAGTTAAATTTAGACTTGCTCGATTAAAAAAAAAGTCCCAAAAAAATGAAAAATGTACAAAGTCAAAACTAAAAACATAGATGCTGCGTGAAAAATTGCCAAAGGCTTAGCCCTTGTTTGATTTAATTTTTTTGAGAAGTGATATTGTGAACAAAAAATGAGTTCTTTGGAGAATATGGGGTTCAAAAGCAAGGAAAAATTATGAGTCTGTGCAAAATTATATCACCCGGAGAATGTGTGAATGAAAATGAGTGTGGAGAAAAGTGATATGATTTTAGAAACACTAACAAAAAGAGGAAAATCCAAGAAGCAAAAGAAAAAAGAAATGGAAAGCATACCATGATTGATCGGCCAAGTATTTTTCTTATTTATTTTAGTTTACGGTGATGGCACAAATTTTTTGGGACCAGTTTTTGGATTAACGGCTGGACTTGTTTAGAACCCTGTTTTGCCGTACTTGTTTCATTTTGTTAAACCCTTTTTCATTCCATGTTATTTTGCCAATAGGATGTCAAGTCCAGCCCCCCTACGATAAACTAATCCAACATTTCAATCCATTACTCTAAGAACTATAGCTACTGACTAAATGTGATGTTGGATCTGATATCTCCTTCCTATTTAAGTCTTCCAAGGATAACTGTAGTCTGTAGTTGTCTTTGGTAGTTGGTCTACCACAAATTCTCCTGTCAATTATATGGTAACTTTCAAGAAGAAAATCGTAAACTCATAACCGTTACCATGTCTTTGTGGCAGCATCAATAAATGCCAACTATTCGTTCCTTGAGTTGAGAAGTAACTTTCTGAACTTTCCACCACTTTCTACGGCATCATTATCACCAAATATATGGTCATTGTCCCTTACGAAAGTAAAAGAAATGAAAAAGAATTAGAACGCGACCCACACAGCAGGTATTGTTAGGTCCTAAATGTAATTGGCTTAATCCGTATCCAAAATCATGGTTATTTGAATTGTAATTTAAGTCAAAATAGTATGGGATTGGTAGAGTCCCAACAGGAGTTGAAAAATTCAAGAAGATCAAGAAACAGAAAAGACGACCACTTGATGTGCACCAAGATGGTGCTAGAGCGCTCAAAACATGAGCGTCGCCTCTCGTTGGGCGTTAGGCTAGGCTTCGACGCTGCGCACGAGCGGTGCATTTATTCGAGTAAAATCCTGATTCGATTTTAATAGTATTTTCCAATCTTATTTCACCCCAAATACTACCTATTATAAATATACGACCATAGGTCTGTCCCATCATTATTTCGTTATAGAGATCATATTATTGAAGATCCAAAACATATCCAAAGATCTTTAGATTCTACCACTCGATTACAAATTCATAAATTCATCACGAATATCGTTTTATTATTGGTTGAGCCATATATTTAGTCAAGAGAATATCATTTGAAGATCAAATTCATATACGTATATCTCTTGCCTCGGCCACATATCAAAATACAAAAAGATCTAAAAATCAAATACCAAAAACTCAACCTTCACCTATAAACTTTCAGATTTCTGAAGTTGGAGAAGATGCGCTTGGAGTTCCTTGATCGCGAAGAGGGAAAGGTAGCCCAGTGGTGCTGGGAAGTGCAGGTCGCACAACCAAAGGAGTCCTTAGTGATTTACAAGTTTAGTACCAATGTCAGCTAAGATTTAGAGGTATCTAGACTAATTGTAAGTTAACTTTCTGGGTGGATTTTTAAGACAAGTTTGACTAGGGATATTTGATTGTGAGTAAATATATATCTCTAATACCAAGATCTTTAGAATTCCATAATTTTCACATGTTAATTTGGTTTATCAAGAAACATACCTTGATCCATGACGATAATTGTAGAACTTAAATCTGCAAAAGAGAAACTAGTGAAAAATGAAGAAATTGTTCTTTCTCCTTTTCTTACTATCTTGAATGTCAATAGTTTGATGGGTTCCATTCACGTATACAGGTAGAGAGAGAATTTCTTATGAGCCATTAACCACCCACTTTCCATCAAAGTGGGGCAGTTATAAATTGCCACTTCTCAATGGGCCAATATGATTTTATTAAATGTAAACATCCTTAAATTATTTAATAATATTTCACGGGTGGTCTAAACTCTAACATTCTCCAACTTGGCCCGTATAATATTACATCGTTATGTGGTCTATAACATAATGCGCACGTGAAAACTAAAATCCTTCATACATTGGTCACTTAATGTATCATCCTTAAGTAAAGACTAACAAGAGTCATGGAGGTTGTACACCATCATTTCAGTGCAGTTCCTTCCATGTACTACAATACTAGTCCCCACCTAACATGACACCTAATGAGAAGTTCGATAATTACATTACAGCAATGTCTTCGAAAAGACTATCTTTGTTAGCATTCATATAATCCATTCATATACATATATCAACAATTATGACAAAAATAATATTTTGTCAAAAATAATACATAAATGAGCTCGAAGTGTCAATTACATAAATTTCATAATGTCAATGATTATTTCCAATAATACCCATTCTTTTGACATGTTCATTAAATGTCTTCGGTGGCAATCCTTTCGTTAGTGGGTAGGATCACAAGATTTGTGCTAATGTGCTCAATTGACACCTTTTGTTTTTGAACTTATTCTTTAACGGCAAAGTACTTCAATTCCATGTGTTTATCACCTTAAGAGTACTTGTCGTTCTTTAAAAAGAAGACTGCTGCAGAATTATCACAATAAAGTTTCAGCGGCTTAGCAATATTGTCGACAATTCTATGTCCTGAAATAAAGTTCTGCAACCAATTTTCTTGAACCGTGGCCTCAAAGCATGCCACAAACTCAACTTCCATAGTGGATGCAGCAATGACCGACTGCTTCGCACACTTTTCCATGATATAGCCCCTCCAGCTAAGAGGACTAGATAGTTAAATGTGGACTTTCTAGTATCCACACATCCAACAAAGTCTGAATCTGAATATCCAATGACCTCCAAATTATCAGACCTTCTATAAGTAAGCATGTGGTCTTTCGTTCCTTGCAAGTATCTCAACACTTTCTTGACACCTTCCAATGATCAAGTCTTGGGTTACTTTGATATCTGCCCAACATTTCGACAAACAAATAAAACTAGGTAAATAAAATTATAAAGAATCGATCATCTGAATTTATTAGGATGTGATTTTTTATTTTGGGGTTGGGGTGTGGGGTAGGGATGGTTGGTTTCGCGAAGATGAAGTTTATTTTATTTATTTATTTATTCATTATTATATAAATTTACTATTTTACCCATAACTTATTTGTCAACATGAGTCAAACATCTAATTCGATGGTTGACTAACAGAATATGGGATAGATCCTGTCCAATGGACTCTGTGTACCGTTAAAGTGAAATGTTTGAGATCGTAATCGCAAAAATAAAAATTTTAGGTATATTCTACAGCAAATTAAAAGGCCCGAGGACCTCCATTGTAATTTTCGCTAATTTTAATTAACTAAACTCCCTTCGAATCACGTATATAGAAATGAAGGTCATCACACATTGTGGTTAATTATGTCATGAATTTTCGTCTAACTGAAATAGACAATTTAAAAAGTCCACTTCAATTAGTATTTTTTTCACTAAAAGAAGACACGACAACATCAATCGAAGAGAAATAACATACCCTGTTTTTGCTCTTCATAATTGCATTACTTGTGTTCTCTGATCAATGTCTCCTAATGTTGCATTTAGGGTTGGACAAAAGTCTCGAATCGAATCGAATCGGACCGGACCCGAATCGAACCAAACGGTTCTTCATAAATTAAATACCCAAACGAGTACCTGAATTGAGAACCAATGAGTTTGGATCGGTTCTCGGTTCTAGACCAAGAACCGAATAACCGAATAGGACGTGAACCTAAATAATTTTTTTATTGAATTAATTAAATTATTATAATTTTTAAAATAAATTAACAAATTAATTCAGCCAAATTAATTTTTTGTAACTTTGTTGGCCCAACATTTGGACCTTATTATTAAATTTTTTTAGTTGAACAATTTTTAGTTTATTTGTGTTTGTTAATTGTGTTTTTTTCAATTTGCTTGTAGAGTTTCTTACTATGACAAGTCAAACAATTGATGATTAAATCAAATAGTTGGTAAGTATTATCAATACTTAAAAAATATTTTATTTTGATAACTTTTAATTTATATTTCATTTTCTTTATGTAACATGCTTGAAATAAATGATTTATTGATATGGGTTATCGATATTTTAATATTAGTATCTATTTTTTGGTATTTATGTTAATTGAATTAATCTTATTGGACATGTTATTATTTCTGTGTTTTTAAAATGAGTTACGTTAATTTGTAAAAGTTTCAAATGAATATATCATTAGTTGTATTTATATAGTGTTGTTGTAAATGTTAAAAAATTTAATTATGGTACGGAATCGAACCGAACCGAACCCGAACGGTTCCATAATTATATTTGAACCCGACGATTCTGTTTATTAAATACCCGAAAATTTTGAACGGTTCGATTCTTTTCAAAATCGATTCGAACCGACTCATGTCTAGTCCTAGTTGCATTCCAATTTTCCAAATGCCGCAAGAGGTAATGTACCCCCACGTGAATAATACATCAATCAAATACCACATATTAGCAAAACTGACTAATTTCAGTTTACAATCCAATCACATATTAATTCTTTGTCGAAGACAACGAAGTAACGTTTAACTCTGATTTGAGTGTGCTGAAAATAAGAGATTTGTTGTGATCTCCCGAATAAAATAGAAAATAAAAGGTAGAGAAAAAGATTATTCACAAATTTAATTATTTTTTTGCGAGCCTTAGCATGAGAGTATTATTGGGTGTTGGATTTGAAAGCGTAAGAATAACTAACCAAGAAGGGGTGAATTGATTTTTAAAACTTTTTAGAAAAATTAATCTAAACTCAAGCAAGTAAAGACTAAATACATTAATTCAAATAATAAGCACAACTATAAAAAACGATAAATAAAAGGGATAGAGGATGTAAAAAATTCTTTCAATGAATAATTTGTGAATTAAATACTAAAGAAAATTTAGAAACTTTAATGAATATGATGTTTACAAGTTTGATTCAATCAAAGTTTCAATATGAAGAAGTAAATGAAATGAATGTAAAAATGTAAGTTCAAAAAAGATATTTACAAATATTTTTCACAAGAAAGCTCTCTTCTAGTGGTTGTAATGAATGTAAAGTGAAGTAGTATTTATAGCAATCAAAACGAAATAGATTCTGTCCAACCGGATGACTATCCGGACGTCCGCCACTCGTCCGGACGACCAACTAGCCATTACGGTCAGAATAGTCAAAAAATTGACCGTTGGGGATGAATCGGATGTCCGGATCGACAGAAGTCTTCAGTCAAATCGGACGGTCCAGTTGGTCGTTGACTGCTGAATTTTTTTTTTTGTTTTTGAGACGTGATCTAAGTTCAAGTGTCACTTTGAAAAATCAATCTTACTTTTGATCAAAAATATTTTATGCAAGTGATATGAAAATAACTCTTTGTGCAAAAAATGATTTTTGAGCTATTGTCATTCATTACTAAAGATCAAAGTGTTATACCTTTACATATGATCTCGAAAACCCAGTCTTTGATCTTGTTTCGAAATTTCTTTCATAACTGACTCTCAAACTCTTGATCTTGATCTTTTTTTTTTATATTTGACTTTAATACTTGATTTTTCATAATCTCGATTTATAATACGTTGATTTTGACAATTCTCGATTATTTCAACATTAAACTATCATCACTCAAAATCAATTGTTAGAAACCATATTAATCTTATTTGTTATGATCAAAACATTAAGGATGAAATCAACCATAGGTCAACAGGACCAGGGTCGGCCCTCAAAATTTGAACACCCTATGTGACATTTTTAAATTATGCCCCCGCCTTTTATGTAATTAAAAAATATATTAAGGAAAAAATATTTCAATAATATTATTTCATTGCAAAAATATGACCTTTTTCTAATATTGTGAATAAGAAAAGCACGAGTAAAGCTCAAAAAAATCTCTCGAACTTCATCAAAACTCATATGTCATCAACAAAGAATCATCTAAGTCTAAAGCCAATCACCTCTTTTGTACAAAATTGTATGAGGAAAATTTGAAATAAAAAACAGTAAATACCACCCATAATCTTGAAATCAATGTTCTTAAACCCAATTCGGACCAGCCGATCGAGCCGAAAACCTAATGACCCAAGTCCTTGTCCTGGTCAGTTAGAGAGTAGTTTATTCAAAATTTCAAACGCAGGTGGCTTGGTCAAAAATTGAGCTTTGACCAATAGATTTATGTTAAATTGCCAGGCCGATTAACCATTTTGATCGAGTTTCAAAATTATCTTCTAAATTTTTTTAGGTCCAAGGAATTGAACATTAAGACCTCTAAATAAATGATTGACTCCTCACCACTAAAGCAAACATATTTTATCGTTACTTTTGTGCAATAACTTATATCTATTTCATAAATTATTTATAGTTTTCTAAAAATATTTGTTTAAAATTTATATTCCAACATTTTACTTTATTTTATAGGCGTAAAAATAATTAATGACAAATGACTTAAAAACTTTAATTTTGCCTAGAAAATAAATAAATTATACTTTAAATTGTTTTTTTTCAATTTTAAGCAATGACCCATCGGTCCGATCACTTGCCCGCCGATTTGACTAGTAACTCGAGACCTGGTATTTAGCTTGAGTCGGGTCTAATAATTATGCTTGAAAGGTAACAAATCATGTAAAATTTGGTTAGTTAAGCTAATGGACATTTGGAATTGGGCTGATCAAATACACAGTTAAATTTTATTTTATTTTACTTTTTTCCGAGAGCAAGATAGTTTAAAACTAGAAAAAATTTTTTTTTTTTTCAATAATATGTTAAATAAAAAAATATTAACATGACATACTTTTTTCATTATTTTTTCATAAATATTATGCCATTTAACATAATATAATAAAAAAAAATTTAAATTTTAAAATGAATAAAACATTTTAATATATAATTATACATATATACACATTATAAATAAATAAATAAATTGTGCCCCTAAAATGTTGAGATCTTATGCAGTCACTCAATCCACGCATCCTCAAGGCCGCTTCTACGTTAGACGAGCAATATATTACGCTATCGAAAAGATTTTTCATATGACGAAATTTATGTCAGATCATAACTTCTTAGTGTAAATTTTTGTGTTTCATTTATTGCTTTTAATTGGTAGGGAAGGATTCAGGTTCTCACCTACTTGATTGACTCAAACCTTGCCTTGGAATTTTGCCTGGAAATCGTTATTTCATAGCAGGATTAGAAGAGAAATCTTTTATATCTTCGCTATTCACGGTTTTTCCCAAAAGAACCCCATAAGGATAAATTTGTAAATCGATAATTGATTGTAAAAGTATCAACCATTCAAATAAAAAATACACTTATATCTTGCAATCATGACAAGTCGCTCACCTCGATTTGTGGAATAACGAACACCACAATCTTATCAAAAATGTTAATGGATGAGATAAAAATCTTAAAGAGTCACCATCTAAGGGCACATTAAGAAATAAATTTGACTTCAAATAATTATGAAAACATCAACCGACGTATAATTGATTGTAAAAGTATCAACCATTCAAATAAAAAATACACTAATATCTTGCAATCAGGATAAGTCGCTCACCTCGATTTGTGGAATAACCAACACCACAATCTTATCAAAAATGTTTATGGATGAGATAAAAATCTTAAAAAGTCACCATCTAAGGGCACGTTAAGAAATAAATTTGACTTCAAATAATTATGAAAACATCAACCGACGTATAAAAATTCGAGCTACTCTTCTTAATAATCTTTACATTTTAAGATGAAATCTCGAGTATTAATAAGAATTACTTGACACCCGTCATTGATTGACCATGAATTTTAGTAATTTTCTATCAAAATGGAAATGCGTTGTCTTAATGCTTGCTACGCTTCAATAAACATGCACCCAACTTATACCATCTCAAAAGGAATGAGATGATGATAATAATAATAATAATAATAATCATCATCGAAAGAAAAACTTGTACTTTTGGCATGCACACTATAATGAACAAAAAAATTTGCTTAATTGGAATTACAATCACTTGATTAAGCCACCGTTTGTCATTCTTTAAAATTTTAAATTGTTTGCTATGATATCATTTTCCACAATAAAATATTCTACACACAAACCAATAAAGTTTATTTACTTTTTAACGACACATTCTCCATCAATATACTATTTTATAAAACATTACAAGAAATTAATGGCTCTCAAACATGACATCAGTGAATAAACTTGACGCGACCACTTTGAATAATGGGACCAAAACCCTTGCTTGGGCTTCATCTTAACGAGACTTTGCAAAAAAAAAAATGTATTTTATAGTAACTTTTTAGAGAATGTGTAGTTAAAAAGTAAGAAAAATGTTTTGATTTTACATGTAATAATATTTTATTAAAAAATGTATAGTTGAAAATGAGTTTTGAAAAAAACTGTATTTTTGATTTAATGGAGCCCAAACAAAGGCTTGGTTAACCCCCATTTGACTCCATTAAATTATAATACATTTTTTTCTATTTTCTTATCATTCACAAAATTTTCAATAAAATAATATTACATGTAAATCTCAACATTTCCTTCTTTTGTAACCATGTATTATACAAAAAAATATTATTCTTTTCATTATAATTTGAAATAATGGGGGCCAAACGGACTTTTGGTTTTATGGAAATTGTGATAAGGAGATGAAGGGATACATTCCAAATATTTGGACCAAAATTTGCTTATTTTTGGTAAAAACTAAAATCATATTTTTAATAAATCTTGATAAAGGTTTGAGAAATATGTGGTTGAAAAATTGTGAAATTTATAAAATACGTGGTTAAAATTAATTCTTAACTTCGATAAAAAAAAAATAGATTTTAATCCTTGTCAAAGAGGGACTTAATAAGTAGCCTATTGAAATGAGCTAAAAAAATATGATAATTAGATTGAAATTTGCTTCATTGAATAAGCCCTCTGCCCTTGTTTAGGTAGAGTTTGAAAAAAAATAAAATTTGAAAGTGTGATTTTTAGAGAATATGTGATTATCACTTGTTTGGTACAAATTAAAATTTTCATTTTCATTATTCTACTCGTTTTTAACCACACATTCTTTAATAAAATAATATTTTTCATCACATCAATAACTTTTTCTTGTTTTTCAACCACACATTCTACATCAATTTACTATTCAAAAATACATTCTTCCAAAATAATGCGGCTCAAACACACCCTAAAAAATAAGATTTTTTTTTTTTAAAGTTTACGTGTAATACTATTTTATGGAATAATGTGGAATTAAAAATGAGTTTTGAAAAAAAAAAAAAATTTAAAAATGGACCCCAAATAGGGGCTAAATAAATTAGACACCATTTCAAATATTTGGATCAAAATTTAACAACCAGTCTTTCAAATTATTTGGAAATCGTGTTAATTAGATTCATGCTTGTTTGAACCACATTATTGTCGAATGAGAATGAAAAATATAATCGTTATTGGTGCCCACACAAGAAATATAAATTCAAAATTGATGGCTTGATGCGATATATAACGGTCATATTTTTCATTTTTATGGATGAAAAACGATAAACAAATGGGGGCTCTATAATTACTAAATTAAACCACTAGCCTTTTGAAAGGAATCATAGTTAAGACTCGGCCCAACCCGATCGGTCAGACCAAAGAATCGACGTCTGAATCGGACATATTAATTTAATAAAAATGTACTTGATTTGATCGAAATTGGGCTTTGACCGAGTTAATCGATAATTTACCCGACACAGTTGACCAGTTTGATTGAGTTTTAAAATCCTTTTACAAAATTTTGAGTCCAAGAGATTTGAACCTTGGATCTCCAAGGAAAATAATAGATTTCTCACAACTCGAACATAAAGTGTTTTAATATTACTTATGTGTAATAACTTATATCTATTTAATGAATAATCTATAAGTTTTATAAAAATATTATTTTAAAAAATTTTGGTCCAACCTTTTACTTTATTTTATAGATCTAAATAATTAATGAAAATTTTATTTTAAAAATTAATTTTACCCCTAAAAAAAGATTTATACTTTATATGGTTTTGTAGGTTTTTATATAATGACCCATCAGTTAAATTACCGAGTCACCAGTTGAACTACTAACCCATTGACCCGCTACAGTGTTCGGGTCGAGTCTAACATCATTAGATAAAAAAAATGACTAGATCAATTTAATTAATTTGACATCATTTATAATATCTGTACCAAAGTTGAAATTATGATAATTAGATTCAAAATTTATAAACCATTTTCAATATTTGGACTAGTGAAGCAAAAAAAGTTGAGGTGTATATATATATATATCAAAACATCAGGGACTTATGAGCAAAACTTACGTTTATTCCTGTCTCTCCAGTTGCTTAATTGTTTTCACTTTTATATTGAATGAAATCGTCAGTCATTGACCACGACTTTAGTTAAAGAGCAGCAGCCGGAGCTTAAACTATTTACTCCGAAAGTGACCCTGATAATCAAAAGGCTTAAACATCGAACTTTTTACCATCAACGGATTGCGCCACGTCAGCCTTCACCATCGTGTTGCGCTGCGGTATATCTAACGCAGCTTCGCTTATGTAAAAACTGTTCGATATATAATAAATTCCCACCAGCGCCGCTCCCGAACCTCAGCCCAAAGCTGGGGTCGTTTATAATCCCTCATTTGATTCTCCTTCCAAACCTCAGGCTCAGATCCCTACCTGTCCACTTTGCCAGCTAATTTCTCAGCCTTCGCATCTCATTCTCTCCTCAAGTATTGAAGTGCTTCTTCACTGGTTGAAGATTTTTCTCTCTCTGGGAAAGTTTTTCGATTCTTCCGAACAAATTATAATATAATCGAACAAATCCTCGATAGCAATCTCTGTATACGCACACATAAGTAGTTATATATAGTTTTATGCATGTAAGTGGTGTTCTAAAATCTTTAAATTAAGAGAAGTTAATTGAAATCGAAGAACACGAGCACTTTTGTTGAAGTTGAATTTTCGAAGCTCTAAATTTTAGCCTGGACAAAGAAAGTGAATTAAGGAAAAAGTGTACGGAACTGATACTTTTCATGCTGTTGTATTTACTAGCGAAGATCTTATTTTATTTCTGGGAATTTTTCTAATTTCGTGTTTTTGCTTTCAATTTAGTGTCAATTAGGGTTTTTTATGGGAAGATATAGTCAATGCATGATTTGATCTCTCTAACAGGTAAGTCTTTATATGACAATTATATTTTGAATTAGAGTTTTAGATTTTTTTAAATTGTTCTGATCAATTCGCGTTTTGTTGTGATATGACTTTATTTTCAGTGGAAGCACGCTTGACTGATTGTACGAACTGTTTGGAGTGAGCGTTTAAAGTAGTATATCATGGCACAGAGTAATTGGGAAGCAGATAAGATGTACATATTTTTCTGAATGATTTCTATATTTAGTTTGTCATTTTATTTTACTTTTGAGATTTTTCACTTTCGCTGGGTTGCTGGGAAAAGAAAGTACGTAGTCCAACATAATTGGGAAAAGAAACTAAGTAGTCCAACATAATCTTTTGTCATATTTGAGCTATGTTTATATATTTCTTTATTTATTTTATTAGGCACCACAGATTCGTGTTGAATTCACGATGAAAAAATCAAATTGGTTGTTTTAGTTCAGACGTTTGGTTTGCCAATTCGTTATTCCTTTTTATGTTTTCAACTTTGTGGGTGTCTTATAAAAAAAAGTAAGGAATCCAACATAGCCCTTGTTTGTTACACATTAAAATTTTCATTTGCATTATTCTGCTCATTTTCAACCGCACATTCTTCAATAAAATAATATTTTTCATCACATCAATAACTTTTCTTTCTTTTTCAACCACACATTCTTCATCAATCTATTATTCCAGAATACATTCTTCCAAAATAACGTGGCTCACACACCCCCATAATCTTTTGATAATGGTCTAACTTTAGCTGAGCATCATTTATGTGAAACTCACAAGTAGAAAGAAAGAAGTTGGTTGATTTTCGTTAGAAACTCAATTCCTTTGCTATCCCGACATTTTCCTGACAGTGGGATAGAGATTTCCAATTTTGATCATATATGCATCAATGTAATGCACAAGGTAATTGCATTGTAGATTGAGATTCATTGATATTTTTTGCCAGGCTTGATGTTTACATTCACGATTATTTGTTGAAAAGAAAATTGCACAATTCTGCAAAAGCTTTCATGACAGAAGGGAAGGTTGCTACAGACCCTGTAGGTAAGAGATTCTTTGAGTTTGCTGGTAGATTAAGCTTGATGTTGAACACTGCGAGAAAATTATATGAGATGCACTAGAGGATGTATTTATCATATGGATTCTATCTGTAGCTATTGATGCACCTGGAGGATTTCTCTTTGAATGGTGGTCCGTCTTTTGGGACATCTTCATTGCCCGGACAAATGAGAAACATTCTGAAGCAGCTGCAGCCTACATTGAGGTTTCTAAAATTATTGCTGTTCTTTTTAGTGTTACTAATCAATTGACATATTCTTCAGAATGCCATCTTTATGTATGGATTGTGTTTGTACTGTAACTTGTTCTTATTCATGTTGACATCCATTAGACACAACAAATGAAAGCAAGGGAGCACCAACAGCAGCTTCAAATGCAGCACTTGCAACTCATGCAGCAGCGCAATGCCCAGTTACAGCAAAGGGATCCTAATCATCCTCCCATTGGTGGTCCCATTAATTCAATGAACTCTGAAGGGATGATAGGACAACCATCTGCCAGTACATTGGCTATGAGAATGTATGAAGAACGAATGAAGCACCCACAGTCTATGGATTCAGAAACTTCTCCAGGTCTTATTGATGCTAATAGGATGGCGCATCTTAAGTCAGCAACCAATAACCAAGGGTGAGATTGATGAAACGTTCTCTACTACTCTACTCTACATTGAAGTTGTTAAGTCACAATGTGCATTGTCCTGTTAGATAATAATTTTTTCTTCTGGTTGATTCAGCCAATCAGTGAGCATGCCTGCAGCATTGCAGCAAATGCAAGGACGGCCTCAACTTGTCAATGTAACTACGAAAACCATAATTATATAGGCACCGAAACCATCTGTACCCTGCCCACCCCTCTGCACACAAACTTATACATGTACTTGCACACCTATGTATATCATTCCCAAGCTCAGGTCCTTTTTACTTTGGAATATCCAGGACATTAAACAGGAAGTTAATTTGGGTGCAACTCAAAAATCCTTGCCTATGGATCCCTCGTCTATTTATGGGCAGGCAATTCTTCAGTCAAAATCTGGACTTGGTGGGGGAGGTAATTTCTCAAAACCACTAATTTCGACTTGATATGGATTTCCATTGCCACTCTTGCCAATGAAATATTCATGAGATGAGTGTTGACTAAAATTACTAAAAAATTTGGGATGTGGTCATTGAAGAGACGCACAATTGATAATAACGTGCATAACACATATGTGTAAAACTATAATACATAGAGATATTATATACTTCATAACACTTGAATCTAATTTCTATTTTCAGTAACTCTTGGGTACAGTTCATCAAGTGTACGTACTCGTGAACAGTTGAAAGTCATGTTTTTAATTTCCTTGCACCTACAGTTGCTTGTCTTCTCTGTTTTTTCACAGTTTTCTCTGCGTCATAATTGTCCGTACAAAGATCATTTGACTGTTCTTGCTGGTTCTGGATCCTGTTTGGGAAAGTGGGAGGAATATTTTTGTTTATGACACAGTGGATGTTACTACGTGCTTGATAAAATTAGAGAAGATTTAAACTTGTACATATTAATCTTTGCTTTAGAACTAGACTAGGTACTATTCAATTTTGTCTGTGCCATATTTGCTATTGTTGGTTTAAGAGGTGTAAGTGAAGAACACGAAATTGAATGTGCACAGAATTCTTGCCAACTTTGCTGCCTGAGCAAGACTAGAAGGCTGTATAATTTTGGATAATTGATGGATTTGATTCTATTGGCACGAATAGTTTGCTCATTTAAGGCTCATAGGTGGATGTAATGTCCTTGGTCTTCCCAGAATAAGCCAAAGACTACTCTCTGCAGAATTTCTTAAAAGTACATCCTCCAAATATGACACGAATTGAAAAGCATCGAAAAATTGTGTTTAAGCTTTCCTGATAGGGAAAGAAAAGTTACTCATGTTTAAACTGATGAGTAATTTCATAATGTGGAGAATCAGTTCTTCTGTGGAAAATGACACAAAGAAGTCCAAAGCATGCGAACCGTGTGGAATGATGTGCTGTCCATCAACTTGGAACATTATACTCGGCTCTGCAAGACCATTGTAGTTTTGCATGACATTGCACTATCTTGTTGAACTTAATTGTATTTGAAGCATAAGTTGAGCAGATTGCCACGTGTGCTTTAATGTTACCGTACTAATAATACTTAATATAATCCTTTTGATTAACATATTCACTGGTGAGCTGGAATTCTTTCGTTCTGGTGTTGTTTTACTTAGTTCGTGAGAGTTCCTTAAAGATCTCAGGATTGAAATATGTAGAATTGTGTCAAAACGTTATTTTCCTTTTTGAATCAGTGAACAAATGTGTCAGATTAGATTAATGTTGCATGTAATTTATTGAGAGTTGTCAAATACAATTTTTCCTATTCCCAGTGTTGAATCAAGGAGTCACCGGTCTTCCGCTGAAGGGTTGGCCTTTAACTGTGAGTTTCTAATGCTTTGATCCTGACACATGTTCTTTTGGCATCATTATAGGGATGAATTCTTGGCATTTGATACTTACCATATCATACAGGGCATAGACCAATTACGGCCAAGTTTGGGCTTGCAAGTGCAGAAGTCCAATTTACAGAGCCAAAACCAGTTTCTTTTGGCATCACAACAACAGCAGGTCCTAGCACAAGCACAAGCTCAAGCACAAGGAAACCTTGGAAATTCTTCTAACTATGGATTTGGAGGATTACCAAGGGGCAACTTAAATGCAAAAGATGGCCAAGTTACAAGAAATGATGGATCTATATGCTCACCCGTGCAATCAAATTCTCCAAAGGTGAAGATCATTTTCTCCATATTATTAAATCAACTTTTGTTGTCTTGCATTTATTTATGCTGGCTGATAAATGAACACATTCATTTTTTATTCAAACAATGGGGATTTCAATTTTTTGCTAATATGCAACATTTGAAGGGTGTTTTCCTTTCAGGATGATGGGAATATTAGGTTTCCATTCAATTCTAACATTTCATTATATTCACTATATAGGCCTATATCTTTTGATGTTGGAACAGGAGTGTAGAGCATGGAGATTTTTTTCCTTGTCTGCACTTTTAAGATGATGGGAATTAGTGATCTGAAGGATAGAACTCCCTGATCTAGGTTCAGTTGTGCACCTGAGTATGTAACTGCATTCTTATAGTATTTGATTTCACCAAAATTTTTAAAAAGAAAGACAAACTTGGTTCATGGAAATTGGAAAGAATATCCTTATTTCTCTCACTTCATTTTGCCCTATAAGTTAAGTGTTCTTTGTTTTGTTTGACCATACAGAAGTTTGTTCCATATAAGTTATTGATACTTAAGTGATATACATATAGCTCTATCTAATTGCTAAATCTTTTAGATTACGTGGTAACAGATAACTTAAAAGTCTCAGTTTCAAGTCTTGTTACCACACATTTAAAGAAATTGTACACTTGTTAGGCTTTGAGCAAAAATACGATCTCGCCTACACGTGAAGGGCCATGTTTAAGACATTTAAATGATATACATCTTGTCTTCTACATTGAGTGTTTGACACAAGTCAGGTTTCCTTCTACTTCTATTCAAGTTGCGTAGAGGATGTTTACGGTCGGCACAAGCTGAGTAGGTAAGACCTCTGATGTTCGGACTCTTCGAAATAGTTGGAGTACCCGTGTCGGACACGACATGGGTATGGGACATGTGTCGGATTCTTCAAATTTGAATCGAATACTTCGTCGTTTTTGCTTCTTCTTCCTTTTTTTTCCCACTTTTGCTCTCTATAAACCTAGTATCGTCGTCGATAAGGTGGAGAAAGGCAGCGGCGCTAGGTGTTACTTTTTTTTTTTTTTCATTCTCTCTCTTTGTATCGGTGGGTTAGGGTTTTGTTTGTATAAAATGAAAATGGGTTCCATATCGTGTTATTTAGTGCTTTACTAAGTCAAATTACTATCGAGTTCCTCATTTTCTATTTTATATAACATTTAGTAATTCCCACAATTGATAACTAAACCCTAAAATTCTATTTTATTCGTCTAACCCTTTATTTAATACTCATTTTCTTCATTGTGAATAATTAAATTTCAGTCTATTCAAAATGACATTCTGGATTAACAAAAAAATCGAAGTTTGAAAGACGTATCCACGTACCCATATCTGAAATTTGGACTCTTTTTAACCATGTCTCCGTATCCTATATTTTAGAAAATAAAAGATCCGACACTTAAATACGTACCCGCACCCGAGGCTGAGCATCATAGGGTAAGACTTTTTTGTGTCCTTCAATAGACAAAAAGTTCTATCGTTTTATTAGATTTGTTCAAGCATGTGCAGTTCATTTACTGTTATATTTATGTTCAGAATTAGGTTATTACTAGACTCCAAGGAAAACAACCATCTCACAATATCTATATAGTCTGCACTAACTTCTTGTTAAAAGATTATATCCTAACAAATTGGTGAAGATCTCGTGTAATTATTCGAAATTGAGAGTAAATTGGGATAGTGTCCTCTAGTTTACTAGGACTTAAAATCAATGAAAATTGTGTCTTATCAACTATAACTCATTTCACTTATGGTGTTTCTATTGAACACATCTATGTGACATCGCGTCATAAACTGGGAAACACTTCTTAGGCTTTTGTGTTGTGTCTAACATGTGTAAGCTGACATACTTGGACAATTTGAACAGAAAGGACACTTGAAATTTTTTGGTTGTACTTATAATTTTAGAAACGTTTTAAGGGTACAATTATGGCTGATTCAATGACATTTTAGTATCAAATGCGTCTTTAAAAGAAAAAAAAAGGGGATAAATCTTTTAACAAGGAAGTTTTAGGTTTGAGAAGGATATAAGAGGGAAAAAATTGTAGTAGTATAGAGAAAAGCATAGTTTTTCAAATGGTTAGCCCTTTGGTTTAAAAACCACTATTGAGGCCTACCTTAAGGCCTGCCTCAGAGTGATGCAAACAAAAAACACCTAAGATGTTGATTATGAGACTGTTTTTGGAAGCTCACACCTCTGTTGTGCGAGGCACTTGCCTCACAACACTGCCTCAAAACTTGTAAGGCATGCACATATTTACTTTGCTTTAGCTGTGGGCCGGCAAAACATAAAAGTTCTGGTTGACTGATTTTGGGAATAGCCCACTGCCCACCAAACATTAATGTGTTTCTCATAGACCTACACGGGGAATAGTATACTGATCCATCAACTAAAGTAATAGTTTCTTTTTTGTTATTTATGATTTTTTTTTGGGTGCCCACTTTATATTGTTCTATGATAAATTTGAAGATAGTTTCTGATTTGTTAAGAGTTTATTTTGCATTTTAATAAAATTTTGACATTTTTTTGGATTAAGTTAAGGGTTATGATTTACGCCTCGCCTTATGAAGGAAAAGTGCCTCAATAAATCGATGGGTGGGCATTTAATTGAAGCCTCAGGTGAGGCAGGATTTGAGGTTGTAAGCCTAAAAGGGTTTTGGCATAGTTGCATCAACTATTGTTTTCTCTCAAAAGGTTTTGGCACTGTTGCATCAACTATTGTTCTCTCTTTTGCTAATCCATTTACAAAACCCCTAACCAAGATTATTTTTCCCACCATTGTTTTTCAAGTTGCCTAAAGGTTTTGGATCCTCTATTTTAAAATACATGTTTTTATACAATAATTCCTTAGCCTGTTCCAATCTTCATTTTGGAAGTTGTGTCATCGTTCTTAGGTAATCCATGGATCAAACTAGGAAAAAGTGTGACTAGGCATGTTGAAATACTAGTATTTTGCAGTCTATCAAAAAAAAACATTGATGGTCAGATACCCATGAAAATTATGGGTGTGGATCATTATTGATCCCTAAATTTTTTCCCAATTAAGTAGTTCGTTCTCAAACATATATTGTTGTTAGAGAATTGTGTAACAACTGATGAGGCAATAGCTTTTTGCAAATTCTCCTAGGGAAGATAAAATTAGCGACATCACAAGTTTTCCCCAAGTTATGTGATTTAAGTTGATCTTGTATTAAGTATGCTCACTTGGTCTAAGCTTATGTTAATTATGCGGTTTACCTTTGGAAATTTATTTTGCGACAAATTATAGTACAATTTTAAATTTTGTTGTCGTCAAATAGTATTAGAGCTAGTATTCACATTAAGTCGTGATTTAGTTACGATTTTTAGTTTCTATCGAATACTTGATATCACAAGATTAATTATTTAATAATTTTAATTGTGAGAATTAGTATGCCAATATTGGGCTCTAATCGAAGTTCAAATTGTTTCGTGGATGAAAGCGTAAAAAAAAAGGTCCATTTGGATATATAGGGATCAAGATGAAGCGGTTAGAAATTTTAAGCTCGTCTCATTTTTTATAAGCATTAATCACATTTTCAAGAAACATCATACGTGAGAGTCCTAATTACCATAAATTTAGGGAGGTTGGTGATTGGTTGAATTCCAAATTCTAGGACTCCTAGTTGAATTGAAATGCATCCAAATCAAGAGGGAATTTCATTCATTTAGGACTCAATTGGAACCAAACAAAAGCATAGGCCTATAAGTGAAAGAAAAAGGGGGAAAAAGATATATTTGAGAAGAGAAGAGGAGGAAAGGAAAATAAAGGTGTTGCACCAAATTTCTAGCACTGGTGCTTTTGAAGTCCACACACACGGTGCTCAAATACTATGACTTATTTCAAAAGAGGTAGATTGAGACCCCATTTTATGTCAATTCATGTTATGGTTGAGCATGTACAATTGTGATTAATAGCTTCTCTCTATGTTATATGTGACTCTTCATGGGGTTAAATTATGAATTGGCGGTGTAGTAGTGCACCATATATGTGAAATTGGTGGCGTAGTAGTGCACCAAATGTTGGTATGTTGTGTGATCATCGATATGCTTATTCTCTAAAAAGTTAAATTGTATGAGTACATGCTTACATTACGATATGATTTGATATAGCGTGTGTATGAGTCTATTGAGTGTTTCTATGAAATACTCAACCCCCTGCCTAAAAATTTCAGATTAATGCGGTCGATGGCGGCGTGGAGGAGAGCAGTGGTGCATTGATGTAAAACCTAAAGTTATTGTTTAAGTCCTGTTATGTTTGAACAGATATTTCAATTTCTGGATATTTCAATTTAGCAATTTTGAATGTTTAAAGACATCCTTGTTTGATGGAAATTTGTTGAATGAGGATAAGATACTTCCTTCTAGTTCATCTAGTTGTTTTGAGTTTGCAAAGCTACAAGTGTTTATAAATTCAGTTTCTGCCCCTACGTTTAAAAATTCACCCCGATCAAAATACTTGGAATTTTGAAGTGATTCAAGTAGGAGAAGGTAGCTATAGGGGTTAGCTATCTCTCAAATTTGAAATCACAAATTTTGAGCGTCTAAATCTCAAGTTATTAATATTTTCCTGAGGGCTGTCCAAACATACCGAGAACAGATATAGTCCGAATTTAAAGATCATTTTGACCCAACTATCAATTGAATTTTTATATGAAATTTTAACACGTAATTCTCCAAGGTCTAATATGCTTACGGTTCGAATTTTGTAAATTATAAACTTCATTTGGTTGCCAAACAGATTTTCTCAGAAAGATGTCCAGAGGTAAAAATCCCAGTTTTACAAAGTAAATTTTCTTCAGTTTTGCAATTGGTCCTGTAGTCTTAAAGCTTTTGGTCCAAGTTAGTTTCTGCACTTTTATGAACAATTTATGTATGATTATGCTAGTTCATGGTTTTAGTAATGTTACGGGGTTGCTAGGGCTCATGGCGCTACAAATTGGATTTATGAGATATTTACATAATAGCATTGGTTGCCTAAGTATTAATTGATAGCTGTCATTACATTTTCTCAGCAATAATTAGAATGAAAAAGTGGGCTTGCATATATTTTTTGATTTGATTTTGTGATACATTCATTCTCTCCTTTCATGCTTAATTTTTTTTCCTATTTTTTTATGCCTATTAAAGATTTTTGGTCCTCTTTTGGGATTATTTCCCTGGATGGTTAGGACCCATGTCAACAATGTTCTCTTTGTTTATGATAAGAAACATTAGGATGACTAATTAGAAATTGTAGGAATGTGATATGCTTACGTGAGAAGGTCCTCACTGTATTAAAGAGTATAGCATGGATTTTTTAAAATTTATTTTTTATTTTTGTAAGCAAAACATCAACACAGCCTAAGTGGATTTTCAGACTCCATCAAGGAAGGCTAGTGAGGGTTTGGATTCCTCTATTGTATATAAAATCAAACTCACGAGAACAAAAAGGAAGGGGACATAAACTCAACCTACTAAAAGCAAAACAATGAAACATATGAAATAATGAAATAAATGGGAAGTACTACTTCCTATACAAAGAAAGCAAGTGACAAGCAAACTAACGTCCTCTAATACTAGGAAGTTCATATCTGTCAATGTGTACAAGAGCCCAAAGTCATCGTGGGAGGTCAAGAGGTTCATACTCCAGATTAGGGGTGGGCGTGGGTTGTGTCGTGTCGTGTCGTGTCGGTTTTGCCCCAATCCAAACTCAACCCAACATTGTCGGTTTGTTAGAAATTCAACCCAACCCAACCCATGTAAATGTTGAAACTCAACCTAACCCAACCCAATTATGTATCGGTCGGGTTGGGTTGGTCGGTTTGAGAAAAATTTATTACACAAAAATTAAAATCATCCAATTTTTTTGATGTAAAATAACATTAATATAACCGTTAGCCATCCAATGTTAGTAAACTTGAAAAATAAAATAGTACAATCCAATGATATGTTCATTCGTAACTTTTACAAAAAAAATACTATCTCATTTTCAAAAAAATTTATTCATAAAGACGAGTTTGACTATTTATTCACGAGACGGGTTTGCTCAGTATTGCACCCACAATTTGACGGCAATTATCTCTGAAAATATAGTTGTTGAATGAAAATTGATTTGAGTGATGACTTGAAAATCAAAACTTAAAATTTATCGATTCACGCTTTTCCTTTTTCAATTCAGTGTGTCAATATTAGATTACAGAATTCATTTTTAAGGTTCGTGAAATTTTATTTCTGAATTATTTTCTCTATTCGAATTCTTTTCGCTGGAGTAATTACATGGTTCATGTGAATTTTGGTATCTTAATATATTTTGTTTTGTCATGGAATTCAAGTAATTAACTTTCGTGTAGAGAGAATATTTTTGTTAGCTGTATATCAACTTTCTTGAGTTTGGGCCGTTGACTATTTTTTGTTAATTTTTTGCGTTTGTGATTATATCTGTTTGTGTCGATTTTGGTATCTTAATTATTCTTTCCTTTTTTGTTTTTTTCATGGAATACAAGTAATTAACTTTTGTGTGGTGAGCATGTTGATATTAGCTGTATATCAACTTTCTTAAATTTAGTCCATGAACTATTTTCCTTGTCTACATTTTTTTGTGTGAATATGTGGTGTTCAGGTCTACAATGATACCTTAATGATAATCTTTTTCCATGGAATACAAGAACTCTAAGCTTTTGTATCGTGGGCATGTGGATATTAGCTGTATATCAACTTTCTTGAGCTTGGGTCTCTATCGATTTGGCATCTTAATTGTAGTTTATTTTTGTATTGCGATACAAGAAGTTAACTTTTGTGCAGTGATAATGTTAATATTATCAGTATACCAGCCATTTTAAATCCGCTAACATTTTTTTCTATTCGAGTTCTTTTGTGCATATAATTATATAGCCGTGTCGATTTTGGTATCTTAAGGATTGATTTTTTTTATGTAGAGTTTTTTTTTTCCCTTGTCGGGTCGGGTTTGGGTTGCTAACCCGTGACCCGACCCAACCCGATTACCCAACCCACAATCCGCAACCCGTCCAAAAATTCCAAAAAACCAACCCAAACCGATTGGTTTGGGTCGGGTTGGTCGGTTTTCTCGGGTTGGTTTGGGTTTTGCCCACCTCTACTCCAGATAATGGCGCTAGTTCCAACCCCTCAGATGCAAGTGAATCATTTTTTTTTTTCATTGCCTTGATTTGGGGGTCTATGGATACTTCAATTCTATCTTAAGATAATTATTATATTGAGTTATTTTAAATGCTTGAATATCTATTGTTTTTTAACAGATGAAGATGAACCAGATGCAGCAGTCTTCCTCTCAACAACAGGATCAACTGCAGCAACAGCAAGTGCAACAGGTTGTCTGTGGTTAAATATATTATTCTTTTTTTAACGTCTGATCTGTTTATGGAGAAGTGGGCATAATTTTGTTGAATTTGTTTCTGCTCCCATCAGAAGCATTACCACTTTGATCGTGTTGTCTAAACCATGTTTTTCGTTTCCTTTGCATTTCTCCGTCAAGCTTTATGGATTATGTGATGTGCTGTGTTATAACGAAACAGAATAACAGGAAAAGAAAACAACATTCTTCGTCTGGACCAGCCAATAGTACAGGCACTGGGAATACAGTGGGACACTCTCCCAACTCACCACAATCAACACATACACCTGGCGATGGAATGACAACTGCTAGTAGCCTTCAGCATGTTAATAGTGCACCCAAGAGTATGATGATTTATGGTGCAGAGGGAACAGGTGGTATTGCAGCAACTACGAATCAGCTGGTAAGCCTTGGTTTTCATTTATGTTTTTCCTATTGGTTTCTGACTGCCATAACCTTTTTGGATGTACTATCGAATTCGACATCGCTCAAAATCTTTATGCCATCATTTGTACTTTTCTATTCAGTTGGTTAGATGGTTCTATGATTTTTAGAATTAAGTTTTGCGGAGTATTTCTGAGCATCAAACTTGTGTTCATGTATTAGTATTGGACATTTGATCTCCACTAGCTGATTTTTGTAGTTGATTGGATTATGACATTACATATTGTCATTAATTTCATGCATATATTTTGGAGTTTTGCCCATCGAACTTGTATCTGTCATGGAAATCGGAGTTCTTGATAACATGACATGTTATTTTTGGCATTTAATTTGTTTCCCTCGTCACAGGATGAGTTGGACAATTTTAGAGATGTTGGTTCCTTCGACGAGAATGTGGAATCATTTTTGTCGCATGATGGAGGAGATGGAAATATATACGGCACTTTGAAACAAACTCTTTCTGAGCCCAAAACAGAGTTGTCCAAAGGTGGCCTCTAATCACATATTTTCTGTGCCTGTGAGGATTATTGTTTCCTTGTGCAATTCTGACCATGCCGTAAGTATCAACTCACAAGCGAAAATTAATTTCAGGTTTCTCTTTTGCGGAGTTTGGTTGTATACGAACGAGAAACAAAGTGACTTGCTGTCATTTTTCTTCGGATGGGAAATTGTTGGCTAGTGCTGGACATGATAAAAAGGTATAAGCCTTGTATGGATAGCTGAAGATTTCTAGATTGTGACCAAATTTTTTTAATTGAATATGTTACCGAGGAAGTTTGACTCATCCGTTCAAATTCTTTAACCGTGTTATGTTTCTATTATGTTACTAGTATAGTTTATTTTCTCAATAACCCAAATCTAAATGTGTACTTGTAAACCTTCGTTTTGCTCTTTCCAGAAAGGGTCTGAAATCTAATAATAAGTTATTGGAAATTTCTTAGAATTAGTTTACACATAATCCATAATCTATTAGTAGCCCAGGATAATCAGCGGCCTGTCTATGACATAATGAAGCATAAGCAGAATTTTATGGCTCTAGAATATAGGTAGGCAAGCTTTTATGTTTCATCTCATTTTTTTAATATATTACTAGGAATCCTGCTGTATTTTTGGCTCTTGATTCTAAGTCCTGCCATGTCCCACTAATTATTTGTTCTATTTGCATCAGGCTGTCTTTTGGAACATGGATACCCTGCAAACAGAGACCACTCCAGAGGAGCATCAATTCATAATTACGGACGTTCGTTTCCGGCCAAATTCAACTCAACTTGCAACAGCCTCATATGATAAGTCTGTCAGATTGTGGGATGCAGCTAATGTAATGATTTTGAGCTCCTCTCTTAGATTTTTTTTATTTTTTATTTTTTTTCAGTTAGTTGTTCAATATGAACCAATATCATTTCATTGCTGGGCCTTGCTTCTGATCTCTCAGTCAGTTTATAGAATATATGCCCTGTTGGAACTTCTTAGGGTGTGTTGAGCCACATTATTTTGGAAGAATGTATTTTGGAATAGTAGATTGATGGAGAATGTGTGGTTGAAAAAGAAGGAAAAATTATTGATGTGATGAAAAATATTATTTTATTGAAGAAAGAGTGGTTGAAAATGAGTAGAAAAATGAAAACAAAAATTTTAATGTGAGTCAAACGAGGGCTTAATGTTTATCTGACTAGATAACCTGTATATGTATCTATGTTTGAAAAGTATTATTCCACTTCCATGGCTACTTTTTCAATTCAAATTTACTGATGCAGCCAGGCTATTGTTTGAACGCATATACTGGGCATGCTCATCATGTTATGTCCCTCGATTTTCATCCCAAGAAGAATGATCTTTTTTGCTTCTGTGATAGCAACAACGAAATTTGCTATTGGAATACCAATCCATTTTCATGCACTCGGATTTCTAAGGTTAGGCTTCATAAACGATCTTGAATTCTTCTGTCTGTCTTTAATAGGTTAAAATTCCTTCTTAGTTGTCTTGCATTTCTGTAAGTTGTTTTTTCCATTGCTTGTGTAGCAAGGAGGCAGTGCACAAGTGAGATTTCAACCAATGATGGGACAGTTACTGGCAGCAGCAACACAGGAAGTAGTCTCCATCTTTGATGTTGAAACTGACAGGCATGTGCACTCATTCCAGGTTTGTGTGCATGCATAGTAGCTTTGTATATCAAAAGGATAAATTATTTATGCAATGATAGTAAATGTTGACTTTTTTTATTTTGGTGATTATGTTTAATTACATACTTGCCTTCAAAAAAATTGTGTTATTAGGGACATTCTGGAGAGGTGAACTACCTTTGCTGGGATCTCAGTGGCGAATTGTTGGCCTCCGTCAGTGAGGACTGTGTTAAAGTTTGGTCCATATCTTCTGGAGAATGCATTCATGAACTCAACTCCAATGAGAACCAATTCCATTCTTGCGTTTTTCATCCAAATTATTCAGCTCTTTTGGTGATTGGTAGTTTGCGGGTAATTCCTTCTCTTCTTTATCTGTTCTAATGTAACGATAATCTAATCTGCCTTCTTCGCCTGTATTTGCCTGATAATGGACCCACATTATCACTCGCTTGGTTTCCTTTTTTTTGTTATTGTGATAAGTGACCTACTTCTGATTGCCTTTGTGTTGTGTATAAAGCTACATTGGAGAAAACATATTTTGGCTATAAGATTTAAAACCTAATTATGTTCCAACATTTTTAATAAATCCTTTTTCGAACAAGTGTATCTGAATAAATGGGATGTGGGATGTATGCTTAAGGAATGATTTTGGATCCAAATTAAGAAACCTATGGAAAACTTTGGGACGGAGGGCAAGGAAAAGCAGATTACAGAGTTTAAATATTTAGGTGAAATATATTATGATTGATATGGGTTTAAAATGATTTGCATCCTGTTATTCCATCTGTTTTTAATGGACTCCTGTGCTAGTTATTATAACATGGATTTTCTTTTGTAATATGTTCTACTAGTCATTAGTAATATCCCTGAAACTTTTTTTTTTTTTGTTGTTGTAGTCTCTGGAGCTATGGAACATGGTTGAGAATAAAAGCATGACAGTTCGGGCACATGAGAGCATCATTTCTGCTTTGGCACAATCACCAATGACGGGAATGGTTGCCTCGGCAAGTCATGACAGTTCTGTGAAGTTGTGGAAATAAGTCGGAGATTAATAAATAATGACATAGCCCATGTGCATGTTTTCGGGTAATTGGAACAACATAGATGGTTTTCTTGTTTATTTCATAAGAAATGTTGTTATATAAATGTTTCGTGTAATCTCTTGGAGATTTCTGGGTCGAAAATGGTGAGTTTAAGAAGCTTGCTGTTCAGATTGATTGGCGTAAGCCGCAATTGAAATTTCCTTGTGGTAAAGATAGGTTTTGGATTTGCTTGTGAAATCCATGACGTCTAGTGTCCTGTAATTGTGCTGTTTAGTTGCTCGATGATTGATCATAGTGCAACTAGTTTGGTGGGTTTGGTCCTTCAATAACATGACATATTTTATATTCTTCCCTCATAAAGTGAAAATTTAAGAGCATGTTTGGTATGCAGAGCCAAAATTTCTCGATTCAAGATGAATTCACGAGGAAACGGTATCTCTTTAGGATCTACTCCAGCATTTGGATGGTATTGTTTAATTCGTTTAATTCTGTCATTTGTAGTGCTGTTTAGCATTCTAAACATGCAATAAGAGGACACGGAATTATGGAAATCATACTAAAAAATCACAGTAGATATTCAACCACTTAATTGATTCTTAATTGAATAATTTCGATACATAGCATTACTCTAATCAAATTAACTCCATGCGAAAAAATAGATGTAAACTATGAAATTAAGGGAGTGCTGTTGGTTCTCATATTTGGATAAAACTAGAAAATAATTCAATTTCATTTTTTTTTTCATAATATAAAATGTTACTAGCATTAATAGTCTCTTGTTAAATTCGTTTTTCTCATAAATGGCATCTTAAATAATATAAATATTGGGGCGACTTACATTTCTCAGTTTTTGGCAAATATAACTGAAATTTTTCTGCAGACTCCCTGAGAATTTTATTTGGTAGGGTGATATTTATTTTCTTAGTGTTTTGTTACAAGTTGCCGTTAAAAATTGGTTAATGGGAACGAAGAAAAACAAAAAATTTCATAAACAAGTTTTACGTATCAGATCTTTACTAGATTTTTACGTTGTATTGGAGAAAATGTAAGAGAGTCCGAAAAAATAGGAGCAATGATTTCTAGGATAATGAACTTTTTTGAATCGTTCTTGTATTTTGATTTTATAGGTAAATTGTGAAAGGGTTATGCTACAAGTACATAATTTTTTACCTAATAGGGATGTCCCCTATTGAGGAGGCGCCTGGGCCAAACAAATGAAATTACAGCAGAAACATAGTAAAAATATGAGATCTTCGAGTTGCACATTACAGTCGTGGAAAGATCTGCAGTGTAAAAAATGGGCCTCCAAGAGAAAATGGTGATGGAAGATTGATACTCAGAAAGCTCTCCCACTGTATCTGGCAGGAAGAAAGTTGATGGAACAAGGCCAACCAGACCAATCCATTTCAGCTTCGACTTGAACACCATTGCTTTCCCTCGCCGCTTGCGACGGCACTGCTCAATATATATTTTCCGGCGGAGCCAACACGAGCGACCGCTCTGGCTCGCTGGGTGCTGGCTCCCCTCCCCACTGTTTAATATAAGTTAATTTGACCAATTATTTGAAAGGAATTTGATAATCAATTATAATTCTACTCTGCGAGTGAGGAGATGATTGAAATTTCATTCAGATAACAAGAAATTAAAGTTTCAAGTGACCCGTTTAAAGACTCCAACTTCATCACTCCAGTTCACATTATGTCACCACGAAGTTATTTAGAAACCCCATGATGAACATTATTGCCGTAGCAAACACAAAGTATGTGATTTTTTTTCTCTTTCCTTTTTTCCTCGTCTGTCTCGTTTTGTTTTGAGGTACTCGATCATGACATAGAAACTCTTTAAACAGTCTATCGGCCTTAGAAAGTCCCATCATATCACTATAAATCAAATGGGTTAATCCACGCATGACCATTGTATACTCAATTTCACAATTGTCATCTAAATTGATTTTGATTTCCTATGGCTACTATATATTATATTTAGTGTCATCATGACCACTATTATTAATTTTGATTCATCATAACCAAAAAAAATAAAACACACACATACTAAAAAAATTCACACAGTCACTACCCCAACAAAAAAAGGAAAATGAACATTATAAACAAAAATAAATAAATAAATAACACAACATAGTAATCATTACAAAAATTTTAAAAATTTATACGAAAGCAAAAACAATTTTTTTTTTCCTTATTTTGGGCTTGATTTATATTATATAATTTTTTTAATTTGAGTCAGTTGTTTTTCTTGTATTTTTTTATTCTTTTTTTTAACCTAATAATTTTTTTTTCTTGATTTGAGTTTGTTTTATATTATATAATTTTTCCTCATTTGGTTAGTGGATTTTTCATTTTTTGTGTATGTGAAAGTGTGGTGTGTGATTATTTGTCTGTTTTGTGTTAGCAGAAAAAAAAAAAATTTAGATTTCATATAAATTTTTGTAATGATGACCATGTTGTGTTTGTGTGTGTGTGTGTGTTTTTTTTTTTTTTTTTGTTTTGTTTCTGACTCTCTCTTTGGTAATAATTATGTGTGAATTTTTTTATTGTATGTTTATTTTTTTTTTATTGTAGTATTAATCAGGCGACTTAGTTGAAATGTTATATGAAGTTGGGTGACCATTGTGAATCAAAAACAATTTGGGTGACATAGTGACACTAAATATAAAATACAGTGACTATGATAAATCAAAACCAATTTGGATGATCATAATGATACTAAGAATAAAGTATAATGGCCATGAACGATTTTAACTCTAACTAAAATTGAATGATTTTTATAATAAAAGAGAAATAATTTAAGAACTCTATTGAAAATACTAAATTTAACATAGACGAGAATAAATGAAAAATGCATATTTATAATAGCTTGTGCAAGAAATTTCTTTATTTTTAAAAGAATCTAAGACCCCATTTGGCCCTCTTTATTCCAATTTTTATTGTTTGGAATAGTATTTTTTGGAAAACATGTAACTGAAAAAGAAGGAATTTTTTTCGATTTACGTATAATATTATTTTATGAAAGATTGCATGGTTGAAAATAAAAGAAAAAAGAAAAAATGAGAATGAAAATGAGAATGAGGACCAAACATGGGATAAATTTCAGTTGAATAGTTCTCAAGATTAACGGTTTTAATTAGCGCATCGCAAAATATTTTACTTATCCATGTTAAGCTTGTTTAATAGATTTTCCATCTATCACATAGCAAACATTCATTTATATCGAGTAATGCTGCTTATGATCAATTGCTTATCAATGCAACTAAGCAACCAATCAAACGCAATCAATCCCATATCCTTACATTTTATTGAACCTATTATTTGATCGATTATGCTACATGCAAAATAATGGTTGATAAGATTTGTTAACAATCATGATTTGACATCATCACATTCATACATTCCAAAAATTTTAAAAACTTTTTTAAATAACATGTCCAAATTTTACGTTAGAAATGGAAAAAAAATCCGTTCAACTCGATATCTATGAAGCCCACCCCAAATGGAGAGAGAATTACCCGTCTAACTGGGTGAACTGAACAAGGACTAGTCAAGCGTTATTATCATGAAGTGGGTACGGGAAACATAGTCCCCACCCCTTTTAAAGTTAATTTCAATTTTTTTATCGAACAAAAATAATATTTACTAATTAAAAACATTAAAAAAAAGGGGACAATAAATGATGCAAGGGACCTACCCCATACCAAACTCGACCCGTCCCGCTTTAACCGAGTATGAAGATGGAGCAAAATAACAAAAATACCCAACAACACGAGGGTAGAAATAGCCAACACATCTAATAACCGCCCCGTTGTTATCTCTAAACCTTGTCAATCATCATCGTACAAGTAGACTAATTCATTATTTGATACCATATGTTGCCACTTAGACGGGTGACAAGCATATACATAACATTATTTTTTATTTGTACCGAGTATTAAAGATAGCAAATGGTACTAGAGACTCATCATCACAACTCACAAGTGATGCTAATCACCAGCCTAAAGTGACATTATGCAATACAATTCTTCGTCCATCTAGATTGATAATGAGCACCAGTAAAAATAAATAGCATTCTTAAAGTTCATTGGTTTTTCCATTCTATCATCTGTTTTCTTAACCAAGCAGAATTGTAAAGCTAAACTTACTCAAAATTATTCGAGACGAGATTTTTCTTTTGCGGCCTACACGACTAAACCCTAATCCTAAAAGACGTACAGAACAATGCAAGATACAACGATGCCAACCAAACATAATAGTGGACGCATGGGGTTGCATTTTGTTGTGCTTCTATCAACTGCAAGCCGGCAAAAAATTTACAAAAATTGCACAGGCCGGAAGACGACATTTGGACAAATATTCTACACAACAAAGACTAACATCCGCAAAATTCTCACAGCCTTTGGCCATAACAATGACAACTACCCCAACATAAGGGCAATGGTTCATGGATGACGATCTATCAAAAGAAAAACTCCTTACTTGAGCTGGAAAACCAGAGAAGAGGACAAGACCCTGTACACCTACCTCTATGTCTGTCTATCTTCCCGAAGCCATAGGGCAATAATAATGCATAAAATACCCAAAAAAACAGCCATGCCGTCGTCTCTTTGCTGAAATTTTTGCGAACTAAATTTGACCAACTCTCGTCATCTTCTCACGCGCCAATAGAACAATAAGCTTCAAATGTGCAAAAATGCAAGCAACAATTAGTATCTTCCACCACAAATGATAATTGGAGTTAGAAAAGCATGTATGCTGAGTTACAAATGCAAACAATCAGCAAAATAAAAATAATATATATGCAATTACAGATAGCAGAAATGACATAAATACGTCCAACTGAAAATAACATCAGACCTTATATATTACATTATGAGCACGTTTGGATTGGTATAAAATATCAACATAACGCATAAATTGAAACCTTGTTAAAATAAACTTTACAATAATAATATAGTCTCAAGACTCTCAACATAAGTTTAAAGCAATCAAATAACAATCAGTTCAACCTTAAAATCGAAGCTTTTAAAGTCATTCTTTGCTAATAGAAAAGGAAAATATTATTAAATCCTTATTTATCCTAATGGGCCAATAAAAGCGGACTAGAAATTAAGTTTGTTGAAGCACACATTGAAGTACGGAACTAATAAATCACATATCTTGGTTACAACAAGTAAATTTTTTATTTTTTAATCAGGTTAACCGTTTTGTTTGTTTTGAGCAAACTTTAAATATCAAAACCTAAACTGAACCACTTCTAAACGGTTTGGTTTGGATTCATTTAACTCTTGACATGGCCACATGGACCCACACCAACAATTCTGGTTCAGTTTTGTGGTTTTTGTTGCACACCCCTGGCCAAGTGATACTTATTTTTTGTGGGCATGTGCTCATATTTTTCTTTCACCAAGGAAAATATCATTTTACCTTGAAAAGTAACTAGATTCCCAAACATAAAAGGCATTTCGATAATTTGTGATTGATTTAGCTTAAATGTGACTAGATTCCCAAACTTAGGTGTGCTTTATCAAAACATGAATTCTATTCCATAACTACACATTTTTTTTAACTTATAAAAGAAGCCCTTTTTTAAGCCAACCTAAACATGCTCTATCTAACACTTTTAAAACCAAATTTCAAACTATTTTATCATTCTTCATAATTTTCATTACTAGAAGCTTTGACATTTCTTTAAATATTTTCTCCTTAGAAAATGGTCCTTTTTGGGATAAGATATACCTATTTATTATCTTCATTTGCCTTCAACTTCAACTTGAAATAGATAGGAGATTAATTTTATCAAGCTAATAACATACAAAAAAATATAGAAACACTTCTTTTGATTTTTATCCATCATTATTAAATGGATAAATGGAAATTCTTAGCTGTCATCTTCTAATAATAAGTTCTTTTGAAAGAATAAATATTAAAAAATCAAGTAAAATAATTCTTATTAGTTCCTATTCTGAGAAATGAACTTTGATTTTCTTGGTTTCTGCAGTGGATAGTCTCTATCTTTTGCAAGAAAGCTCCATAGAAGAGACGAGAAATATTAATATTGTTCATAAAAAATTATTGTCTGGAAATGAAAATAGAAAAAAGTTAAATTAGAGTACTCGGACAAAAGGTTAATTTCTGTAGAAGATGGATGAAATCATGAAAAAGAGAGAAATAATATAATTTAAAAAAAAAGAAATAGTAACTAAAATTTTGATTGGTAATATAATGGTTAAAAAATCGCATGTGAAGTGTATTATAATGTGATATTGTAGTGTTTGCTTTGATGTTTCCAATTAGGAGGTAATCTTGTCTAATTAGCTTTTTATAATGGTATGTTTGTACAAAAGTAAATAAAAAAAATTGAGCAGCGTGTATTGTTTATTACCATTCTGTAAAATGTAGGATGTCAAATATAAATATGCACACACGGTATGTAAATACATCTTATATGCAGGTGTAAGTTGTAAATTCCCCATATTTAAGGACATTAACCCATCTACCTTGCTCTGTTTACAAAGAAAAGAATGGCTTGGTACACAAAAAGCAGCACATTGAGAAAATTTACTTTTACGCCCCCCAATCCACCTACACCAGTGTTTTTACCCAACATGTAAAATACTCATATGATTAAACAGCTAAGAGCTCGTGCAACTGATATTGCAGATGTAAGAAAAACCACGGTAGGACTAACCTGTACACTGCTGTCTCAACAGTATCTTGACCCAACCTGGGCAGGACCACTCACCACTGCTAATACCTGTTAAAAGCACTTCATTCCAGTCTAGCGTCACCAGGCCTACCACAAGAACTGCCATTCCCAGATTGTGGAACTTGAGACTGTGGCTTTGGTGCTACTGGTGAGGAAGGAGGTTGTAATTGTGATGTCTGCTGCTGCTGCTGCTGTGCACTAAGTAAATTGGCCGGTGACTGCCTTTGACCTGGTCCTTGGCAGGTTTGAGGTGCAGGGTCACTTGAATTTGCTGAAGTAGACCCCACGAAACCCAAATTTGTTGCTAAATTTGATGGATTGAATGAATGTTCAGAAGCATTCCACCGAGGAGCACTAGCATGAAAAACTTGTGCTACATTAGTTGCGTTGTTGCAGGGCTGAGGCAACGTTGTCCTGGCACCGATCTCAGAGGAGATGCTTGCTGGATGCTGGTCAAATTCAGAATCTCTGGTTTGTAGCTTGTTTGGTAGGTTGGAATTAAGTTGGTGATTCTGTTGCATCACTCTGTGATGGTTGGAAGCAGCCTGATGTCCAGAAGTTACGTCAGGACCAGGAGAAACTGCTGGAACATGACTACTATCAGAATGACTAGTTATCTGATGTTTGTGTTTCGAAGATGAGGGTGTTTGGCTAGAATATATCTTTTGCTGGGGCAGGGATTGATTAGATGATTGCGAAGGTGTCAATTTCCTTGCTGATTGCCCAGCATTTACTGCTGACCCTGAATTTAAACTCTGACCTTGCATTAAATGCGTGGCCTCTGCTTTCTCTACAGACTGGTTCCCTAGATTTTTCGAAAGACCATTTGATAAGGAAGGATCAATCTGGATGTTCTGATGCATCAAGTTCCCCCTCCCTACACCCTTTACATGTTTAGTCTGCTGCTGCTGCGACTGTGACTGCTGTCGCTGCTGAGGATGTTGCCTATTAGCTTGTGAAAACTGCTGTTGTTGCTGCCGTGGTCGTTGCTTACCCATCTGATTAGTTAACCCACTGCCACCAGTCTGAGCATTCCGCACCATCCCTGGAGATGGAAGCTGGTGTTTCTGCTGGTGCTGTAGCATTGAATTCAATGAGGAAGCTGATGACGAAGGAGCGAGTGATACAGGAGAACTTGTTTGGGTTTGAATTTGCGCACTATTTCGCATAGGAGATGATATAGGAAGTTGGGGTTGCGGTTTTCCATGTGACATCAAAGTATTGGATGCAGCGAATTGTCGTTGCTGTTGCTCTTGTAGAAATTGATGTTGCAGGTGCCTTTCTTTAGCTAAGCGAATTGCAAAGGCATGCTGCTGGGGACTGGGAGCATGATTGGCTCCCTGAACATGTGGATGATGAGGGCTAAGAACTTGGGACTTTTGCGGAGACATTGGATGTGACTGCTGATGCTGGAGGGGATATGATGTAACAGGAGGTGAGGCTGTTTGGTTAGGAAAAGAGGAAGTTAACCCACCAAACGGGGAGAGTCCTTGGCTGTTTCCTGGTGATACTTGCATCTGAACATCAGGCACCATTATCTGTCTCTGAGAATCCTGACTATTGCCAGGCTACAAAAGAAGAAAACCATACATTATTAACATAAAGTCGAAACAGTTAGATTTGATGTATGTAGCCAAGAAAACAGTGCTTGAAGCCATGTCACTTTAAAACAGATAAAGGTACCGCTCTGGAAAAGTTCCAAGGTAGAACATTTGTAACAACCATGCATTTAACCATAATGAAGAGAGCACAATATATTTGAAGGTACAATCTTCTAAATTGATATGGAAATTTTTATTAATTAGAAAGGACTTTTACTCCACATACCATATAAGTAAACCCACAATTCTCTGATAGCAGTAATAAAATCCTGCAATTCACCCATGCTAACGCTGACCGAGATGACATTAAATCCTCCACGCGAGGATTGCTTCACGATTCGAGGACACTGATTATACACTCCCTTTGACAAAATTTCATGACAACAAAGAACTCTTGACATGTCAGCTTGACAAATAAAATGAAAAGTAATTAGGAGTGGGCACCATCCAGTTCATCTAGCCAGTCAAAATTCGGTTTCTTTTAGCCCATCCAGTTCCATATAAATCAAACTGGGCAGGTTCTGTTCAGTCCTTTTGGAATTTGAGGTTTTACAATGGGTCAAATTAGGGTGGGTGTGTGCTTGCATTATATTTATATTTACCTACCAATAATAATGTTATATTAATTCAAGAAGCTAGAAAAATATTCTGATTCTCAGTTCCTTGCGCAGTTTTTTGCCCTATCATAATATCAATGAACCCGATTATTGCAATTGCTCAAGGATACCCTTTTTTAGTGTCTAAGGTCTATCTCTTAGTTCAAGATCCCTCTTACCAACTGGAATCAACGAATTAGTAGATCTGTTCCGACCAAAATGGGAATGGGCCATGAATTACAGCGATCACCTTGTGGCCACACGACCTCCAATATAACACTGAGTACTGATTTAGCTTTATATTGAGGGAGGCAACCTCCATGTTTTCCAGATACTAAATTACGGAAAAGAGGAATGAGATCAGCACGTCAGTTGCAGAACAATATACTCCATTTAAGAATCTTTATTTCATAAGCAAACTCAGCCTCAAGATCAGGAGCAAGAGGATCAAAATAAAAAATTCGGAGAAGTGTTTTAGAGTCCTTGTAGTACAAGTAAGTGTACTAATATATGCATGGTTGTATTTATCGTGTATGTATATATGTCAAAATGGCTATCATGCAGTCCACAGAGAAGTTCCCATTTTACAAGACATGCCCGGTCTTAAATTGTCCTGCCTTTCAACTCTGACCATGACAGTGAGCGATCTTGCTCTCTTTTTCTATGGTGGTGTTAGAGGGTGGGTGTTGAGGTGGGAGAATCATTTTCTTCTTCTACTCCTATATTCTACAGCACCAATGAGCTACGGCTATCTCTAACCCATCTCTCCCCCTCTGGTTGTTCATCTTCACCCATCTGTACCAACCTGGCTCCGCACCATCATCCTCCACTGTTTTCAGCATCAACTTCTTCATTTCGTGCGATTTATGCTTTGTTATTAGAGTGCCTTGGAGAGGCTGTCCAACACCCAGAGCAGCGCCCTACCTTTGGGATTTATATGACCTAGACATGAACAAATTAACCAGGGCACGCAAGAATACATGCACACCCATGGGTCAAGCAGGAATGCTTGGCAAAACTAAGTACAGTAGTAGTATCAAGGAAAATGAGATGAACAAAGAATTATAGAGAATAATTTCTACCGGCAAATACAATTTCATAGTTTCGTGATATAAAAGAAAGTTTAATGACCAAAAGCAGCAAGATTGAAAAGAATAGAGAAAGGACTCAAAAATTACGTACCTGCATCATGTGCAAAGAATCACGAGGTCTCAGCATCGAGTTTCCTTGACCAGAACTTACTCCAGAATGCATAATCACAGCACTTGGCATTGACACCATACCAGGTGAGACCATACTCCCAGAATTCACCATAGATGACGTTGCAATTCCTTGGAAACCAGGCCTAGCCATCGGCATGGTTCTAGTAATGCCACCCACCATGCCGTTCCCATTACCACCCGGAAGCATACGAACACCTCGATCAGTTCCTGAAAGAGTTCCAGGAGTAGACATTGTGGGTTGCTGAATATTTCTACCAGACATCATTTGATTATACTGTTGCAATCTCTGCTGTTCATCAATTGATAAAGATGCAGACCTAGGAACCCCATATCTACCATCCCTACAAATGAGAAACCAAGTACACATAGCTGATATCTAAACACCAAAACAGGGTTAACAAGATTATTTTAAGTCTTTAGTGATCCGTTACCTGACAGAAGCACTTAGTGGAACAGGTGATGAAAAATTATTGCCAATAACGATATTGGATGATCCTTGAACTGCACAAGTGGCAGCAGATGCAGGAAGCATTTGTGCCATGGTACCCTGATTTGGAATAGTCAATCCACTAGAGTGCGCCCCTTGATACCCCAGGGAAATCATATCAGAACTAGATGTGGTTGTATCACACAGATCAAGGGGTCTTCATTGAAACAAGGTAGTTGAGTTTGAAGCAGATGATCGAACAAGGGGAGATAAAGGAAGCAATTAGTATGCTTCTAAGCATAAAAGAATTGAAGTCAAATGCATATCACAAAATCAATGAAGCGTCTTACGTTAGAATAGTCCCTCCATTGAGATTATTCGGACATACTTGGGAAAGAGCAACCGTGTGTGAGCAGTCAGGAAGTTTTATGGAATCCTGGTTATCATTCTAAAAAAAAAATATGCATGTTAATAAATACCAGTGAAAATAGTTTAAGTTTAGTTTGATAAATATCAAACTAATAATAAGATTCAATTTGAAACTGCACTAGTTTTCCATATATCATTGCGACAAAATAGCCCTCTCCTTGTCAACCAACAATCCAAAGTTACCAATGGTTCCATCTTCCTGTTCTTTCACCAAGTGGTGTTAAAAGATGTTATCAAGTACGAACACCCTCAAGTAATAGTTCCTGAGACTTGAGTCAACCGTTCCATTCAATTTGTTACAACAATGAACCCCCCCCCCCCCCCCCCCCAACAGAGACATAAACTGCCCTCCAATTTAAAATAACCTATTTCAATATGCACTTCGGTAACAAATTTTCACTATTTCAAATTATCTTCCTTATTATTTAGTCAATTCAACGAAATTCCAAACCCGTTTACAGGGAATACTCAAGTCGTTACCAAACAATTCCAAGAACAATAACACACACACACACAAATAAATAAATTCCAGAAAATCATTATGGTATTATCTCTGATCTTTAGCCATATCGCAAAGTTCACTGGTTTTGTTGACAAATAAAAGCTAAAACGATTTATTCTTCTATACGAGGCACATTACTAAAATAATACCCAGTCCAGAGGCCAAAAGCATATCACTATTTACCATAACCTATATAAAGTCTCACTTTCACATACAATATAATGCATTGGAACCAATCACAATCCACCTCCCAGATTTGAAAATTTTAGGTCTGAATTAATGGGTAAAATTGAACCAAAATCATGCATACAAAGAGAACAAAATCATGTTTAAATGGACAAGGATCAAAAGTGCTCAATCCATTTCTAGACTTGTGTACTCGTAACTAAAGTACATTGGTTTTGATGAAAATACCTGTGTCTTCCTATAATTTTGTTTCTGCCCAATCGTGATAATTTTCTCAAAGTGAGATTTTAGGGTATCTTCTTCCACTGGCCCCTGCAAACGCTGAAATAATTGTCTGGCACTTCCCTGTGTTACATACACCGGTAAATGTCAATAAAAACAGTTAATCACCACTAAAGTAACAAAATTTCTGTCCAGGCAGGTAGTATAAAATTAATAAATTATTGGACTGGTTAAGATTAAATCAAATCAGAGAAAGGAAAAGAAACAGAAGGGCATTCTACCTTTGGAATGCCAGGTAATGTAGAAGGATATGGCTGTGAAGATCCAGAATCTTCGGCACTATCTGCCCCATCACCAAAAGTCCTATCCATCAAAATCTTATGGTGTTCCTTGCATTCATTAGGTTTGCGGAATATGCACTGCATACATTAAAAAAAAATAACATGATAAACATCCTAAAACTACATCCAAGGAATGAAAAACTTCCTCAAAGACGAATCAAAATTATGAATAATTCAATCAATAGAGATTATGTAACACAAGATTAGTACAATCTTACCTTAAATTGCAAAGTACTGTTGAGAGCGTCACTTACAAGCTCCCAATTTGGACCCATATCATGTACCAGGACAATAAGTGCCTAAGAAGTTATACCAGTTTATTCACAGGTCCATGACTCTACCCGCATGGGGTAAATGTATGTGATTAATAATATTAAATATATGTGTGTGCACGTGTAAGGGGGTATACAGGTAAATGTGTGAGCCAACCTGGTCCTCTAACAGAGGCCATGGACTTCCTGAACCCATGTGGCCAGCAGGCATCTACAAGGAATTCAAAACATTCAAATATGGAGATACTAATCAAAGAAGGTTCAAAAGCACAATTAGGACTGTGTCAGCATAACAGCACCTTCAACGCTTTCGCCTTCCGGCTCCGATCACGGCCACCAAGCATTTTAATGAACTTATTTGGATTGGGCATATTGCTCATTTGGGAGGCTACTGGTGAGGGAACAGAGCCACAAGTTGGTGTTATATTGTCAAAAGAATTATCAAGCAACTGCCGCATAATCTTCGGCTTCTTCATTATATGTTGACCAAATAAACCTTCACAGGAGATATATAAGTAAGGCAGCAAGAATGTAAACATCAGTAATAAGTACCACTTCTGGCTTGAGGAACGACGTTTACCATTGCTGCCGTTAGATTCAAGTTGATAACTCTCCGATCTCTTTCTTAAATGTTCCCTCTAAAAATGAAAAAAAGGCTTCAGAATTTAACACCAATCTCTAAAGCTAACATGAAATATGCAAATCTAAGTAGTTAATCAATAGAGTAAACTTTAACCAACTTAATTAGAATACTGAAATAAAAGAATACATTTTAGCAGACATTTGAGTTTGTATAAACAGAAGGCAATCCATAGCGAATGAAATCATAATATATTTCTCAGTTTCCCAATATTAAGATGAGTCTACTGATTATGTGAGTTATAAATATCAAAGAATTATATAACATATTGTTTGACCACCAAAAGTAAGAACAGATTTTCTGCAGCAAATAGCATTGTGGACATTCTCTTAGAGAAATTGTTTTGCCTCTTCAGAGACACATTATACTAAGCCCCTATTTGATGGCCATTATTTAGAGAAAATGGAGTTTTGAATAGTGATTTTTTGAAGAATGCGTGGTTAAAAAGTAGGGAAAAGTTTTGGATTTACGTGTAAAATATTCTATTGGGTAAATGTATGGTTGAAAATAAGTATGAGAATTAAAGAGTTTTGAAATAATGGTTGTCAAACAAGAGCTAAATTCATTTTTGGAGATTTTAATAGAGATTACTGCATAACAAGACATTTGCAAGGCCTAGCCAAAATTATGATGTATTTCACGATTCATAATATTATGTCAGGCCTTTGGAGCTATCACGGTTTACATTGTATCTTCAGCTAATGCAGTATAAAGCATTAATATAATGTAACCACGTTGTGTGTTCCTTACATTTTTTTTATCAGTGAATGTTGGTTTCATACTTGTAATCATAGTAGCTAAACCGAATTTGGAATGCTTAATCATACTGGTGCTTAAAGAAGCTACATGCATATCCATCAATTGAACGGAATAAGGAAAACTGAGTTCAACTCCATGACAAGCATACATTAGTTGTTTAAACTATATTGAGAAAAATCACCATAAGGGAGTTAATAGGAATAGTCTGTTGGGCATAAGGTTACGTAAAATCTTATTTTCTCTTGGAATCTTTGATCTACTTGTTCTTGTACAGTCACAATGGATTTGAATATTTTTTTTTATTTTTGGCAAACTAAACAGATAGCAGTCACTGTGCACTTTGAATATTTCTAGACAGAAAATTAAATGGCAGACAAAAAAGATTCCTCGTTCCTTCTCTATGGCACACATATATATTCATCATGCACAATCTCAGTTTTTAAACAAGGAAAATTGTGCACACTAAACCAGATCTTCCTTCTCTATGATAAATAAAAGTAATTAAGCCAGCACCAAAACAAGGATACATGTGCATCCTGTGTACAAAATATCAAATAAGCTCAATAAACATACAGAGAATGTAATAATAGCACTAGAAAATATTAATCAGAACACAGCTTAAATCAACCTGATCATTATGGAAGTTGGAATCCATCTGCCATCTCTGTTCAAATGCAGTATTCTGGCAAGAAAAAAATCGAAAAGGTCAATAATGATGATATCATACATTTAAAACTTAAAAGTAAATGCATCAAGATGGATACCAGATGCTTTGCTTTCTTTTTCTTCTTAGGTCTTGTCGATACATCTGCACAGTCAAATGGTAATTGCTTTTCTAATTCACCCAGAGACTCAACTTCCAAACTATTTGGAACAAGAGATCCACCATGCAAAGTACTCCGATCATCCTGAAAGGAATTGGTATCACCACTTGAAGCATCTGTCTTGTTTGGCAACTGAATGCATCCAGATGTCCCGGCACTAAAGGGGGTGAAAACTCTCCTGGAAGCAGTCCGCACACGCTTTGTTGGAAATGACACATTAAGACTGCTGCTTGGCCGTTTTCCAGCCAAAGCAGATTGTTGCATCACTGCTTTATTCTCCATACAGTGCATGAGAGATGGGTCGGGACCCGTTTCATATGATCTTGAAACATATGCATTTGTCAAGTGTTTTCGCTTTGTTGGGACAAATCTTGAAGACTTGCTATCTTCGAAGGCAACTGTCATGTCATATTTGATTGTTTCTCCTTCATCTTCTTCGTATGCATTTGCTTGAGATTCAAAGTCTGCAGTAGTAGTACTGTCAAGACAACATTTGTTAGAAAGCAAGGTAGAAAGAAACATAGTTATGGCAACACACCTGCTACAGCATCACATGCAGATGTTTCCACCTCCTCTTGCATGCTACTGCCAGTTTTCTGAGGAACAATAGCATAAGAAAATCAACATCAGCCACCAAAAAGTAACAAATAAAATACTCTAGTTTCGGCTGCTATGATAGCTGCTAACTGGTAGTTGACACTTCACAAAAAGAACAGACTGCTGAATATAATTTTAAGTTACTTCACACTTTTGATGTTCTTGGCTCTAATGGGTATGGTTTCATCTTATTTCTGCAGTAGTATAGCAATTACATCGATGGGACAAAACTCTACGCAAATACAGAAGGACGAATACCCTGGTCCAACAGCACACAAAACTTCAACACCGCCATTATGTAGATTGTAGTGAAATGGAGGTTTGCCAGAGACCAACTATTATCTTACTACCGAAGTGGTTTAGAATAGAGATTAAGAATCCATATCCACTTTCCCAGAATTTTCTCCTCTCACTCAACAGAACTCCGTCTCTGAAGCTGAGAAGTTCGCTTAGCAGTTTGATGTAGAACAGCTGTTAGCACTGTGCAACATAAAAAAATGCTATCTTATAGCCAAAGGACAAATTCTTTATCTTCCTTGACGTGAAAGTTTCCTTTTTTGGGCCAGAAAATAGAAATCATCCTGGGATAACTATTCACCAGCCAAGTTTGACCCAGGGTCCAAAATATTTGTAGCCTAGTGTTTTGCCCAATAAAAATAATCTCACGCCAAGTTCGGCTGAAAATTTTCAAAAATTCTCCACATCAGACATCTCCGATCTCTGATAAGGTCATAACCAGTGAAGCATGAACACTCATCGGTCAAGCTGGTATACACATCCAACATGCTAAGTGGCATGTATTGTTTTTTAATATATTTTGGAATTTCCAACATGAGGGGATAATCTATAAGTTAGTTGGTCTTAAAAATTGCCGTCTAACTGTCCTATGACCTAGCATACGCCTAAATAGAGAAACGAAACAAGAAAACTGAAATAGTTTTTAGGAATTAAACAAATAATCCATATTACCGAGAGCAATTAATATCACGAAATAAGCCAACAAAAGAAAGAATAACACACGATTTAAGGCACTCTCAATGCAAGAGCTACTGCACCTAAAGCAGAGGAAAAACTGTACGTATATTAGGCTTCAACAAATTTGATAATAGTTCATGCTCCTTCAGGAAAAAAAAAGGCTTATGCTTCATTACTGGTGAGCTTAAATCTCTTTAATGTTATAACCTTATCCATCTGCAAAACCATGTAGCTTTTTTCATTGGATATTCAACTGCTCTCTAAAGTTATAGAAGTGTACCTTCACTATCAAGACCAACAAATGAATCGCGCAGGTTAGGATTTCGTACAAACATTGTCTGATAAGGTAAAGAGTCATCTACCTCTATCCCACTATGTAATGACGCAATCAAAAATTGATATTAACCAGCAAATAGCATTACTAGTTTGGACAAGCACTGGTATCATGCAACAAATGAGGAGTATCCACATTGATAACCACCTATGATAATGACATATTTAGATAGCATTATCTATTTCATGCAATTCTAAGCTCTAATTGTCATCAAACACTCAGCCAGAAAGAAAGATATAAACTTTTCTCGAGGCCATGTACAACTTCCTATAGAATGGACCTCCATCATAAAGAAAATTTTATACTCTTTATCACCTTAATGATAATGAATGCTCAAGCAAGTAAACCATGCTCACTTAGCCTACTCTATTTAAAACCCTCAACGACAATAATAATAAAGATGGTAATGGTGATAACAATATTAATGATGCAAGAAAGCAGTAATTATGGCAGTCGTATCTCTTAGAATGAGCACAAGATGAGCAATGCATTTACCTCGCATTGAATCACATGAGACTCAATTGATCTTCTGTAGGTTTCTAAAGCCCCAGGGGCAACTGTATAGAAGAGGTTCTCCTGAAAATTAATAATTTAAAGAAAAACAGGTAAGCAAACCAAGCACAAATAATAGCTCCAACAACATAACATTGCAAAGAGGCGAATTCTTATATTGCGTAGAATTGTGTATTCATACTAGGGACACATAAGGAACATGATTGGATAATTAACAGCAGCGGAGGAAGAGACTGCAGAATTTGAGAACATGAGCAATAATATATGTAAAGATGTATAAGCTTGATTCATACTTCTATCAAATAATCCTTCCATGACATGTCCAGGAATCCCATATCGGATATTCTATCTGGAGTCACTGGCACCTCAGCTTCACTACAAAGGACGTCTGAGTTGTTATATTTCAGAAATCTCACTGCATATGAGTGAATGCCAAGTTCAACATCCTTTTCAGGACATTGCTGCTCCAGCTCTTTACTTGTGTCCTGCCACACCACCAAAATGTCAAATATTATTAACTATAATTCCGACCCCCCCCCCCCCCCCAAAATAAAAACAAAAAAAAATCCTTCTCCCTCATCAAAGATGCATATATAGATCAATAATGGTGTTAATGACTTTATTCAATTTAACCTACAAACGGTCTAATACAAAGATAAATAACCTCATTTGCAATATAGGAGAACACAACCACAAATAGAGATGTCAAACGGGCCGAGCGGCTCGTCGGCTCGGCCGTTCGGCTCGTGAAAATACGAGCAACGAGCCGCTCGGGCTCGTTAAATGACAAGCCCGAGCTCGAGCCGAGCCGCTCGCAAGCAGCTCGTGGGCTCGTGAAAAAATTTAAAAAAACGTGAAAAAGTAAAAAAAAAATTAATAATAATAATAATAATTCAAAAAAGCTCGTGGGCTCGCGGCTCGGCTCGTGAGCTCACGAGCCACGAGCCGAGCTCGTGGGTTAAAGACATCTCTAACCACAAATTTCCACAGGCGAATCCAGACAAAAACAAAAGGGATATGAATACAAGCAAAAAATTTGATGAGAAAAAAGTCAATGAACTCACACATTCCCAATCTGCATTTGGTGAGAAACAAGAGCACCTTCAAATCCAAACTCATGTACTGAAGTTTCTTTTAGAATGATGCTTTAAAAAATATATAAACATCTGAAATAGGTTGGTCCTTTTACGTGTACATTTTTATTGCCCCATTGCCTAGCACAAGGGGCAAAACATAAAATTCAGAATCCATCCTGATTATGAGGATAATTCTTATAAGATGTGAGGTACTTAAAAGCAGACACACTTTCTGGTTAATTTTATGGAGGTTGTAAAAACAGGGAGTGGTAAGATATCATCCAACAACAAACACGTATGGCATACTATGAGTGCATTACATGCATAGAGTTGCATAAATATATAAATCAAATCATGTTTGTTTCCTCGTATAATTCATTAACCAACAGATCCTTTCTGTGGGTCTTCAACTTATACTAAGCTGCCAACAGTGTTGAAGATGGAATACAATTGAGATATTTAAAGAAAATTATGACTTAATTAGAATCTTATTTACTCTTTTAACACAATGAAGAAACATGAAATAAAGCTTGAACCACAACCAAAGCCCATGACTGAATGAGATACTCGTGCACAATGATATATGAAAATTGCCATCTCACATCATTAAATTACATCAAAGCAACCAACAAAAAGAACAAAGCAGTATCCAATTTTATACCTCTACTGAATGCCAGAACTCCATGACAGCTTTTGCCAAGGAATGAGCAACTTTCTTTACCTTCATACATAAACTTTCTTCTTGTTTCTTTAACTGAGAAGTAAAAGCAACTCGATGACATATTTGAGCAGCAACAGTTCGCTTCCAAAGACGCTCCTATGTGGAAAGAAATGATTTTAAAACATGAAGGCTATAGAAACATAAAGCATCTTGAAGACAAAACCTGGAATTGAATTTGTTTATAGGAAAAGAAAATTTATAGCTATTTCTATTCTAAAAAACATCTGTTACTTTGAAATTCTCCTGCAAAAGCTTCCAAAAAAAAGGAAGGGTGGAAGGATTTAAGACAAAAACAAAAGAGTTGGATTTATTGGTAAAATCAAACCTGTGCAAAATCATTCGCTAACCATGCCATTTCCTCGAGCACATAAGCCCATCGAGATTTTTGGCACTTCTCTAATGGAATAGTAGCAGTTGATAACTCCAAAATCCTCTTCCGCTTTGCCTGTTCACTATATCACGTCATCTTTGGGGCTTCACATTACAGTCAATGACAATTTTCTTCAAGCCCAACATAATTGGTACATAAATTAGAGACAGATAAAAAGAAATAACCTCTATGATCCGTGCCTCTTCCAAGATAGAGTCTTCAGCAGCTTTGCTTGTCAATTTCAGATCAGGAACGGAAGTTTGTCCCTCCGGGGTAACAGTAGAAGCCCTAGCCAAAACTGCACCCTCAGAAAGTTCTGAATTTGAGGACTCAAGAGAAACCTTATTCTTAACATTGCACAAATTTTTATTTTTGCATTCAGAAGTGTCACCCATAAAGATGTTAGGTTGCCTCTCTGATTCTGGTCCAGAGGGAACACCTGCTTCCATTCCTTCAATGATAACTTGATCTTTCGCCTCATTTTGCAAAGCAGATGCACATCCATTTAATTCTTCATCAGCTTTTAGCACAAGACCATTCTCTTGATGGCTTTGACTGCATTCCTCATTACCAAAAGTGCACAGGTCATCAGCGTTGGTTTCTTTATTTTGTTTAACCAATTCATCACCTTCTATAGATGGGGACCCATCTGGCACTGAGGTTTGATATCTGTTATTGCCATTCAATTCAATATCTTCGGCATTACTATGCGTTTCACTTTCATTATTTCTGTCTATAATTTGGCTAGGATGGGAGCAAGATGACTCAGAATGCAAACCCTTTGTGCCACATGCTGCACTTCTATATTGAGTATCATTTTTTGCGCCATTCACTGGACAGGAATTAGATTGATTCTCAACTTCCACAGCAGTCAAAGTTGTTTGGCATTCAATACATGTTGGAATCGCCTCTTCCCTTGCCTCAAATGTGACAAGTTCATCAATAGACATTTCATTAGGAGCTTCGTCAGCACCAGATAATGATTGTTCACCAAGCTGACCATCCAGAAGAAACGTGGAAGCAGTAACATTTGGTGAACCACCTTTAATCAGGTCCTCACTTGATTCTACAGCCATTGCACCATCCAACTCCATATCCTGCTGACCATCTGAGACAGAAGTCTTATGGATATGTGTACCTCCTTTAGGACTTGTAGGCTTTGAATTGTATTTCAATGACATATCATCCTCTTGGTTTTCTGCATGAGAAATTGGCCCTTTTACATCCCTGGGATCATGGCGCAAAGGTAAAGAGTCATGACCTCCGTGAGCTAGAAATACGTCATTAGAACCTGATCTAGCTCCATTACGACTTGGTCTGGACCTGTACCGCCTCTTATATGCTTTTCTCGGGAGGCCAAAAGTAGCTGAATCCCCAAGTTCTTTCAGATTCTGATTGCCATCTAATCGGAGTGAGTGCTGTGGAGCAATGCTACTCCTATGAGGATATAAGGTGTTCCGATCACCTTCAGAAAACTCATTTTCACCATCAAATAACGTGAGATTATCAGCACTATTAGGTTCACAGGACAGAGGTGCCCTAGGTCTACCACTACTTTCCACAGAGTCTCCATGAGGTGATGCAGTAATTGCAAAACTACCTTTTGCTTCACTTCAATACCAAATTTATTATCAGATAAGCATAAACTCTTACATCTGGAACCATAAATGAAATAAAACATCAGGGAAAATACCTGGTAAAGAACTGATCAGGATTGTGATCTGTCAATGAAGTTGACTGGACACTAACCGAAGAAGCATTCCCAATCTTAAAATCCAAGGGATTTCCACCCTGCAATTAAAATGCAATTAAGCACTCAAAGATATCCAAATAAGATTAAGAAAAAATAATCAAAGTACTGCTCCATACTTTTTCAAGAAATTCTAATTCTCTCCTCCTTTCCTCTCGAACATCATACTCTTGCCTGATACCACAAATAATTTATCATTGCCATGAGAAGAATAAAAAATTGTAAACAAGCTAAAGTTTGTGGTGGGCATACAATAAGAGCAAAGCACCATGGCAGCATTACCTAAGCTCAGCTTGAACCTTCTCAATTACTACGCATCGCGGAGAAGTTTTGTCACCAACACCAAATCTGCTTTCAACAACTCCTCCCATAGAGTCAACCTCGGTATTTACTAAGAGAGCAGATGCGGAACTAAATCCATGCATTCCTACTTTACTAGCAGCAGGTGATCCACCCCATTAATTCAAGACTTAAAGCAAACTTCTGAGAAACAAAGAACAGGAAGACTCAGTTATCAGAACATGCCAAAAGGACAGTTATTTGAACATTACAACTATGAGACCTAGACAAGATGGAGAAAGGGTTACTTTAGAAGCTTGAAGATATTTCAGTTAAGCAGATCAGAAAATCGAGATTCACATCTCAAATTTGCACTAACTTGCCACAAATTCCTCATGGAACCTTAATGGACTAATATTGAGAGATAAATGTGGGGTAAAACAAGAGGATTCAGAAAAATATTAGCCCTTGAGATGCAAATTATGCTTTCCAAACGTTTACTTTTGTGTTGCAGCAACAAAATCAAGTTCAGGTCTCTGCCTGATGTAATTTCCCTAGCTTTTGGTTTGAAAACATTGTCAACAGATAGAAAACTTAGCACATGAACAATGAAAGTAGAAATATATTTAAATTAAGAACAGAATGGGATAAGAATTATGAAGTAGAAAGACCAGCAACTTTCAAAAAGCCGCTATATGCAAGTAGTACACTTGTCCAGTGTCCACTGGAGACATTAAATATCAAATTGCTCGATTCTATCATTTGCAATATGCCAGTAATGAGCCTGAACTTCATACACGTCATGACAGTTGTAGTGCACATCCATCTTAGAGCAATAAATGAAGATAAACTTGAAACTAAATTGTTAAATATGTTAAATGTTGCGACATAACTTAGTATGGTGATTGTTAGTCAACAAATGTAGTATGAACATACCATATTGGTGTTACCTACTTGTGTAGGTAACTTTATAATGAAACTCTTTATTAATACATAACAACAAACTAGGCCTTATTTCTACTAATTCGAAGTGGGCTACACGCCTTTTTTGTTATCACTGGATCTACCAAAAGATCTAATCAAATCAAATATTTTGCTAGCAAAACCAGACCAAGTTAATTTTTGTTTACAACTCTCTCCTAACCTGTTTTCGGCGATAGTGTCGCACTTTTGGATAAGAACTTCTTTAGATTTGCGCAAGGCATTTCTCAACCACCTAAATCATCATTCACTTAATTCTAGTATGGATACACATCCTACTTACATCCTCATTCATGTTACTCTCAAAAGGCATAGATACCATAAAACTTTGAATGAACGAGTACCAATATTTTCATCAAGCAAGGGAAACGCTTCCAATTTAGACTTACTTGATAAGCCTAATACTACAAGACATGGAATGCGGATATAACATGCATTCATCATGTATGGAGAACTATTAAAAAAATAGGTTGTATTAGGTCCTAACGATTATCATTGTTGACCATTAACACTATCCAAAAAATGATTAAAAACTAAAAAATGTAAAACCAAATTCCAACACATTTCATTCAAAATAAAATTTTAGTAAAATGTGTAGCGTGAAACCAAACTAAACATATGCAATTACACTATACATTAGATGATACCCACAGAATTCCTTATATGTTCCTAGTGGGACTACAAACAAGGTAACTAAATATGTGCATACGTACACACTCACTACACATACAAACTCAAAGGAGGAATGATATTCATATATGTACAGCATCGATTCTAGCAACCAGCAGGTGTGAGAAGAGAGATAGTGAATTCTTTATCGGCTATTTGGCACATGAAAAATATATGCTAAATGTAAAAATAAATATGAAAAGAACAATATAGGCAAGTTGTGGAATGTGTGTGCATGGATCAACTAAAATGATCCAAAATTCGCTCAAAAATTGGAATTTGTCTAAGCAGAAAAAAAGTCAGATTCCAAAAATAGGATTCAAAACTTCAGCTCTTGTGCAGTTGCTTCAGTACAATCTCTTCTGACTACATTATAGCTTTCAAACTCCCATGACAGAACAACTAAAGTTAAAAAAAGAAAGCAACTAGACTTGAAATACATAAAATTCGACTTAGTTATTAACATACAGGATTATAGGACATTCTCGAAATAATCAAATGCTAACCATCACAGAACAGCAATTCAAACAAAATGCACGAACAAAATCGCATGACCAGCCTTGCAGTTTCCATTTCCCCAAAATTCAAATAAAATGTCTTGAATAAAATATAGGGTTTATGTGAAATTGAGCATAGCTCCACATTCTAGGGCTTCAAAGCTGGTAATGAGAAAATTACACCTGAATTGTGATCAGAAACGCGAGAAATACAATCTATGGATAAGAGAGTGCGATTCTACATAATTTCCCTCCATTCTAGGGTTTTAACGTACCTCAATTCAAAGCACAAATGTTTTGCCCTAGAAATTGTACACTCATCCAAGCATTCGCCCTTTTCTCCAATTAATTCAATAGAGAGAGATAAATAGATGTATAGGTGTTAATATATAATTATGTATGCATGTGTTTGTGCGTGTCTGTGTGTTTGGGAGAGAGTTTAATACAAATGTTCAGGTTCGTTCGTCGTGCTCGTTGGTTTCCCAACTCTCTCTCTCTAGAGTGGATTTACAAATTTTTCTCTCTCCCATGCAAAGGATTACGAATTTGGGGCCATTTTTTTTTTTTTTTTAGTAATGCTATTTAGCCTCCATTATTTGTAATTTTAATTATTGAAATAATATTTTTTTTAAAAAAATGTATAATTGAAATTATAATTGTGTTTGGTGTAGATTAAAATCAGATTTTAAGTGGATTGTGATATAAATTTTTGGAATGTGTGGTTGAAAAGATGTGGAACTCATGAAAGATGTGATTTATATTGATTGTTTGATTTTGACTTAGATTAAAATCAAATTAAAATTCAATTCAAACATGCCCTATATGTAATATTATCTTATTGGGAATGTGTGATTGATAATAAAAGAGAAAAAAATGAATTATAATTTTAATGTGTGTCGATCAGGAATAGCCGCAGGGTTAAAATTATACTTATTATTTAATATTGTAATTGTGATTATACGTTGTTAATCAAACCATGAAACAATAAGGTGAAGAAAGCCGGAAAAGGGAGACCTAACCATCAAAACAATCAACAATCGAAAATCAAATTAACAGCCTTAGAGATTGTCGCGTATCAAAACAACAAATCAACAGCCCTTCATCTATATTTTTTTTAAGGATTTTATGTACTTTATTCTCAAAACCTACAAATAATATTTCTGAATTTTGATTCAAACAATTCAGATTTTATTTGATTATTCAATGATAGATTGTTGATTTCATAATTATTTAGTAAAATGAATGCAATTATCAGCTAATTTCAAACTTTTTGTATATATTTGCGCCCCGTTTGACTTTGATCTACATTCTTACAAAAATTTATTTTTTCAAAATTTATTTTCAACCACACACCTTTCGATAAAATAATATTACACGCAAATTCAAAGATATTTCCTATTTTTTAACCATATTTTTTCCATCAATTCACTATTTGAAATACATTCTCCACTCAATAATGTGCATCAAACAGGTTCTTGAACTGCTGCAATGTTTTGTAAGCTCATGTTTGGTACACATTAAAATTTTCATTATCATTCTTCTATTAATCTTCAATCACACTTTTTTCAATAAAATAATAATATTTTTCATTACATCAATAACTTTTCCTTCTTTTTCAACCACACATTTTCCATTAATCTACTATTCCAGAATACAAATTTCCAAAATAATGTGGCTCAAACAAACCCTAAATATGAATTTGATATCCGTTTACATGGTGTTTGTGATGATGTAAATAGGGAAAAGTGTTGGCAAATGTTTTGAGTAATTTTTATTTTTATTTTTAAACTTGCCAATGAATGACACGTATCTCACATGTTTTTTACCGTCGATGACTCTATTTTTGTAGCAAAACTCATATAAATAATATGAAGGGAAAGTTGCAGCAACAGTCCCAAACATTTGAGTTTTTTGCAGACTTTACCTTAACTTTCAGTTTGTACCACCGGCGATCTCAAACCGTTGAAAAATTAGCGTTTGAGATCCAAATGGATGAATTTGACCGTTCATTGACCAAAAAATATATTTTGACCAAAATTAAAGAGGACGGAATGGTAAATTCCTCATTATTTGACATGAAATAATTAAAAGAAAAAAAAACATAAAACGTAGAAAAAGTAAAAGAAAGATGAACGGTTACATCTTCCCTAAAACCCCCAACACACGCCAAAGAAGTCAACGGCGAAGCCCACATCCCCAACGTCGACATTACTGTGCCCGTCATTAACACCACTTCCCGACCCATCTTCACTCCCAGATCAATTATAATCCTAAACAAACAATAAACCCAGATGCAAAGATGAAATTGATGAAATCTGTTCATCTTTCTGTTAATTTCTTGGTGGGTCTGGGGTGGGGTGGGGTGGATTCGAGAAGATTAAGAGGGTGTTTGTTAGAGATTAAAATCGGATTAAAATTGAAAAACTAGCCGTTATGGTTGACTTTTATTAGACTGGTGGGACCCAATAACAGCCATATTTTCAATTTTAATTGAATTTTAAGTCGTACCAAACAGACCCTAAATTTGTTCTTTTTGTTGGTTGGGGAAGATGAAACCGCTCATCTTCCTTTTATTTTTTATTTTTTTAATTATTTTATGTGAAATAATGAGGAATTTACCATTTTGTTCTCTTTAAATTTGGTCAAAATACAAATTTTTGGTCAATTAATGGTCAATCAATCCATTTGGATCTCAAGTGCTAATTTTTCAAATCTTTGGGACCGCTGGTTGTACAAACTGAAGATTAAGGTAAAATCTGTAAAAAACTCAAAGGTTTGGGACCGCTACTGCAATTTTCCCTAATATGAATGCAAAGCTTGCTTCACATCAAAATTTTATGGTGGAAGCCTTAGTTGTCTTGTATATGAATCAAGGCGCTGTATTTTAAAAGTGATACTTTGTCACTTTTTTTTTAAAGAAAGTCGTACACTATTTTCAACTTTAGATAGTGTTTGTTGTGGATTAAAATTAGATTTTTAGTGGATTGTAATAGTAGTTTTTGAAATGTATGGGTGAAAAGATGTAAAACTCGTGAAAGATGTGGTTGATATTGATTATTTGACTTTGACTTAGATTAAAATCAGATTTTAGTCAGGTCCAAACAGGCCGTTAAGTTTCTCATAAAGAAAATCTCTTGAGTTCAAATTCAGAAAGACACAACAAAACCCCGTGAGAGGTAAGAGAACAGCTTTCCTATCTAAGCGTATAACATGTAACGACCTAACAACTTGGGCACAAAAGTTTGGATCGTTAATATAAAGAATATTAAGTTGAAAAAATCATGAATGAAACATAGAGTAAAATCATTTGTGTTATCATTATGAAGATGCTACAAAAGAAAAGAAATTGAAAGATTTATAAAATTCGAGTTTCAGAATCTTTTATTTTGGATTGTATTTCAAATTTTTTGTTAGTACATAATAGAATACATATTAGAGACTTATTGTCGTTGTTTTTACTTCTGAAATGAAAATACTAGCAGTATGAAAAAGTGACACATATCATATCACTTATATAAAAATTTAACTACAAAACATACAATAGTTCAATACGTTTAATTATTCTTGATAACCTCCTTGTTTTTGTGTTGTACCTCAACAATCACGTGTATTGCAAGAGTTGCCTTTTCAATTAAAACTAGACCATATTTCATTTTTAGATGTATTGTTACATGATACTTTTCTCATACGATGTTTAACACTTTCGAAACAAAAAGTAACACATTAGAAAGAAAGGCAAATGGTTTACAATAAAAATTCACGTAAAATTTAATGCTAATTATAGACTAGTGATAATTAAGGTTATTCATTTATTTTATTCATTTCGGGTCGTAACCATGAAACACATTAGTCGTTACAGGTTCTGCTTGGCCCAAACAAAATAAAATAAAAGAAAATTAAGCAAAATCATCATTTTAAGACTTAATTACTATTTATAAAAATTCAAAAATCAAGTGTTATATATATATATATATATATATATATATATATATATATATATATATATATTATAGGTTCATTGAATCATTAAGTAATTCCGAATTTGAAAGTTAGTTTTAAATTACATTCAAAGTCACATTAATTAAACCACAAAATGATGTTACACATTTATGAACGATTATCATGAACACACAACCCTATAAATCACAATCATACAATGTATGATGTCTTAGTCACATAACTTTTTACAAATGTTTCATGTCACAATCACACGACGTCACGACCTCGTAGGTTACGACCACACAATATATTTACAATGTTAGCACGAAATGATAATTTTTTTCTAAAGAAACATGCCTCGGGTCACGTTCTTATATTATATACTTCATATTTGAAATTATAGATTGTCATACTTTTATGGTTGGGAGTAATTGTCACCCAACCTATAGGTCACAATCACACAAGGTACTATATCACGCTCACAAATTTTTCATACAAAATAATCAAAAAATACCGTGGTTGATGTCTTTGACCTAAACAATTGTTTAATTTTGTTTTTCACCAACAGATATAAAAACGACGCAGAAAATTGTGGTTAATTAATCATTCTGAAAAATTCGTGAACAAAAAGGAATTAATTATTTTGAATAAATCAAGTTATGAATTGTGGTCTATTGTTTATCTATTATGGATAATTACGTCATGCATGAGGTTTGAGATTCTATTATCTGTTTTAGAATATGTGAGAACGTGAGAGGAAGATAATTGATTGCTTCATTTTTTATTTATTTTTTATTTTTTCTATAAAGTGATAAGACGAGGAAAAATAATCACTAATTAATAATTCGAGTCACGTTATTCTCTTATTTAAGTTAATATTTTTATAGTTTTAGAAAATATAATATTAATTTATGACATATTCTAGATTGAACTTTGCAAGTTTGATATTTGAAACTGTATTCTTAAATATGATACGTGTAATTATATTTACACTGTGTGTGTTTGATTGCGAGTATAGATTTTGCATGGAAATAATTTTTTTATTTTTTTAGATAATTCAATTGTCTAGAACTTATTTGCAAGAAAATTATTTATTAAATGTATTTGATTGATTAAGTCTTTAATCTAGAATATATTATATTTGTCCATTTGTTATTGGTGGATAATTAAGTCTCTAAATAAAATGTTTTTTTTTTATAGGAAAATATGGTCACGTGACCAAAACTTGGATAATATTTTTCATGGAAAAAATTATTAATCAAACACTTTAAAAATATGAATTTGGGTGGAAATGATATTTTCATAGAAAATAAAGTCAATAAAACACACTCTACAAATTTTATTTTTGCAGCACATTTTACTTGCACTTAAAATTACTAGGTTTAAGCAACGTGCAATGCATGTTTGCTTAGTTTATATATAAATTTTTTTGTTCGTTAAATAATTAATGATGTAATGTTTATGTAATTGATAAATAATTACACACTGTGATATATTAATTTTAATTTGAATAGTGTTAAATTCTAAATTAAAATGTATAAGTTTGTGTTTCGTACTATTATATTAAATTATATTTTGTATTTAATCATGAACTTTTTGTACATAATAAAATAATAGATAACATTATAATACAAAACTAAATAAATAAATATTTTTTCTTCATTGAGTTCAATGTACCTTACCAAATAAACTATTAGCATTTTTAAATTGATAATCTCCATATCCATTTTGTTTTTTTAATTTCATTTTTTCCTATCGACTAAAATGTAGTAGTACAAAGTTTTTTACATTTTTCATTCATTTATTAATAATGTTCTAAAAGGTGTAATGCGTTGCGAAACGTCGATATTGAGAATCAAGAATCACAAGTTTAGGCGTGTCAATACGAAAAATAAGCGTCATAATACGTTTCGTATTTTTAATATTATTTTAATTATTTTTAAGACATTAAATATATTTTTATTTTAAAAAATAGTTTTTTTCTATATTATAAAAAAAATAGATTTTTTACTGTATCATAAAATCATCTAATATTTAAAAATAATACTTACTAAACATTTAATATAATACTATAATACTGCTAAATAGTGTTCGAAGAATTTTAATTTTTTTTATTAATTAAGGAACTAAACATGAGCATTAATCATATGATTTATACGAAAATTCTGCGGATTTGATAATTCCGATATCTGAAAATAGAGATGAAGGATTTTGATTCACAATCGAAAATGATTTCGACGTGAAGTTCGTGGGAATTCAATTGGAGTCGAACCGAATGCAATAAATACATAAAAATAATTCAAAGTAAATCTATCTTTATTAATTAGATTCATTATATATCCTACAATTAGTCCCAACACTAAAAATTAAAAATAAATATGTTAAAATAGTTTACTTTGTTAAATTAAAATATTTTAAACTTATAGAAAATAATATCTAACATTAATATATTAATAATCAAGTGCAATTTAAATTAAATTTGAAAATTAAATAAATGAAAGAATAAAAGTGAATATTACAATTTAATTAGTTGTAATTCAAAATCAAATTAGTCAATTAGACATACAATTGAAAATGATTTTGATGAGCATTTTAACATTTTTTTTGTCACTATCCCACATTGAAAATTTATAAAACTATTGAAGTTAAGAGTATATATAAAATGCACAATCCCACATTGGAAGTTTATTTTATGAAATCTTTAGAGAGAAGTGTATCTATAAAATGAGCATGACATCCAATACTTCTACATGGGCTTTAGAATTGTAAATTTTGAAGCCCAATTATGGAGTTAAAAGATTTTTAAATTAAAAAAATTCCGTTAGTTTTTCCGTTAAATCAAGAAATTCCGTTAGTTTTTCCGTTAAACCAACATATTCCGCTTAATAGGCAATTTTTATATATAGAAGATTAATCTTTGCTCATTATAGTATTTTTGTCTTTAACGATTTTTAATATTGTTCTTATTTTGAAAAATCTTTATTAGTTTACATATTTTGTATTTGATAACAATTTTTGTCCAAAAGTCCTTTGAAATAGTGTAAAATAACTTATTTTTTCACCATATTTTTAGAAAATAAACGAATAAAAAGTGCAAAAAAATATTCTTCCCTCATTTCAAGGTATGACAACAAAATATTTTGATATAAATCATCATAAAGTGTGAGACGTACTAATTAATGAAATGTTAAAGATAAGAATTCAAAAAAAAAATTAAAAAAATAATTGCTACAAGAAGCAAAGATTGATAAGTTTATTTGTGATTAAAATTTAGTATATCAAATAAAAACTGTGGTGGCATTAAAATCACCCATATGATATTTATGATTTTTTTCCCCATAAAAGAAGTGTAGGAGGATCTCTAATGCATTCTATGAATTTGTATGTATGCTATGTTAGGTAATTGTCTCAAAAGTCAAAAGTTGGAGGACTATTATTGCAAATAATAAAATGTGTTTATTATATAGAAGACTCCTAATTGAAGTTGAGTGCAGAATCCTATTAGAATTTGGTCTCCAATTTATAGTCGATTTTGAAGTCATTATTTGAGGTTTAATTAAACTCTTCTACTTGGTTATTTGGTCTTGTATTCCATTATTTTTGGGTGTGACCTGTGAGAGAAAAATTCTATATGATTGTAACAATTTTTCATATAGTGGAAAAGTTTTGACGGTTCGTTTAATTGTGCGTTATATTATTTATATTTTCTTTGTTTGCTAATATTGTTCTGAACAACAAAAGATCATGCGGGTAATAGAAATAGAGGAAATTGGTGTAAATTTCCTAACAAGTGGTATCAGAGCGTCAGGTGGTTCAGAGTATTGGAGCAACAGAAAAATATGTCATTGAAATATGACGTTGAGAAATTTGACGGGAGAATCAATTTTGGCTTGTAGCAAGTACATGTCAGTGATTTATTGATTCAAGCTGGACTGCACAATGCTTTGAAAGGAAAACCAACCTAGAGTTCTGACAAGGAAACTGAATCCAGTATGAGCGATGATAAATGAGAGAAATTGGATTTGAAGGCTGCAAGCACGATACGTCTCTGTCTGGCTAAAAATGTTCTTACAAATATTCATGGAATATCTGCTGCAAAGGAACTGTGAGAAAAGTTAGAAGAACTATATCAAATGAAGAGCATCTCAAATCGACTGTACCTGAAGGAGCAATTTCATTTATTACGCATGAAGATAGGTACGAAAATCTCAGACCATCTGAGTTCTCTCAACGGGATTGTTTCAGAACTGGAGGCTATTGGAGTGAAGATAGATGATGAGGATAATGCATTACGTCTCATCTGGTCTCTTCCGTCTACTTACGAACAATCAAGCCAATCTTGATGTATGGGAATGAAACTGTGAGTTTCGCAGAAGTGGCAAGGAAATTAATCTCAGAAGAAAGGAGATTAGGTGGTCAGAATATTCCTTCTGACAATGCGGCGCTTGTGACTGAAAGGGGGAAGAGAGACAACTCCATGAAGAAGAAAGTAACTTGTTGGAACTACGGTTAGACTGGTCATGTGAAGAGGAATTGTCCAAAAGGTAGAGCAGGGTCGGCTAACTGCTTGAGATCGGACAATGCGTCTCTCCTAGCGGAGGAGGACGCGCTTGATGCACTGTAAAGTAAGATAAGAACGTCCTTATGGCATGTCGCCAGTTGCCATGATAGAGGATGTGTTATTACTGGCGCGGATCACCATATCTGCACATAGCATTGACTGACATTTGATGCAAGGTGTGTGGGTATGTGGTGGTGTAGTATTGTCGATGGCTGATGAGCTCTCTTGGAAAGTCAGTGGGAGAGTTGCACCATAATTATCAGCATGGTTGTTTCGACATGTAGCCGATGAAATGCTCGGAGATTATTCTGCGTGGTTATATTCAATGGTGGAATATGGGACCGTCAAAGTGTGGCAAATGCTTACTTGTTTTTCCAAAGTATTGTGATTCAAAGTTGTAGAAGAGATGTAAAGATTTTGACTCGTTTTCGGCAAGGTGGAGATTGTTAGGTAATTGTCTCAAAAGTCAAAAGTTGGAGGACTCTTATTGCAAATAATAAAATGTATTTATTATATAGAAGACTCCTAATTGAAGTTGAGTGCAGAATCCTATTAGAATTTGGTCTCCAATTTATAGTCGATTTTGAAGTCATTATTTGAGGTTTAATTAAACTCTTCTATTTGGTTATTTGGTCCTATAAATAATGGAAGTATTCCATTATTTCTGGGTGTGACTTGTGAGAGAAAAATTCTATATGATTGTAACAATTTTTCATATAGTGGAAAAGATTTGACGGTTCGTTTAATTGTGCGTTATATTATTTATATTTTCTTTGTTTGCTAATATTGTTCTGAACAATAAAAGACCCTGCGGGTAATAGAAATAGAGGAAATTGGTGTAAATTTCCCAACATGTTATATGCATGTTTTCTACCTACGCGATATTGATATCTATTCACACTCAAGTACAAAATTGATCTTAAATGGGTTGCCTTCAACTCAATAATGCTCTCCATGTATCTTGTATATTTTTAAAATAAAAACAAAATCACATCGAAATAGGAATAGAAAATTTATTTTGCTAATTCAGTCGGTCGATACAGAACTTTTAAATATATACGAAGTTTTGTCTGTCTACTTAGCTAGGCAAAATCCATATAAATTGCATTGGAGATTTTTATAAATGCTAGTTGTCCAAGCATAAGAGTGATACTGATACATAAATGAGATTGAAGATCAAAATTTTATATTGTATTACAGATTATGGTTGGGAGTTCTAATTTCTTTGCTAGCAAAATTATCCCTAGATTCGTCAACTCAAAGACATGAATATATAGACTTAGTTGGATCAACCCGTTAATCCAAACTTAAGCCCAACTATTAAACTAAATAACTAGACCAAATCTTGGTACCAAAATCACGAAAATACCGTGGTCCTATAACATTACTGAAAAATGAACTTGATCAAGAATTAATTTGTAAAAGTAAAGGAGCTCCAGAAATAGCCGTGTTCACGTATAGTGTGTATCAAACACAAAAAGGAATGAGAGGTTGTGTTGAAATGCTATACAATAAATTTTTGTTGTGTGAAATCTAGGGACGTCAACGAGTCGAGTCGAATCGAATCGAGCGGCTTGTGAGCTGAAATTAGGGGTGTCCAAAAGTCTCGAATCGAACCGAACCGAGCGATTCTTCATAAGTTAAATACTCGAACGGGTACCCGAATCGAGAACCGATGGGTATGGATCGGGTGTCGGGTCTAGACCAAGAAACGAAGAACCAAAACTAAATAATTTTTTTATTGAATTAATTAAATTATTTTATTTTTTCTAAATAAATTAGCAAATTAATTAAATAAATCAGATCATTTCACAATTTTAAGCATTGGACCTCAATTTTTTAATATGAATCACCGACATTTTAATATTAATATCTACTTTTTGGTATTTGTATGCATTAAATTAGTGTTATTCGACAGCTAGTTATTTATATTTTTTGAATTGTGTTACATTAATTTGTAAAAATTACGAATGAAATGTCATTAGTTATATTTATATAGTATTGCTATAAATGTTAAAAAATTTAATTATGATATGAAATCGAAAGGAACCAAATTGAACCGAACGAACCCGAACCCGAACCCGAACGGTTGCATAATTATATTTGGACCAACAAGTCCATTTATTAAATACCCGAAAATTTTGGAACTGAGCAGAACCGAACCGACTCACGGACAGCCCTAACTGAAACTCGAAGTTCGGGTTTGAGTCGAGTATGAATAGTTCGAACTTTTTTTGGCTCGAATCGAACCGAACTTTTGTACGGCCAAAAAAGGTCTAGGCTTGACCCGAACTTTCAACTCGAGCCTTATCGAGCCGAATCGCCTCGTGATTTCTTATTATTATTATTTTTAAAAAGATAGCGCTGCCTGCTGGCTGTTGCCTTGTATTGCACATAAATGCCAAAATTTTAATTTTTTTTATTTTTATAAATTTTCTCACGAGCTGGCTTGGTCCCAACCTCAGCTTGATAGAACTGAGCAGCGAGCCAGGTCGGCTCAGGCTTTTCTCGAGCCGAACCACATGTCAAAGAGTGGATGAACCAAATTGACACCCATATTGAAACCTAGAGGCCATGAAAACAAGAATTTATTAAAGTAAATTTTCAAGAAATGTTTGTGTCCGTACGTGCCTTGATAGAAAAGGGATCCACGAAACTTGAGTTTAAAAAATAGAAAAAAAAATTCATAATTTTTTCGACTTTTTAACCAAAATTCTTCAAAAGAACCATTTTTCAAAAAATCAGTTTTGCACAAACACTTAGCTCATGTTTGGTACACATTAAAATTTTCATTTTCATTATTCTACTCATTTCAACCAAACATTCTTCAATACAATAATATTTTTCATTCTTTATCAACCGCACATTCTTCATCAATCTATTATTTCAAAATACATTCTTTCAAAGTAATGTGGCTCAAACACACCCTTAATTTATATGCACAAGTATAGTGTAACTAGATAATGTGTTGCAAAGGTAGCTCTACGATTATTCTCCAGCAATATGACTAATCACCTAATTGCTTAATAGGTCACTCACATAGGACTTGACTATGAGAGTTTGTTTGCTAACAATTAAAATCCAATTAAAATTGAAAATATGGCTGTTATTGGATTTCACTTATCTAATAAAAGTCAACAATAACGACTAGTTTTTCAATTTTAATCCGATTTTAATCTCTACCAAACAAGCTCTAAGTTATGAAATGACAAACACGAAATCTTTCTATCTCCGATGAAATCCATCTCTATATATGAATGTGTGCGCGTTTGCGTGGCAATCACTCCAAAAAATAAGGTAAATTTTTCAAATACTCTCCAATTATTTTGTTAAAATGGGCAATATTTTGACTTGACACTTGGATTTGAATGAATTTTAATTAAATTTTTAGATCAATGAATAGAGCAGACAAAAGTCTTGAATACAAGTCTGAACGTGACTCATTTAACGAAATTATACACATAAAAGACTAATAAAGCAAAAACGAAACATGCCTACGTGGAGGGGTATTGAAGACAATAATTGCTTAACTTCGGTCTATATTCTTCCAACTTACACTGTGGTCCGAAAACGTGGAGAACAACTACATGTGAGGTACATGTAAGAACTCCAAAGATCCTTACGTTTGTTCTACATTTCCTCATTCAGAAGTTTCAGATGGAATAAAGCAGTCTCTTTCTTCTGGGACCATTTTATAATCTATTCTTGTCAACTAAAGTAAGATTATTCTGTCTTGCAAGCAAGTAGGGAACATTAATACATACTGTTTACCCAATCCCTCATTCACAAGCAGGGACAAATGTTGAAGCAACACTTCAGGGTTTGCTGCTGTTTCTGGCGCCATTTCAATCTAGTTTCACCTCAAGTTCACGATGATATCAAATGTATTTTCCAGCAATATTCCGAAGATGGATTAATGACCGTTAACAAGTTGCATACATTCTTAAAAGATTTTCAAAAAGAATATGATGCCTCCGAGGAACAGGCGCAAGAAATTATGAACAGCCTGATGCATTTGCACCTCTTCCCACGAAAGGGACTTCACGTTGAAGCCTTCTTTCGATATCTACTTAGTGATCACAATCTCCCGTTATCCACAAAGGTTTTTATTTTCCCTCTTCTGTAATTTCTTTTCGCGTTATTTTCAAATATTGTCGAACCACATTCTCGAGAAATTTAGATTTAAAATGCCCCTTTATAGGAATTTTCTATGATATGTTCAGGTCCACCATGACATGAAGGCTCCTTTGCCTCATTACTTCATGTATACGGGGCACAATTCTTACTTAACCGGAAATCAAGTTTACGGTAAGAGCAGCATCCGCCCCATTATTAAGGCTCTGAGAAAAGGGGCAAGAGTAATAGAGTTGGATCTCTGGCCAAATTCAAGAAAAACTGGTGTGAATGTTCTCCATGGAGGGTATGAACTTTATTATTTCTTAGTCGTCTTCTCGATTATTGCAATTCAACATTGAAAATGGAAGTCTTTTTCATATTATTTCATAAAAAATTAGGCACTTCACCTCTTCCCACCATTAGCTAAATTTACCACAGATAGGCTTGTATTTGCTGCATTTGTTTTAGGAGTAATAATTTATAAAATTGACACAATAATTTATAAAACAATAATGTTATGTAGCCTTAGTGAGGTTACAACTCCATACTAAATGGACTTATTTAGGGCATGTTCGGTACGGTTTAAAATCAAATTAAAATTGAAAATATAATCGTTATTGAGTCTCACTCGTCTAATAAAAGTCAACAATAACGGTTAATTTTTCAATTTTAATCAGATTTTAATCTCTATCGAACACGCCCTTGATTTCACATATCATTTAATACCACAACGCCACATAGACTAGAGTAGTAATCCTAGTGGGGATGAATAACATTACTATTTATAAAATTGACACATCGTGTCAAGTAAAACATTTTTGTGTACAAGATTGGGTTGCTTAGGCACTTGACAAGTGTGCAGAGTTAGCCTTTACCTAAGGGTGTGTCCAAGTCACATTATTTTGGAAGAATGTATTATGAAATATTAGATTGATGAAGAATGCGTGGTGGAAAAAGAAGGAAAAGTTATTGATGTGATCGAAAATATTATTTTATTAAAAAATGTGTGGTTAAAAATAAGTAAAAGAACGAGAATGAAAATTTTAATTAGACTCAAACAGGGACTAAGTTCATTTACTTCGAATTAATAAAAGTTGGGTGTTTCTTGTTTTTTGAGCTTTATGGGTACATTTAGTACATTGTATTAGATCACGAGAGTAAGCCCCCATTAAAATTATAATTTATTTTTTCATTTTTTCTTATCAATCATGTATTCTCAAATAAAATAATATTACATGTAAATCCAAAACTTTTTCTTCTTTATTAACCATGCATTCTTAAAGAAAAAAAATACTATTCCAAATATTGTAATATCAAATAATGAGTGTCGAATGGGGGACTAAGATTTGGAGGGATATGATTAGGAGTATTAGAGATGATTGTATAAAGGTGGATTAGGGAGGATTAATTCCAAGTTTGATGCTACTATGTATTGGAAGACCGTACATAAAAAAAAATTAAAAAGTCCATGACCATATTTTTTGTAACTTATTAATAAGCGAACTTTTCTACTAATAATTTCTTGTTTGGAATTTTTGCTTATAAGTAATTTGTTTACATATAAGTTAATGTTTAAAAAAATTTAACTTATAAGTGATTATTTAACTTATTATTGGATTTTTTTTTAATAATTAAATGTCAAATTAGTACATGTGAGTAATTTTTATATAAGTGAATTTTTAAAATATAAGTGACTTTTTGTACTTATAATTGAATTTTTGTCTTGCAAGTGAGTATTTAAGTTATTAGTAGCATTTTTCATTTAGAAGCAATTTTTTACATATTAAATGAACTTTTCTCTTATCTATATATATACACACACAAACAAACACACATACACTTATAATTGAATTTTTAGTTACAATTACTTTTTACATATAAGTGATTTTCTTTTACACACGAGTAAATATTTTAATTAAAAGTTATTTATAAACCTACAAGTGATTTTCTGTTTATAAAAGTATTTTTATAACTTATAAGTTGATTTACTCATAAGGAATTTTTTACTTCAAACACAAATGTTGTACTTATAAGTGAATTTTTACTTGTAATTAAATTTTTTGATTATAAGTTATTTTTAAGGATTTTTTTTTACTTATAAGTGAAATCCTTAATTACTTGAGTAAATTTATGTAATTCAACTTAACTAATATTTTCTTAATTCATAAATTGGTGAATAAATAACCACCCCCACATTACATATTAATTTTATACGGTTGAATAAAAAAGGATAAACATCTTGAATTATTTTAATCCAAGTATTAATTGCACCAAATACCGGAGAAAGATTAGAAGAATTATTTAAATTCTCGCCCGATCTAATACGGTGTGACAAATGTAGATTTGCTTACTTGAGTGTAAGCATTGGTCTGACTAAGAGGGATTCTCGAGGCAACAAATTGTGGTAAAACTTTATGCTTGGAGATTTGTACTACAACCACGTTAAGTTATAACTAACAAGACCGTGAAGATAGCCCCTGGGGGCATGGTTTAGTTGTGCAAATGACATGAGTGAGATAGTTTCAGTTGAGTTGATTGTCATGTATGAGGGTTCGGTTCCTACCTCTAACAAAGTTTGGAATGAGACTCTTTGTGGACACCAGTATGATAACTTCTATTCCCAGATCTGTTGAGGCATATTACGCGATTTACTTCCTTCGTTATATAAATTATGTTGGTCAAATATTCGTGTATGAGAATTGATCTTTGTGTATAAGAATTGATCTTGTTGATTGTGAGAAGGAGGTTAAAAACAAGATAAATGGAAGAAATTGGGAATGGGGCAACATAGGTAACCAAGTTGCCTATGCGATCGCATGACCCGGGGCTTTAAGTCTCTGACTTGACAACTCTATGCGACCGCATAGAGCACCTTAGTAGTCGTTGGGAGTTTTTTTTTTTTTTTTTTTCAAATTCCGGTTTTGCACCTTTTCATCCATTGCTTCCATCTTTTGGAAATGATTGGCATCCATGCGAAACAGTATGATGAAATTCTATAAATAATGATAGAATTCATGATTTAAAAATACCAATTCTCAATTTATACTCTCTCAATTTATACTTAGAATTTATTTCATATTCTTCATTTGTTCATTCTTTTCAAGTTTCAATAGTACTAATTGCAACTCGATTTCTAGACTTAAAATGCGCTAAAACTATTTGTGTGTTGGTCCTTTAGCATTCTCATTATTGGAGATGGCGCAAATAAAGTTTTTAAACAACATTCTATGTGATTCAAGTCTACTTCTTCTCTTCTTATTCTTCTATCATTATTTTTGTGTTTTACATATATATTTTGGAGTTCCTTTTGTATTCTGAAGCTTGTTATCTACTTCAGCGAACAAATTTTCTCGACATCCTCCACAAAGGAAAAAAATTAATATAGTTCAACTTTTTCTTCACTAATATGTTAGCTATTGTTTATAAAATTGTGTTTTGCTTTATTCATTTTGTTTGCAAACTCAGGACATTCACCGCTCCGGTCAAGCTAAGCAAATGTTTCATCGCTATTAAGGACAATGCATTTTCAGCTTCCGCGTATCCTGTCATTATAACTTTTGAAGACCACCTTCCACGGGAACTTCAAACTACAGTAGCCCAGGTAAATATATATTAATCTAGAAAAAGTAGGGGTAACAATCTTAATTCGCTTCAAAAGTGGAGCATATTAATGAAGACTAGATTTAAAATTAATATAGGTGGTTCCTCTAGCAGCTTAATCTTGGAAATAGTTATTGTCCACGTGTCAAACATTTGATAAGAAATGACTTTTGATTGCACGTGACAAGATTTTAATGAATGCATGTGGTTCATCTCTAACGGTTTAAACTCTTAGATGAGATGATTAATGTGGTATCAAAGCCCTACAGCTTCATTCGCTAATTCTACAAGTACTCATTTAATTGAAGATACCACTTCTTCATAGACAGATTTCTGCTTTGATAGTGTTGGACTGTGATGGCATTTAAAAGAGGAAATTACACCTAGACCTAGAATTAGATTTCCAATTTCACAAATAAGATCACAAGTTTAACATTTCAAAAATCAGGGTTTAATTAATAATTTTAAAACATTTTTATATCTAATTAATAAATTTCATCCCAAAATCAAAAACCTAAATTCATTTCCTCCCTGCCATCTTCTCGTCTCTCTTCCCATCTCTATCTTCTCTCCTCCCGTCCGTCTCCCTCACCGGCAACTCCTAACTTCATTTCCTCCCATGTCGGCTTCTCTCTTCTCTACTTTGTGATGTTGAAACGTCCAACCGTCTCTACCTCACTGTTCTTCTCTCTCTCGCACTTCAATCTTCGATCCGGCGAAATAGCAAGCGCAGTCGCGCCCGTGACAGTGCCCTTATGTCCTCGTGTGGAAGGCGGTGGAGGGCAGTGGAGTGTGTGTGAGTGCGTGTGGAGACAGATCCAATGGTGGTGTGCGTGGGTGCGGGTGCAGTGGACGCTTCTGTGAACATCATTGTAGCGACTGGTGTGTGTGTACGCGAACGGGTGTGTTGTGAGTGTGTGCAACAGTTGTGTGTGTGGGTGCGTCGGTTGTGATGGTCGGGGGTGTGTGCGTGGGTGCAGATCTATTTTTTAGTGGTGTGCCAGTTGCGATTGGGGTGTGTGTGGACGCGGCAGTGAAGGTGCATATCTGTTTTTTATTAGTGTGTATGTGTGGGATGTGGTTGTGTGTGTGGGTGGGTGCGGCGATCGCGGAGGTGTAGATCTATTTGGGCGTAGTTACGTGCAGATCTGTTTGGGTGCGGTTGTGTGTCGATTTTGAGATGTTGATGTTGCTATTGGGCGGCGACGATGGTGGTGCCGCTGGTGGAGGTAGTGGCGAAGAGATGGACACAAATGATTTTGGTGGTGGTCACAAATGATTTGATTGTTTGTGACCAATAATTTGGTATAAAATGTGACCAATGCATGATGTGATGTGTGACCTAAAAATTATTAATATGTGACCATTAATTTGATACATTGTGACCTCCATATAATTTACGTTCAATTAACGTGATGTTTGTGACCATAAAATAAGTAATGTAACTTAATTTTGTGATCTGTAACCGATTAATAATTTGTGACTTTTAAATTTTTAAGTTGTGACCGATGAACAAATTGTGACCCACGAAAATTTTAATTGTGACCTAAAAATTTTAAGTTGTGACTACTTGTCGGAATCGAAGCAGTAGTCGAAACGTCGTCGGAACAATCACCGGAGAAGAGTTGTGACTTGAATGGTGGCTGGAATAGTTTCCGGAGCGGTAGGGGTGGTGGAGGTGGTGTGGGATAATTATATTATATTAGAATTAAATATTTAATAATAAATTGATTTAATAATTCATTATTTCATAAATAAAAAATTGAAAAACCTGATTTTTGAAATTGAGAACTTGTTTTTTGTACTTTTGAAATGGTGTAAAGTAAACACCTTATTTATGTATTGTTCCCATTTAAAATGGTTCAGTCCATGGTCTATGATGAAATTGGACTAAGCCCACCCGCCGATATTATATATGCCATTGCCTGATAACATAAAATGAAATAGGCCCAAACTCGAGCCCAAGTGAGGATGATACGTGTGCTACTCTGGACCGTTGATCGCTGACTGAAAATCCATGGTGATGATGGCTTTGTATACAGGTGACCCGAGTGGTTGCCATAATTGATTTTCTCATTTGATATGTGTGAGAGGCTTCTGGAATTGTGTGTGTGTGTCTTTTCTCGTTTCTTTTTTCGTCTACTTTGTGTAACTCTAAGGTAAGATGCATGATGATTAGTTCAAGAGTTCCAAAAGTACTATAAGGTGAGACTGTTATGACAGTTGTATATATTATGAATAAAACCCTCACTAGTTCCTTACCTGGGAAAACACATGAGGAAGTATGATTAGGTAAACTGGTTGATTATACTTTCTAGAGAACTTTTAGCTGTGTTGTCTACTCTCACAAAAGTTTGGGCAAATTGGAACCTAAGTCCCAGAAATGTGTATTCAAGGGATACCCTGAAGGGGTGAAATGATACAGACTTTGGGTTAGAGAGAATAAGGGATTTAAGATGATAACTTGTAAAAATGTGACATTTAATGAAACTGGGATGCCTTGTCTGAGTGAAAGGGTTTTAAATGATGTCATTGAGAGTGAAAAAGAGAAAAGGGCCACGCTATAGGTGGAGCTCGTGTCCTCCTCTGAACTCATTAATGAAGATCAAGTTGGAAATTAAATTGGTAAAGAAAGTGATGATGTTTTAGATTCTCACGAATCTAATGAAGGCAGTGGTCAAGAATCTATTAGTAATTTGGATAATCCTTTGGGTGATTATCACATTGTCGGGATAGGACTAGAAGGGAGAAAAGAGAACCTACTAGGTTGAGTGATTATCTATCCCTTGCTATCCTATCATATCAAGATTTGGCCTTTAAAGAGCCTAAGTCTTATGAGGAGGCTGTAAGTTGTCAACTCTCTAAAGAGTGGTAGCTTGCTATGGAAGAAGAAATGAAGTCATAATACTTGGAAGTTAGTTTTCAAACCTGAGAATAAGTCTTTAGTAGACTGTAAATGGATCTAGAGTATTAAGGACGGAAATTCTCCTAAACACCCCTTTAGATTTAAAGCCAGATTAGTGGCAACTGGATTTACTAAAAACATGGCATTGATTACAATGAAATATTCTCCCTTGTTGTTAAATATACTACAATAAAGTCATGTTTGCTTTGGTTGCACAATATGACTTAGAACTTAAATAAATGGATGTTAAAACTATTGGCCACAGGGTTTAATTGATACTAAAAGACCTAATCATATTCTTCTTTTAAAAAGATCTTTGCATGGTCTAAAACAATCACCTAGGCAATGGTACGAAAGATTTGATAACTTTGTGTCATCTGTTGGCTTTATAAGAAGTTCCTTTGATCATTGTCTTTAATTTAAAAAGAATGACAGCAACTCTGTGATTGTTTATCTGCTCTTGTATGTGGATGATATGTTGTTGATAGTCCAAAATATAAGTGATATTAATGACATTAAAAGAGCTTTAAGTGTAGAATTTGAAATGAAAGACTTAAGTCATTCTAGAAGAATTTTAGGAATGGACATTAAAATGAATAGATCCCAACAATCCCTTATTTTTACACAATCTGATTATGTGAAAAATGTGTTATTTAAGTTTGCTATGCATGAATCTAAGATTGTTCCTTTGACTCTTGCAAGTCATTTTAAACTGAGTAAAGATCAATGCACTCATGATGAATATAATATTAAATACATGCAAAAAGTTCTATATGCTAATGTTGTAGGGTCGGTAACGTATACTATGGTATGTTCTAGACCTGATGTTGCCCATGTAAGTATTTTGAGTAGGTTTATGGCAAATCCTGGTCCTGAACATTGGGCAGCTTTAAAATGGCTATTGAGATACTTAAAAGGATCTGCTGATTTAGGTTGTGTTTTAAATTTTGTGAAGAGAGAGTTATCTTGAGAGAATATGTAGATTTTGATTATGCTGGTAAAAGAGATAACAAAAAATCAACCACACCTTATACGTTTACTTTGTGCGATACTTGCATAAGTTGGAAGTCTCAATTACAGTCTATTGTTGCTTTATCTACCACAAAAGCAGAATATGGGGCTGCTACTCAAACCATTAAAGAATCTTTGCGGTTTAAAGGTTTGTTATGTGAATTAAATGAATTGGTAAACCGTGTAGTCGTTTATTCTAATAGTCAAAGTGTCATTCATTTATGTAAAAATCCTATTTTTCATGAAAGAACTAAACACATAAATGTTAGGATGCGCTTCCTTAGAGACATAGTTCGAAAAGAATTACTTGAAAGAATCCCAACACAATTCAATCCCATTGACATGGGAATCAAGGTACTTCCAACAAGTTTAAATCATATTTATAAATGCTAAGAATTGATACAAGAGGTAATCTTTGTGATGTTACAGGAGGAGTTAACTTGGTGCTCATGATCATGGAGAGACTAATATTAAGTGTTTTGAAGAGGTTTTTTTTTTTATTTTCTTCTTCTTCTTTTTATAAAGGGGGAGATTTGTTGGGTTGTGATGCCATTTAAAATGGTTCAGTCCATAGGCTATGATGAAATTGAGCTAAGCCCACTTGCCAGTATTATATGTGACATTGCTCGATAACACAAAATGAAATAGGCCCAAACTCGAGCCCAAATGAGGATGATACGTGTGCTACTCTGGATCGTTGATCGCTAACTGAAAATCCATGCTGATGATGGCTTTGTATTTAAGTGACTCGAGTGGTTGCCATAATTGATTTTCTCAATGGATCTGCGTGAGAGGTTTCTGGAATCTCTTCGTGCGTGTCTTTTCTCGTTTCTTTTTTCGTCTACTTTGTGTAACCCTAAAATCTCTAGTTTTTGGGGGGTGAGTCTGTGTGTTTTGAGTCTAAGTGATTCTTCGATTAAAGGTTCAGAGTTGAGATCAGTTAGGTTGTTCTTGGTCCATTGAAGTAGCTGTGTTCGTTAATTCTATTTTAGGGTTAGGGTTCTGTGGATATTTTGTTTTGTACATAAGGGTACAATATTTGTTCTGAGCCCAAACATAATCGATTCTTGATATTGATGATTCCTTATTGATATTTTAATTCTTAAGGGTTATTTTGTGTTCTTGGGTATTTTTTATGTTCGAGGTGCAACAGATAGTTGCACCTTTCCTTGGCAGAATATCGGGCCTATACTCGCAAGAACTTGGTAAAAATTCTCCAATAGGATTTTTGTATTCACATAAACTTCTATTTGATTACTTTCTTCTTTAATTGTTGCATTTTTGCTATGTTGCGGATGTATATAAATTGTACACGTACACCCGTCATGAATTTAGTTAGTATGACATTGACCAAGTTTCAAGCTATGAAGGTAACCTATCGAATCGTTGAACGCATGGAGCCTACTGAAAAGAGAAAAAGGGTAGCATCTATGATCTACCTGCTAGATGCTTTGAGAGTGCCAGAAAGCCACCATAATACTCACAATGCGAGGGCCCCACAGCGTGTGTTTTGTTGGTCTTCTATGGCTTCTGCCTCTGTATGCAAAGCAAGATTGATAAAAATTACCACAGGGTGGATTAATACGTTTTAAGAGTGTGAATAATCATTTCTTTGCACTATATTCAGCTGCAAAATATGTTGATGAATTAAGAACACAATTTTAAGTTTGTGCTATATTTTTTGTACAGATGGTTAAAAGAATATTTGGAGAAATGCTGTATCAGCCCAAGCCAGATTCTCAGGAGTTCCCTTCACCGGAAGAATTGAAGAAAAAAATTATTATCTCAACTAAACCACCCAAAGAATATCTAGAATCTCAGAGTGAATATAGAGTGCAGAACTTACAGGAGGTGGATTATCCTGAGGGAAAACCAATGAATATTAAGAAACTTGAAACTGTTCTTATGTTGAAATTAAGAACAAATTTTTTAGTTATATTTTATCTTGCTTACTGTAGATTTCTTGTTTCCCTAACCATAGAATCCCCTTATGTGCGAGCAGGGTCAGTTAAATGATCTGGGCGAAGACGAAGAAGAAGCTTTACAATCTTCATCTCCTGAATATTTGCGTTTGATTGGTATCCATGCCGAGAAGGTGAGGAGTAATAACATAGGAGAATCATTGAGAGGCAAGCGAGGAAAAGTTAGGCGTCTTAGCCTTAGTGAGCAAGAGCTTAAGGATGTTGCAAAAGACCATGGAGACCATCTTGTGCGGTAATTGATTATTTTTGTGTTGAATCATTTACAGTTAGAATCTGAAATTATAACTTAGATTGGAAAATGTTGAATTCACTAGTTAAAAATCAATAATATGCAGACTAGGCATAGAATTATAAAGGAAGTTAATATACATTGGTTGTCATTGCGTAGTTTCACGTTGGTTACTCCATAAACTTCGTTTTGCTTCAAGTTGGTTATTGGTTTTAAACTGTGTAACGATTCGATCAATCTGTTCTTATCCATCAGTTGTAGTCCAGTTATTTGCCAACTAGGTTGCCACTTGCCAGTGACCAATATGAAATTTTGTTTAAAGTTTAATGGCCTCCAGTGTTTTTAACTCATTTCAGAGGCCTTATGTAATTAGATTTATGCTAGTACTGGGATTATTTAATGTATACTTGTGTGTTGTAGATGTTTATATTCGAGTTTAGAACATCGTTGCGTCTTATGTGATCACCACTAATCAACAACTTGACGGTCATTCTTGAATTTTACTCTTAGATTTACCCAACAAAATTTTCTGAGGATATATCCCAAGGGTTCACGCGTAGATTCATCCAACTATAATCCTTTTGTTGGCTGGACTCATGGAGCTCAAATGGTTGCATTCAACATGCAGGTAGTTTTGCATCCTGCAAATCTTTTTTTAGTAACATACATAGTTCTTTACATCAGATCTTACATTTTACTTCACCATCATTCCCAATTAACACACTTGGGCTATATTTCTCTGCAAATTCTTCAACTCGGGGTTCTAGTTCCTATTTCTGGGGAAAAACTGAAATTGCTTGACCAAACAGGGAGATGATGAGTACCTTTGGATAATGCACGGAATGTTTCGAGCCAATGGTGGATGTGGTTATGTGAAAAAACCAGATTTCTTAACATATGGCGAAGTTCATGATCTAAGCCGCGTAGAGCCATTAGAAGTCAAGAAAACTCTGAAGGTGTATAAATTTTACAGTTGGTGCTTGTTCTTTGCATGGCTTTAATTTTAAAGTATGCATTGGTGACAGGTAAAAATATACATGGGAGAGGGCTGGCTTAGAGAATTCTATCTTACACATTTCGATTGGTTTTCCCCGCCGGACTTGTACGCTGAGGTAAGATGCTCACATGACAGATGGCGTTGGGTGAAATCTCGTGTGCTTCAGAATAGAACTAGATAATCAATATTATTCAATAAAGAATGGACCTATAACAGAATTTTTTGATAAATGGGAACATTTTATCTCGTATTTTTTCTTGGTGTTTGTGCAGCTACGGGATGGGAAATCCTATGATCATTATCGAGTTTTGAGACAAGTGACATGTACATATGTCCTTATCAAGCTATCTGTTCACCATTGTTTTACCACGTTAAACTTACCATGTACATATGTCCTTATCAAGCTATCTGTTCACCATTGTTTTACCACGTTAAACTTACAGAATTATATTCATAACTATGCAGATGAGTGTAATTGGAGTTGCATCGGATTCAATTAGGAGAAGTACACGGAAAATCGATAATCAGTGGGAACCAATGTGGGACGAGGAGTTTACATTTGAGCTGCGTGTTCCTGAACTCGCTTTACTTCTAATCATAGTTAATGATTATGATACGCTTAAAGAACACGAGTTTGCTGGCCAAACATGTTTGCCAATTTCAGAGTTGAGACCTGGTATTAGATCTGTGCCATTACATGATAGAAGTGGAAATAGATACAGACATGTAAGGCTCCTCATGCATTTCCAATTTGTTTAACATGCATGCATCATCGTATTTGTAATGATTAAGAAAATTTGATAAGAATACTTGGGTTTTAGTCCATACAATTGTGACCTCTTCATTCAAAATTGTGATATTACGAAATAAATTTTTGGTATCATATGATTCAAGGAAGTATCTACGGCTAGAGATAGACATGAATCAACAGTTTAAAGTTTCAACCCAACCTAACCTATCTTTAAGTTACAATGTATGGGTCGGTACAGCCTTTTTACAGAAAATTGTCGTTATTTGCTGAGAACGAGCTGTGAGCACTCTTTGCTAGGATGAGATATAAGAGAGGCGGGAAGCTCAAGCAACTGAGACATATAGGCCAGCCCCGATAAGGGATCTCTTCACATGAAAATTTCCTGTGTCAAATGAGAAATCAGTAGCTAAAAGATGCTACTTCGGCTTTCCATGCATTATATTTTTTGCTTTCTTGCTTATATCTTTTCCATTCTCTAAGGACCGCAAGAAGCACATGCAGCGAAACTGGCAGAAAGAAGGGCTGTCCAATAACAAGAGACAAATTATAAGACTAATCATCAGAGTTCAAGCAAGCACTAAAACACTACGTCTATTTGCACCAAATAAAAAACAAACATCTCGTCAAATGCACGACTTCAAGTTGCTCAGCTGATTCATTTGTACTTGCCCCAGGAAAGAGAAACAGGGAACAATACCAGATAAAACTAACTAGACAATTAGAACCTAATTTAGCAAGCACTAAAGATAAATTAAGGTACAGATCAACATGAACAAGGAGGATAAAAAACCAAGATTTCTTGTATTACATAGGCACGTACCTTATTTTAGCTAAAAGAATACTATTACATAAGATCAAACTTTGGTTTTTAGCAGATTTACTCGATAGCATCGCATCAAAGAATCCTCTAGACCCCTCCAGATTTCCGGCTTTAGTTATGAAAATCATTGTAAGTTTAGCGCCCTGGAGTCTCTAAACCTTCTCTCTCGAAGAAATGGTAGTACTAACTATGCCCATGTTTGGTGTAGCTAAAAATCAGATTTTTTAGTATATTTCAATAAAAGTTGATGAAATGTGTAGTTGACAAGTTGATAAAAGTTGTGAGTCCCATGAAATGTGTAGTTAAAAATAATTGTTCACTTTGATTTTTTTTTATCTAACTATTTAAGCTACACCAAACAGGGGCTAAATATGTTAATTATACGGAACAAAGTATGTTAATATGCAAATGTACCAAAACAAGGTCTTCAGTTGAATTCCAAACATACTTAGAATTGCACAAGTATTGTTCTTAGCCCTTGTTTGAAAGTGATTATTTAAAAACCACTTTTCCCCATACTCATTTTTCAACCACTTATTCTCCAAAAATTCATTTTTCACATTTCCCTATTTTCCTTACTTTTTAATCACATATTCTCCAAAAAAATCAATTTCCAAAAAATCACTAATGTTATTTCTTGATTATTACCCAGAGCTTGTTCTCATGTCTACCTCCGGGAACACCAAGATGAATTTATCTAATAATCAATATAAACGAATTTCAGTGTCGGGACGAACCGAATAGATGGCAAAACAGTGCTCAAATGAGAAATAGCTGACAGACATCATAGATGGGTGATAAAATGCATCTTCTGCCAATAATCTTGCTTGTCTCGAGGACTCTGGGAAGAAGTAAAGTGATAGCATACTTGAAGGAAGATGTTTGATAACAATCATATCCAAATTCCAGATTGATTAAAACATACCAGCAGAAGCATCATAAATTCCGAGCGATGCGTTACTTAAAGTAAATTTTGCAGCTTCAAGAGAATACTTCCCCTGCTCAATAATATTACAGAATCAAGTGTTACTGATTTTTACAAGAATAACATCAATCAAACTGACAAGTAACGAGGAAATGCTACAAAAAAGGAATTTCCTAAAACAAATGAGAGCAAAATAAGAACCACAAAGTGAAGCACCAAAACAATTAGAATTGAAACAAGTGCAGTTCAAAGAATTGAAACAAGTGCAGTTCAAAGCAAAAATAACTTCTACATTTGGTATCACTTTATTCAGGATTTTGACAAGGCCAATTAAGCTAATATGAAGCAAGAAAAGAAAAAGATATTAGGAAAATATTTATTCATAGTTAATCTTACAATTTTCTCTAAAGAGAATTATATAAATTGATTGGACCATTGTATCTTATTTTTGGAATTATAAACATCAGCATCTAGCTAGTAAGACGAGTATAATTAACAATTAGACATGTAAAAGAATGACATCATCAGTAACTCTTTCTTGGAAAGTATAGAAAAGGAAAGATGACTCCGTGTAAAAGGAGAGAAAATTAGAAGTTACAAGCTATAGTATATCAACATGCTGCACATTTAGCAGAATGGAAACAAAAATATAACAATATGATAAAGATAAAACCAAATAAAATATACTAATCATAGTGCCTTCTCCAAGACCCAACTTATTAATAAATACTAATCAAGCCAACCATATTTTTATTCAGATTCAGAGAAAATTGCTAATAAATGGCTGAATAATGGCATTCTTTAAAATCACACATCCTAGAACAAAATTGCAAGAAGATAATAACAGCCAGAAAACATATAGAGATTATCCCAGACTACTTTCATAGGCAATAGTTACCTGCTTTCCTATATCGTCCATAATGATCATTCTTGGAAGTGATTGAACCTGAATGAAAAATTTAGTTATAACCAAATACTCATAATAAAATCATAATAAATAATTAAGACATAATCACATACCAATCGAGAAAGTGATCCTAGAGTTGTGCCACATTGAAGAAGATTAAAACATGAGTGCTGCCGTGACAACGCATCCAATTCCCTTAAAGCGTGGAAATTAACAACATGATCACAACCAGGCTTCACCGAATGATCACAATTAAACATGCAGAGGTATATAACATGACACACGTTAACAAAATTATAAACAAATGCTATATCATCCATTTTGCTAATTATTTACATTCACCATTTTCGAGCTAATATATAGACCAATGGTGAATGTTAATATTGAGTTAGCCAATCAATTAAACAAGGCAATGATAAAACAAATAGATAATTGCAGAGAATATACAAAAGTAAAAGAAGTTATAAAACATAACACAAAGAAAAGTCGAATTTTACAACGTGCCTTCTTAGTGTCCAAAATCCGCTACACGTATCGTAAAGATAATCTGTTTGTAGGTGCAAAGAATCACAAGAACTACACCCTTTCTAGAAATAGAGAGAACATTATAGATGATACTTGTTGTGACACCTGAGTTTTAATCCTCTTTTCCATTTTTTTTCCTCATGAAGTTGTTCAATAGACTACTGACAGGGGTAGAATATGCTAAAGTCCTATGTCTTTCCTTCCTATGCATTGATAGGGATTAGGGTGATGTCTCACCATTCTGAAAACCCTCTTTCACTAGCTAAAAGTACGGATGTGCCTGATGCACCAACAAAGAGACCATCAGATTTCAAACCGAAGAGTTGTCGCAACTGCCCCATGAAAACTTCAAAAACTTTCCTTGACTCCTGTTTTCAGAAAAACACATGTATTAATCTCAAGCGAAGTAGAAGCTATATATAAGGCACATGGAGTATATTTCTAGACAATATGCACAAAAAAGAGGAAGAATAAGTAAAATACATTTGAGTTAGAAACCTAAAGTCTGAAATTCAGGGCACAACAGCTACTGACCTCAGGAGAAATCATATGTCTCAGAGGATGCTTAACTTTTGAATCCGTCAAACAGGTTGAAAGATTCCAAACAACAATTCCACCCCACATCTGGGAAATGACATTCAAAACTGCTAAGAATTTGAACGGCAAAGTGAAAAAGAGAAGGAATTATGATGTGAAAGCATATAACCAACGGTGATATAAAGCCATTTGTTGTGGAAATCTCTCCATTTGGGAGCTGCAACCGAAGAGGGCACTCTTTTGCAGATGGTACATATCTGCATTATGATGGAAAGAGGAAACATAACAAATTATATTTGTGAAATGTAATTGAAGGTTACAGATTGAGTTGTTCATCTACTTACAAATTCATTTATTTACTTTTCAAAACGGAAAGTATAGCATATCCCCTTCTTCATTTTTTTTTTTGGGGGGGGGGGGGGGGGGGGGGGTTGGCGGCGGCGGCGGCGGCGGCTGGGCATTGCTGTATCTAACTACACTATCTGAATATTAGGAACAACTATACGCTAATGTCAGGGCCCGCCATGACGCCTAGGGCCTCAACAGTTTGGGGGCCTCCCCAAAAAAAAACTACTAAATCATGTCTCTCTCTCTCTCTGTGTTTTCCATCTTTTCTTGAAGGTGAATTACTTGGATTCAAAAATCAAAATCTTTATTCTTGGAGGCCATCTGAATTAGCTGCAGCAATAGCAATGTATGTTTCAGGGGCAGAAATACAGACAATGGACATTGATAGGACACTATCTGGTTTCATAAGAGTAGAGAAGGGAAGAGTATTGAAGTGCATTGCACTTATTCAAGATTTGACATCAATTAGTAGTACTTCTTCTTCCATTACTGCAAATATGGCTACTGGCATCGTTCCATAATCAGTGCCCCAAAGTTCAAATGGGGTGTTGGAGGCTTCTAGCTTGAGCTATAAAAGTGATGAGAGAAACCCAAATTCTTCAGATGCCAAGAGAAGATTGGACTAAATGTGAATATTAGTTTTGGTGAAATGGGATGATTTGGTATGAGGTTTCAAAAGTGCCAACAATTAGAGAGGTTAAAAGGAGAACTTGTCAATTACCATATCAAATATTCATGGAAAATTGTCTCGGATGAAAAATAGACGAGAGCAAAGGCTTAGGCTAGAAGAGAAAAAACATGCATTTGGCTCTCAGTATTTGTTTATTTAATTAATTCCTAGGGATGGCATTTCATGTATCCTTTCATTAAACAAAAAAACTAGCGCTAAAAAAAAAGGTTGAGTTCTATTCAAAAATTAAAAAATTCTGTCCAAGTGTATTTTTTAGATTGTAAAAAGTATTCGTTTAAATATAAGTATGTTATTTATTTAAATATTGTTAGGCTTGCAAAAAAAAAAAAAAAAAAAAAGAAGTGTTTTAAGGGCCTCAGAAAATTAGTCGTCTATGGCTTCAAAATTCTTAGAGCCGGCCCTGGCTAATGTTTTGATAAATATTTACATAATATCTTCATGGGAGATAATCATTGAGAAAAGTAAAAGAGTTAAAGATTATACACCACAAACTGCAAAATCTTTGATCTCCCGCCGGCTGCAACTGAAGTATCCAAATGCCACTCATTTGAATTCGCCTATGAAGCATGATCAAATAAGAATTTACTATCCGGGGACTTGAGAAAAATTACACTTGCCAAGGTCTGGACTAAGGAGCCAACATATGTCACCAAAGAAAACTTCAACAATTTACAGAATGAAGAAAATAAATGGTATACAATGATAAACTTTAAATTCAAAAAATATAATAGCATCCATAAGTAATCACGAGTAGACATATTACATCAAAACGTGACGAGCAAAATTGCATTATGAAGGAAGTAGGTTAACAGCTGCATCTTTTGAGTTGTATGGTAAATAATATCTTTTGTGGCAGATGTAAGTATAGGCAGGGAATTAACAAAAGAACATGTTTTTGTACAAGTAAATTCAGAAAAACTGAATCACACACTGTCTAGTATTCTTAATTATTAAAGAATGAAAGGGTCAGTATTATTCTTGAGTCTGCATAGGTAGTATGCGTACACATAGACGTCAATATACATGTAAATATATTATATTATACATTTTTACATCAGTATAAACACATACAACAAACATTGATTGCATTAAGGCATAATATATCTCTAAGTTATAGATCCTAGGTACATCTTCATTTTACTTCTCCTGATTACCCTAATAAATAAGATTTCCCAGAATAAGCAAGTTGAAGGACTAGCATACAAAGAAAGGAAGATCTTTGGTACTGAAAATATAGCTGTCCAGCTTTGCGTCCCAAAAAGAAAGTGAGGACTTTGGAGTGTGATATAAAACCTGTACATGAAAACGAAAACAATAATATAATGCATCAAAAGGTAATCTAGAAATCCAAAGGAAAACCAGACATTTGGAAGAAACTTTACAAGTGTCTTGAAGAAATTGTAATGCAACAAAAAATGGCATCATGACCTGACTCTCCACGCTGACATCTGCCAGAGGTTTCAGTGCCTCAATAATAGGAGCCAAGAGATTTTCATCTATCTCTTGGAAATCCCTGCAGAATTAAGTAGTTTAGACGGATTACATTCTACAGCAGAAAATATTCAGTTGATTTAAATATTATGACCAGCTCTCTACGAGATCAAATATTAAATGCATATTTGCCATATTCTTAGAGAGCTCCAACAAAGGGAATGAATATAAATCACGCATGTCTGTATAAGTAATGTGTTGTAAAAATAAAGATGTAAAATAACAAAGGTCGGCATGAAAAGTGACTTCTTTGTATTATGTCAATCTTTCTAAAACACCAGTCAAAAATAAGTACAGAATTAATTTTTGAAGATCAGAAAAACTCTGGAGATAATAGCTACTAGATTTATTTCCTAATATGTAATTAGAAATGTCACTCATTCATAACATAGCCGAAATTGCAAAGATTTTATTGCAGGCATATGTACTCTTTAAGTTCACAAAGCATTAAGTGAAGTTTCATACCAATCATATATCCAATTACGCGGATCAGCATTCAACAAATTGAACGAAAGCACAATTCTCCCATCCGCCCCTACCGGCTTAAACTCCCCAGCAATCAATCCTTCCTTTTTCCCACCATACGCAAACACTTTAACAAAAATCTCAGCTATCTTCTCTACAGCCTCCTCCTCAAAAACTCTACCCATAATCCACGCATGGCGATACTTCCCCACCACTGCCCTCACTTCCTCCTCTTCCGTCTTCACCACTACCACCGTATAAACCTTCCCATTTCTATTATCATCAAAAACAGACTCCAAATACTCGTCTAATAGCCTATCATCACGTTTATCAGCAAATTTGAATTCATTCAATGCCCCACAATTCCAATCCACATTATTCCCGTTACTAATGCAGTTGGAGTTAGAGTCTAGGGTTACATAGACCGTGAAATTACTAGCACAAGTTCCACGAGTTTGGGAATTTTTTGCAGCCAATTTTGCCATGTGGGCTTGAACCGAAATCGACAATTGATCAGCCGTATATGAATTCGGGTCAAAATCGACAAATACCGCTCTGAAATGGCAAGGAAAGAGAATTGGACTCGATTCAATGGCGGTGGATAAATCATCAATTTCGCGAAATGGGAGTGGCGCTCTGTAAATCTCTATTGATTTTAACAAGAACGGAAGACCTGTAAAGATTAAAAAAATGTATTAACATGAACACGATTCTTTAACACAATAAAAACACAACGCATACACGTCAGAATTAACCTAAGAGAAAAAAGAAGAGAACAGTGAGGGTTAGGCTGAGGCGTTTCAATCCTGGCATGGATTTTCGCATGGTTTCCGGGTCGAAGCCCGTATCCAAAGTTGAAGCTGACGGAGCTTCTGAGATTTCCGCCATCCCTGACTCCCTGAGTCGTTCCCGGTGATACTGGAAATGGTAGCTCATGGGTTTGGAGGTTGTAATTATTGACTTATATATTATTTGAAATTCGTGAAATCAATGCCGTCTTAGCTCAGCCGGTAGAGCGCATGGCTTTTAACCATGTGGTCGTGGGTTCGATTCCCACAGACGGCGATACTATATTTATTATAATATTAAAAATGTTTTTAGTTTTATAATTTTTGGTGTACTCTACAGTCCAGTGTAACAGCTTGTGTAGAAATTGATTTCCTATTTCGGCATGTTACCCATGATTGTTTGTGCCTGTACATGTTTCCCTCCAAATTTCTTAGAACTTGTATAATAATGCTTCCAAGAAAACGGCTCCCAGAGATTTTTAAATATTTCCTATTAACCAGCAAAGATGGATCCACCATTTCCATAACTCATGCCTTGATGATTACTTCTGGTGTCTTTAGCCATGGAACGCTTAATGCCCTGTTGATATCATCGTATAGCCGAAATGGTTGCATTGAATTAGCCCGTAATTTGTTCGATAAATTGCCTAAAAGAAGCATAGATTCTTGGAACGCAATGATCGTTGCTTATTCACGGCAAAATTGTCCGCTTGAAGTGATAAATCTTTACAAACAGTTGAGGTTGGAAAGAGTGAAACCCGATAGCTCGACATTTACTGTGGCTATCAAGGCGTGTACCAGCTTGTTGGACTTGAAGTTGGGCATGGAGTTGTGGGGAAAGGCGGCGGAATCCGGATATGCGAACGATGTGTTTGTGGGTTCCTCTATTCTGAACCTGTATGCTAAGTGTGGGAAAATGGATGAAGCTATGGGTGTGTTTGAGAGAATGCCTAAAAGGGATGTTGTTTGTTGGAGCATGATGATCAATGGATACGTGAAGAGTGGGAGGATAAGAGAGGCGTTTGATGTGTATCGAAGAATGCAGCAAGAGGGTTTAGAAGGAGATGGAGTTGTGATGTTAGGGTTGATACAGGCTTGTTCCAATATTGGGGACGTAAAAGCTGGTTGCTCAGTGCACGGATATATGATTAGGAGAGGTTTTCACATGGATGTTCTAGTTCATACAAGCCTCGTTGACATGTATGCCAAGAATGGAGAGTTGCTGATTGCTTCTTGTGTATTTTGGAACATGTGCTCTCGGAATGTTGTTTCTTGGAGCACTTTGATTTATGGGTGTACACAAAATGGTTTTGCTGGAAAAGCACTGGAATTGTTGATTGAGATGCAGAATTTTGGGTTTGAGCCAGACGTTGTTTCGCTTGTTGGTGCTCTGGTTGCATGCTCTCAAGTTGGAAACTCAATTTTGGGTCGATCAGTACATGGATATACTGTCCGAAGACTTGACATGGATCAAGTTTTAGGTACCACATTGATTGATATGTATGCAAAATGTGGATCAATTTCTTATGCTCGTGCAATATATGATCTCCTGAGTTCTAGGGACGTGATATGTTGGAATACTATGATAGCCAGCTATGGGATTCATGGACAAGGAAAGGAAGCTCTCTCACTTTTCTGTCAAATGATAGAGTCGAAGTTAGAACCAGACCATGCTACGTTTGCTTCTCTTCTCTCAGCATTGAGTCATTCTGGATTAGTACAGGAAGGGAAATACTGGTTTGATCTCATGCTTTGTAAATACAAAATTCAACCAGATGAGAAGCATTATGCTTGTTTGGTTGATCTTTTGGCTCGAGCTGGACAAGTCGAGGAAGCTCAGAATGTGATCAATTCCATGAGATGTGAGCCAGGGATGGCTGTTTGGGTTGCCCTTCTGGCGGGTTGCCACAATCATAAGAAGTATTCTATTGGAGAGCCGGCTGCAAAGAAGATTCTAGAGCTAAACCTGGATAGTATAGGAATTTATGCTCTAGTTACAAATTTCTTTGCAGCGGCAAGGAAGTGGGATGAAGTGGCTACGGTAAGGAAGATCATGAAAGAGAAGGGGACAAAAAAAGTACCTGGCTGTAGTATTGTGGAAGTGAATGGAAGACTCCACGCTTTTCTCGTGGAAGATAAAAGTCATCCTCAATATGATATGATTATGGAAATTTTGGTGTGGCTTGAGCGTGAAATGATAGCTATTGGTTATGTACCAAAGACCGAATTTTTGTTTCACAATATCGAAGAGGAAGTAAAAATAAAGATGTTGAATAATCACAGTGAATGACTTGCTATTGCTTTTGGGCTGTTGAACACCAGGCCAGGAACCAGATTGCTGATAACAAAGAACAGTCTGTGGGGACTGCCATGAAGCAACAAAATTTATTTCATTAATCGTGAAGAGAGAAATTGTTTGAAGAGACGTGAAGCGATTTCATCCCTTCAAGAACGAGATTTGCTCATGCGGTGACTACTAGCGAAGCTACCAGTTATATTCCGAAGACATAAATGCATGAAAAATCTAAGTGAGAGTGAAAGCGATATTATAGTGGATGGATAATTTCAGAATTCACGTTACCCATTTGAAACCAGATTACCATCCACATGAATTTGAACCTGTACAGTCATTCACAGTTAAAACATTGGGTGCACCAGGAATCTAGGAAATCTTCTGTGGCCACAATAATTGAAGTACCTTTAGCACTTGCTATTTTTCCTCGTGTTCTCAAATTGAAGTGCTGTTGATGGTAACTAGCAGAAGTGAAGGCTAGGTGCATCCTTCACTTGCAGCCTGGCTGATTGGATGATGGCTGAAGTCCATGTCATCAACAATTGCCTCAAGCGAAGCTTGCTCCTAATTCCACATTAAACTAAAGCCCGCCATACCATCCTTAAGCGTGAGAGTTGGAAGATCTAGTTCAAGTAGGTTTCAATAGCAAGTGAACCACGGGACCACACACCACTTGTATAATACAAAATTGGTGCCTGGAATGTACATGATCATCAGATTTGGAGGAAGCTCTGCCCATTTCCCCTTTTCTTGAATATTCTGGGACCTCACATTTAGAGAGGTGTGAGGAAAGTGAAATGACAATCAGAGAAGTTCCCTTAAAGGTTATCTCAAGTGACTTTTGAAAGAAGAGAGGGTTGTGCATTTTATAAACTTTCCAGGGGAATATCCAGGAGATGGACGTGCATTTTAAGAGGACATTGATGGTTTAGTTATACAGCAGAAGGCAAATGAGGACAGAGGTGCGGTGTAGATTAACAGATGTCAAAAGTAAATTGAATTTCCGTGATGTCAAGAAACGTTCATTACAAGGAGACTTCAGTAATAGTCGTCTTCTGGACATTTTCCATGTATCTGCTTCACTGCTTTGCTTGAGAGAAGATGCACTCTGCAATCTGCATGGCGAGTGCAACCACTTCAAAAAAGCACGTCTTTCCAGTTTCGAGCAGTCTTTGAGGGTTTTTTTCTTGTGTTGTGGCCTCTTGTTTTCTGAGTTCAAAAATGCATTATGTATCAAAATTTGAGAATGATGTTCATCTGACAGCTCAGACGCTAGGATAAGGTCCATATATGACAATGGAGGAAGGCAACCTAAATAGATTGGGATCTTTAATTTTTCTGGATCGATGCTAGTTTAGGTTCAAAAGCATTGAGAAAATCACACCTGGAACATGAATACTCTCGGTGGTTTTGAGCTTCCTCCGTTTTTTTCAGGAGTTTTGAAACCGCCTCAATAATTCAACTTAAAATCATTTTACAATTTTGTACCATCTCAAGAAGACAAAAACCGTGTTGATATATGTCTTGCATAATGTCTCGTTTAAGACTATGCTTTAGGGCCTCATTTATGTTTTGGGCCCGGGACTTGCTTTAGAAGTGCAATATTAATACCCATAGATAAAATTACGAGTGACACAGAGACATAACGTGATATAGAAATACAATAAATTTTTTATCAACCCGATGACGAATCAGGCTTTAGTCAATTTTGTAGACTTTCTACTTGATGTTTCCAATGTATTTTATACATTGTTGTCTTTATATTTTTCTAAAATAAGAATAAATTTTTATCTAAATTTAGATTTTGCCGAGTCATCCCTTTTGACGGTTAAAAGTCTTTAATTTTCATACTCATTTTCAATTATAAATTAACATAATAAAATATTCTACACATTCTATATATATAAAAAAAAAAAAAAACCTTATTCAAAACATTATTGTTCTTCAATTTCTCTTTATAATGAGGGGGCCTAATAGATTTTTCTCAATCTATAGTTCTATACAAATCTTTATATATTATCCATCACCTGTTTGGGCACCATTTTTGCACAAAAAATGGAATTTCCGATTACATCAATTAGCCCACCATCTTAATGCCATCCCTACTTTCAAAATACATATTTATGTGTACTTTCGATTTATACCCCGTTTTAAAGTGTGCACTATTTGTCCAAAGGGAAAAATTGGGAAAGCAAAATCAAAAGTCATAAATGGTAGAGTTATAAGCCATCTTCATGTAAGTCATATGAAATAAAAAAAAAAAAAAAAAAAAATTACACGTCATATTTCATCTTAAAAGGTAAAACTCATTGCCCGTCGCCCTCACAAATACCTATTTTGTTTTGCACGGTCTATTTTAGTCTCGATAACCATTTTTTTTTTTAAAATTCTTATACTTATTTTAATTATATATGTACACAATAAAATATTTTATACGCAAATTTAAAATTTTTTCATACTTTTTAACTACATACATTTTTATAAAATTTACTATTCAAAATTGTATTTTTATCAACAGAGACTTGATCACACGCAAAAAAATTACCATTCAAAATATCTTTTTTTTTTTTTCTTTCAAAATAGTGACAACTTTTTGAGCTATAAATGGGTCACTTTGTATTGGAGATGTACCGCCATTTAGCGCTCCCCTATGACTTGTCGAAGCATCTACGTGTCATCAGCTCCCTCTCCTTTTGAAATCCCTGTACTCCTCACACTCCCACATACACACCACAGTCCACACTCACCTGCTCGATAGACACACTAATGATCGAGGCAATCGTGGTGGATACTGGTTCTGATTCTTCAAAGACAGTTTTGTTGTTCCCGACCACCCTCCTTCTATGGTAATTCATCACTCTTTTCACCCTTTTTGTGCTTAACCCTCTATTAAATAATAATTAACTAATGGACTGTTAGTTTGCTTAGGAAAAGCTTTTAACCGAAGTTAAATCCAGAAGGGTTGCGTTTATTTCAGAAAATTCTCGAAGTTCTCTTACTTGAGTATAATGCTTCAAGTAGGGTACTTTTTAGGTTACGCTTTCAAGATGACTTAATTTATGAGTTTTCTAGGGCTTGATTGGATTTCCGAGAAATATTAATGAGAACAAGAAGGATGGGCTTTAAAAAAAAAAAAAAAAAAAAAAAAAAAATTCCGTCAAAATGTAATGATATAAGGTTTTCCAAAAATTTAGGAGTTTTCTCCAGTTGGGTATACATAATCGCGCTTTAAGTAGTTTGTTTTTTAGGTTAGGTTTTAAGGATGAATTCATTTATGGGTTTTCTAGGGGTTGAGTGGTTTTGTGAGAAGTATCAATGGACACCAACTGCTTAGATAGGAAGAAGGAAGGATTTATCAATTTTCTGTTGAATGTGATAATGAAGAAAACTGAGTTATGAGGTCTTACCTTCCTTTACATCCCAGTGGAGCAGTCGGTTGTTTAACTTGAAGTTGAATGCTTTAAGTAGCTGAAATTTTTATGCACTTGACTTGCCTACTATTTGAAATTCATGTTGATGCTTAGGCCTCCCAGATAGATTTATCCTTGTCACGATAGTGATATATCTTCAAGATAAAGAAATTTTAAATGCATTTATAACCATGTACAATGCAAATCTAGGTTTCTTCTCCCCTGTCATCAATTTATTGGAGTGTGTAAGTATGCATTTTGCTGCTTGAAGTTGACCTCATATGCATCTATTCACATGAATTCATGATTTTCCATGGTGTTTGGTTTGGTTTTGCTGCTATGCATTTGTAGTGAAACTTTTTCCCTTTTTATATTTATAAACGTCTTTTCTGAAGATACTTGTACAAATGAAAATTTTATTGACAAGAGAGAACATTGCTTTAGCCTTTAGTAACTAGTGCATTTAATAACCGCTTTACAATAAACACAATCATGCATTATATAGCCCCGTTTGACACCCGTTAATTTCTCCTTTTCATTCTCATTTTTCATTTCAACCACACATTCTCCAAATAAAATAATATTACACACAAATCAAAAACTTTTCGTCACTTTTCCACCACACATTCTCACATCAATCACTATTCCAACATTTCTTTTCTCCTCAAAATTAGATTCCAACACAAGCATAATTAGATAAGAATCATAAAAAGCAATCCTTAGTGGGAAATGGTGGAAGAAAAAGATATTAAAGTGAGGGATTTGATGGAGGTCTGGCGGGCGATAGCTTGAACAACATTAGAGTGTGCACACGTGTACCAGTTTGAACTAATAGTTATATTTCAATCAAATTATAATGCTCAGTACATGTAAGAAGGATGTCATTTTCACTGTTGCCATTTTTTATCAGTCATATAAATCATAACTTATTTTGAATCAGCTGGAAAGATATTTCAAAATGTCTGTGTGTAAAACTTGTGTTGGTATTTCGGGCTTTTAAAGTTATTAGCTATTATATGCAAAAAATATTGTCGAGCGCATTCATGATATTTTTTTCTTTTACTGATTACGCTTCGATGTCAAGGAGTACCATTACAATTTACATGAGCAAATATTTTCAAATCTTGTCCTTTGCATGAAAAGCCTTGTGCTAACTTGGATTACCCTACCAATCTGTGTTTTCCTTCACCATGCACTCTTCGCTTGGCCTTTGACTCAACCAGCCCTAACCTTCGAACAAATTTGTTGCATTTGGTGCTGTAATTTGGATGGTTCCAAGCAGCTGAATTTTGTGCATGTCATTTGTGTGCTCATGAAAATCACGCCAATCCTTAGAGACCTCTAAAGACATAGCACTTGTCACAATAGTTATGTATTGTCAACAGAATGAAAATTCAAATGCATTTGTTGCCATCGTGCCATGGGACATAATGAGTAAGAGTAGCCCACGTTTGGTATAAATTTTTCTAGAGTAGATTTTGTGAAAAGTGATTATTTTTAGAATGCGCGGAAAAAAGTTGAGTCCACATGCAAAATTATTTCATTGAAAGAATGTGTGGATTAAAATGAGTGGGAAAAATAAGTTTTAGAAAATGGGGGCCAGGGCTTAATTTTTCATTTCCGTTGACTTGTTAATTCATTAAATTGTTCGCAAAAAAATAATGCATTGTGACTAGGGAGATCAGAATATCTTCAGATCTGTCCATGTACGGATGAAACTAGGGACTCGAAACACATGGAGGATGGGGATTTTTGCTTTTATTATTAATTTTTATTGTTTCATTAGGGGCTTTGAGATCTTTTTCCTTTATGAAGATTAGGGTTTTTTTGTGTTTTCCTTGAACTAAGAAATAGGGCTTTTGTGTGTGTGTGTGTTTTTTTTTTTTTTTTTTTAAATTACAGAAGTTTGGTCTTCCACAAATTCACGCGATCCTTTCTTGGTATTTTTGGAGTTAACGAGTTTTCAATCATGTATTTGTCGTATTTTACACATTATGCTACATCATATACTTTAACAAATTGTCATGAATGGTTGATATTTTGTTGTCTTTCATTGCTTCGGCAATCAAGAATGCATATTAAAATCTTTTTCCTTTTGTTTTAAATTTCCAAACGTGCATTAAGAATATTCTTATTCAGTCATTTTTTAAAATAGAAATAGGTGATAGTAATTTAAAGGCTAAAAGCTGTAACAGAAGAGTCATAAATTATTATATATTGCACTGGAGAGTGATTTTAAATGTGTTAGTTGACTTAAATAATAACTGGAAGTGTAAATGTATAAAAGAAGTAAACAACATGAAAGTAAATCTTATGTGGCAAAAAGGAGGAAGCAAAAGATGTTCAACTGAGCGTACATGTTGATAAATGCGGGCCATGGCTTGAATATTATTTTAGTGCTTGTGCACTTATACATATTAAAATGTTTGATAATATAAGGTATATATTTATATTAAATTGAATATGCAACATACATAAGCATGTTGACATTTTCACTACCTGTAATTTTCATCAATCATATTCTCATTCATAATTTATTCAAAAGTTGGTCGAAAGATATTTCAAATGTCTTGATGTAAATCCTATGTTGGTATTCCTGGGGTTTGAACTTGTTACTTCTTCTATTTTATATAGAAATAACATTATTGAACACGCTTTGGGGTATTTGTAACTTTCTTTAGTTATGATTGAACCACGAAAAGTATATCGCATACACGAATAATGTTCCAAGTTTGTCATTCGTCCAAGAAAATAGGGCCTCATGTTCATTTGGACTACTATAACCCAACAAAGGGTCTGCACTGCTACACTCCCCACCAGCTTAAATTCTTGCTGCGATTATTATGAATGTGGGTTGTGTAAAGTGGATAATTAAATGATAAGTGCACATCGAAAGGTATAATTGCTTTGGTCAGAAGCGTAGATTAAAGGTGCCTAATAGTGTAGATACACTAATCAGGTAAAAAAAATCATATCCTTAGCTGAACAAGCCTTAGGCGATATATTTCTATGGAATAACTTGGTCCAAGAGCTGTAAATTAATAGATGTTGTTTTATTGATAGATGCCAAAAATGATAAGAAGCTGAATCTGGTAATAAATAAATCATAAAACATGAATGTATAAAAGGAGAACAAAAACTGATAAAGAAAATTTTCAAGGGAAAGGGGAATATTACAAATTATTTTGATCCATAACTCCTGTTGCTGTTATTGTATGGAAATAAGAATTATTTTGTTGTTGGTGGCTGTGTTTTTCTAATTTTAGTAAATTAGTGGTATTTTTTAATTTTGCTACCTATGGTTGAAAATTTAGAAAGATTGTCGCACAAACCAATATGTTTGAAGTTAATTCTTTTTCCAAAAAAAGAGGGTCTTCTTGTCATTTAGATTATCCAACCCTGCTCTCCTCCTAAACCACACTCCCTTTCACTTGTCAAGTTCACCCGCCATAACATCCACTAGTTGTTTCTAGTTGTAGTAAGGAAGCTAGGTGGTAGATGCCAGCTCTAAATTTCTGAAAGATGGTTATTCATTTGACGAAGTGGTACCTATGGTAATTAATACTCATTTCGTTGTTGTCCTCCATTAAATGATTGTATTTGGTGTACTGAAGTTCTCCTTGTAAAGTTATTATGATGAAAGTGTTGTCATAATTTTTATTTATTTTTTAATGTATTTTAAGACTCGAGTTCTTAACCTGACTATTCTAGAGTTGGAATCCTTGGAATTTTATGTTGAAATAGGGTGTTTTACATTTAGGCTTGAGGCTCAATTATTTAAAAGGCTTTCTTTGTTTTCTTTTTGGGTTCTTCAATTTGATAAACTTGAGCAGAACCAATAATCAATAGATGCAATCTTGGGCAAGTAAAAACCTAAAAAAAATTCTCTCCATTTGAGTTGTAACCTGCCACTAAGAAAAATCACTTAAGCTTTATTTCAAAGATTTTGTTCAATTTTCATTTGTAATTGAACCTTTTTCATGATCTAAGTGATTATCAAATGTGTTGTGTATTATTTTAGTAGTTCCTTTTTATTTTTGCTAAATTAAGGACATTATTTTTTTCCTTCATGCACAAGAAGTGTGCAAGTTTGGCTTTGTACTTCGTGCAACAAATGTGCAGGTTTGGTGCAACAAATGCGAAAGTTTGGCTTTGTAAATAATTCATCCGAAGTGAATTATTGAACATTGAGCCAACTCCTTTGCCTTAAATGACGTGATGGTGAACTTCTTATTCTAATTTAGTGCTAGCCAAATGTGCGCTATTTGTGCAATTCTTATTTTTCTCAAAAATTTCAATAATCCCTTGCAAATAATTCATCCCCATTCAAGGAGTTCTATTTGAAGTCGGGAACTCCTTGGTATTGAATAAGTCCATTTAAATGGTACATTGTGAAACCTACTTCATTTGTTTTGTTTCCGAGTCTCGTTGAATTACACCTTTTTACCAAAACCAGAGAGGAATAATATATCTAAAATATCTCATTTTTCTTCTCAATTTTCAGAGAGGTTTCGCATCAGAAGAGGGGCAGCGTTGCGCAATTGCCGGGTGCCTTTCAAAGGAGTTTTCGAAGAGTGCACTGTGTAGGGCACAATTCGACATGCGTTGAGGCGCTGCGGTTTGGAGACCGTCCACCCGAGGAACCAATGCTCAGAGGGGCGGATGGTGAAGGTTGGTGTCGAAGGCGGTAAGTACGAGTTACTGCAGGTTTGGAGGCCTGTCCATATGGAATAGTGTCGTTGTTAACCTTGCAACGAGACGGATGCATGGTGATGCGAAACTCACTTCTCGCTACGAGGACGTAAGCGAATTCGAATAGGGGAGAATGTCACGCAGTGAGAATACTTATCTCTCCATTTGGCACGGTAAACACGCTAACAGTTAAGTGCGAGACCTATCTTACCAACAGTGCACTAATGATATATGATCATGTGTAGGTATTCTCCCTTATATTCTACTTATAGCATGCGTGTATGTCAGTTGTTCGGGTTTGCCGACCACAGAATAAGGTGAGGGCAGTCTTGAGGCGTTGAACCTCGGGAGCTGAACCTGCGATCCGTGAAACTATGGAACTTAGCTACTGTCCGTATGTAGTCAGGGTAATTTGATCTGGCATTATCGTATCTAATCTTTCAAGACATCTCTTATTTGGTTGCTTTTTATTCCAGAGTATAATGAATTTCCATATTTGAAGTCGGATATCCAATTAAGGGAGTTTGATTTCCGACCTATTTATGACAAAGGTTCATTTGAATTTAAAAAATGCTAAATTATGCGTTTCGTACCAACATTACCCCTTGCTATAATTTCCTCCAACCTTTTTTTGTAAGACTTCTAACCTCAATTTTTTATTTGTTAACAGAATTCATCCTTACTAATAGTTTGAATCCAAAATTCATCGAATGCTGGAAACCCTCTTAACATTGACAACCCACCTCCATTAAACACGGGAACCCAGAAACCTATTTTTTTCCACTCGACATTGTAGTTATTGCAATTTGACCAAGCTCTCTTTCCCTGAAACGGCATTGTGGTGAGCCTCTTATTCTAATTCACTGCTCAACAAATTGTGCAATTCTTAATTTTCTAAAGATTTTCAAGAATCCCATGTAAAGCCGTACATCTATGCGGAAGATTGGAGTTCTGTTTGAAGTCGGGAACTCCTATGTCTTAATGAAGTACATTACTTGGTTCATTGTGAAACTGTTGGAGATATTTACGTCGATAATGTGTATATTATATTTAAATCAATATGTACCGTGAAATCGAAATAGAATTCGACTTACGAGAATTGTTGAGAAGATACCGAATTACAATATGCATGAATCTGTAAAGAAAACATGTAATTCTCGTTATCAACCTTTCAGTATAAACATATAAACAATGTTAGCAATAATCTGAAATCAAATATCAATGAAATCATAGATAAAGTGTATAAGAAGAAGAGATGCAAGCGAAGGATTAGTCGATGCAAGTGTTGAACACTTTGTCCTTGAGATGAATTTGCCCTGCATCGGTGCTAACGATTTTTCCGGCAATCATCTCCCAAGATACAACGACCACGTCTAGCCATAGGAACACTCCAAATGGCTTAGACCAACGAACCTACTTATGTTTTGAACCCTTTTTATGAAACTTGACTTCAAATAAATGTAGAATTTGAAGTGAATATGCATTAGTATGATAGTGCAATCAATAAGTGAATGAATGAAAACAAACACATGAGATCTATATATAGATATTGAAAATGTTTGTCTCAAAAGACAACCTATGGAAGAGACACAATTATTGGAATTAGTCTCTATATTAGAAGAGACGCATGCATTGGAAAATGATAATGTCAAAAGTCACAATCTTTCATATATAAAGACACTTTTTCAGCCAAACAATTTCTAGAATATTCCATAATATTTTATGTAATTTTCCAATAATTATCGTATTTAAGTGACTTTAAATTTGGTTTAATTTTCATTCACCAAATAACGATTTCCACTTAAATAATCATTTAAAATTGGTCAAAACCAATTTTCAATACAAAATCCCAACAAAACCTCTTCATTTTGTTTGTGAATCTCATGTTACGTATCTATACATTGGTCAAGTTTTATGTTTTCATATTTTTATTAATCTATGAATGTCTAAATCGGTTGATATGAGATGTGTTGTATTTATTATTTTTATGGTTCCTTTTTTTCAATTAATTAAGGAGATTTGTTTGGATAACTAGTGTCATGAGAACTAGCCTAGAGTTGCATTTCCTTCTCAATGGATTTGTTACTCTGCATTTATGTTATGGATTTCAATTTCCATAGACGAGAATTTTCTGAGATAAACTTTCTTGGTTATAAAGATCTTTTTTTTTTTATAACTTCTTTTGGCACTTACGTAAAAACTGCACAATGTTGATTCATATATTGATGTTATGTGGTTTTATTTTCTATACTCGTCCTGTACCGCTTTGGGACAATGATCCTCTGTCCTATCCCATTTACCCGGCTACGCGGGTAATCCCAGTCCCATTTGGGATGGGGTCCTACGAGTATCGTGTTCAACGAGTTTTTTTTTTTTTTTTTGGTCATCCCTACACGAGAAATAAATTGGAATCAACGAAGTGAAGTCATTATTAAATACAATGGTGGTCAATAATGAAGAATTTAATTTTTAAACCTCGGAAATAATTTTCTCACCATTCTCCTTAGAAAGGTGTATTTTGTTGCATACCATTTCTCCACTCCCGGAGTCTTTAAATTTTACGTCATTACTAGGTCAGAGTTTGGAGTTGAGTTTACTTGGTCAAATTCAAGAAGTTGACTTGACTTCGTCAATTGGAACTTTTTAATTCACAGACAGACATCAACAAACAAAAAACCGCCTGTTTTGGCCCTGTACAAGGGTCATTTTTTTAATTTTTTTTTGTTGAATTGACAAAATGTAATAGGAAAATAACATTGGACCTTTTGCAATATAAATTTTTTTTATCTTCAACCTATTCTTTTTAAGAGGCATTTTTATTCATTCAGGTTAGTTTCTAATAGACAAATATCATTCACGAGTTGTTGTTGGGTTTAGACGTATGCTAATGCTATAGAGCATGTTTGGCGAAAATAAAAAATAAAAAAAATGCTCATAATCAAATAACTTGTCCCAAGCACCCTAATATAGCTGAGAATATCTAAATGGGATTGGGAGTCGCTTTCGATTACGAGGTTGAAAAATTTACATCATGCAATCCTTACATGGTGCATTTATGTTATACGGTGCAAATAACTATTTCATGAATGAAAAGTTACAATATACTATCTACCTCAAATCACCAATTCTATTTAATTTGGTATTGTTTATTATTATTATATATTAATTTTTTTATATGATCTCATTCGATGTGCCAAGTCAAAATGCCTCTGTTTGGTTGAGATTAAAATAAGTTTTTTAGTATATTTTGATAAAAATTGATGAAATATGTGATAAAAAAGTTATAAATCCCATAAAATATGTTATTAAAATTAATTATCGATTTTGATTTTGATTAAAATTTAGATTTTGCCCCTGTTTGAGGCACATTATTTTTCTTATTCTCATTCTTTTACCCATTCTTTAATAAAATAATATTTTTTATCACATCAATAATTTTTCCTTCTTTTTTAACCACATATTCCTCATCACATCTACAGTAAAAATGCATTCTTACTTCCAAAATGTGCACCAAACAAGCTCTTAATCCCAATTAAAGAGGGCTATATTAGTACCATATGTAGCCAGGGAAGTTCAAATATGCAATCCTTATAAGAAGCAAGTGATCAATAAAGAGTTCGTCCCTATTTGATGATGAATATGTGGTTGAAAAATAAGGAAACATTATTAATGTAATGAAAAATATTATTTTATTGAAAAATATCTGGTTGAAAATGAGTAGAAAAATGAGAATGAAAAAAAAATAATGTGGCTCAAATAGAGGCTTCTTATAATTTCAATTGACTTTTAAAATGGAGCATAAGTCATAATAGTTTTTTTTTTTTTTTAATTAAAACTCAATATAATAAGTTATTTAAAACGTTTTCAAATTTTCAATCAAAAGACTATTACTTATTTTTAAGTTGCTCATAACTTTTAAAACAATAAGTCCGTGTTTGGTTTGCATTATTTTTAAAATACATTTTTTTCTCTTATTTTCAAAGTCGCACATTTTTCAATTTAAGGGTGTGTTTGAGTCACATTATTTTTAAAGAATATATTTTGGAATAGTAGATTGATGGAGAATGTGTGGATGAAAAAGAAAGAAAAGTTATTGATGTGATGGAAACGAATATTTTATTGAAGAATATGTGGTTAAAAATGAGTAGAAGAATGAAAATGAAAATTTTAATGCGGATCAAACATGGACTAAATAATATTACACGCAAACTCAAAACATTTCTTTATTTTTTAATCACACATTTTCCATCAAAATAATGTTCAAAAATACATTTTCATATAAAAATGGAGCTCGAACAAGAATCGCCTCACATGAATGGGGCCACGTAGGCCATGTTCAAAGAGGGAGACGATGTGTTCAGACAGCTTTACCCACTCAAATAGGCTCTAAGCCCCTGTTTGAGCCAAATTAAAATTTTCATTTGCATTTTTCTACTCATTTTCAACAACACATTTTTACTAAAATAATATTTTTCATCACATCAATAAATTTTCCTTCTTTTTCAATCACACATTCACCATCAATCTACTATTCCAGGATACATTCTTCCAAAATAATGTGGATTAAACACACCCTAAACCCCTGTTTGGTACACATTCAAATTTTCATTTTCATTCTTTTACTTATTCTCAACCACACATCTTCAATAAAATAATATTTTTCATCACATCAATAACCTTTCCTTCCTTTTCAATCACATATTCTCTATCAATCTACTATTTCAAAATACATTCTTCCAAAATAACGTGGTTTAAAAACACCACAAAACTTATTTTCCCATCGTTTAATATTTAAAAATTGAGAGAACTGAAGACTTGGACCGGGCAAAGGGCGCGAGAGGAAGAGGAGTAACAGTCAACGAGAACGGGTCATTGATTTATTTGCTTCTGTCCAACTCCTTACTTTCTTCTCAGTTCTATTTATATCATCTTCCGCTTCCCTATTCTCCTCCCTTAAGAGTCTCTTCTGTTCACCGGTTTCATCTCAAACCATAAGTTTTCTTGAAATTCTGAAGAATTCTCTTACTGCTATTTCTGGGTTTTCAATCTAAATTGTGGTGAAGAAAAATGGCTGTAAGTTTACTATCTTTTTTTTTTTTTTCCTGTTTTTTGTGTATCAACATTTTTTTTCTTTTCCAATCGATACAAATGCCTGCTAATTGCTTTATGTTTTCTGCTTTAAGTTGTTATTTCAAAAGTGACGTCACTTAACCTTATTTTCACCGTTTAAACTTTTAAATGAAACTCTAATGTGGCATCATAGTGTAAAAGAAATAGACTCAAATATCGCTGCCCACCATTTGTGAAAATTATGCAGTGTTAGATCAAGTTTGCAGGGAAAGAATGCGTTGAAGACAAGTTTTAAGCGAATACGTGTTCCCTTTCTCACGCTCTAAGCTTATAGGCAAAACGGTTGACACTGGTTCTCTGGTTGCTTCATCCTTTTCAGTTGTTTGGAAATATTGTGTTTGCTTGGTTTAAATTTATAAATGGACAAAAATTCTGCTGTCAGCAGACCCCATAAGGATAGTGTAAAGCCTGTAGTTTTCTTGAATTTTGATTATATTTACCGTATGAACATTTTGATTATGAGCATGTTTGTCTACTTTCTTATGATTTATAAAAAATTCAAAAGTTGCATTTCTTTGGATGGTTATTAATTTAATTTTAATCTTAACACGACTTTCACGTGCCAGTCGGACTCATTTTTTATCAAAGTTAGGTAACGTGACAATTTTTTATAAATGGGCGGCCACGAAACTTGAACCCAGATATTTTACCGACTTTGATAACACACTGACCATTTTATCAGAATCTTAGATTGTTAGAGATAGACCATATGCATTCATAAATCTAGCCTTCAACATTTAGGCTGTGAATGTAATTATATTCAAATGGACTCTGGTTTCGGTTTAACCAGTCAACAGGTCTAAAGGTTCCCACACGTATTTTTCTCCAGGTTGAATAGCTGAAATGTTTTGGCTTTAGTTTTTGTACATCCTTTCCTGTTGAGTATAGTTAAACAGGGTTTAAAATGCAGGGGCGGACCCACATGGGGTCATGTGGGGTCAGATGACCCCACAAAATTTATTTTTTATTTTTTATTTTTTTTCGAGTTTTTTTTTTTTTTTTAAAATTTTTTTTTTAACCTAAACATTTTTGAAATCTCATTTTTGACCCCACAAGAAAATTGGTCTCGGTCCGCCCCGGTTAAAATGCACTTGGATGTTCCAAAGTCAATAGATTTATGATGGCTGTATTTCTAGCGAACCAATGACCCAACCCAAGTACGAGTTAAAAATGAACTCTATTCCAAGTGTTCTGCCTTTCGTTGTGCTTAGAATGCCATTTCCACTTGATCCCATCCCGACCATTGTGCCGTTTGTTCGCAATGATAATTCAAAGGAAATAGTTGTCTTGTATCATTGTGGCCTTTAAATGACATACTGAATTTGTATTATGGAAAATTTCATCATTTCACAGCCATGAAGCAACTATTGCATCAAATAGGAAATAATATTTCTTCCTCTTGTCAAAACAGCGCCCAGTTGTTCCAAAATTTGGTAACTGGGAAAATGAAGAGAGTGTGCCCTACACAGTTGTCTTCACAAATTTACGGAAAAATAGAGGCGGGAAGATGATAAATCCAAACGACCCCCTAGAGTATCCAGATATGTTCCCCAACATGGATCCTACTCCTCCAGCACCACCTCCATCGAAGCCTATAAGAACTAGACCAAATGAACCAATTGGAAGGGGAGCAGTTAGGCCAACACCTGACCATAGAGTGAGTACAGAAGATTTTGATTTTAGACAGTCGAGTAATTCTCCAGCTCGAAGTGAGAATATAGTTCAGAAATCTGCTAATGAATCAACTCATCGCAATTATGGAGGCCGTGGAGCAAGGTCCAATGGACCTGCAAGGCAAAGTGCAGGATCCGAGTACAGCATTGAACGGTCGAGTAATTCCCCAGCTCGAAGTGAAAATATAGTTCAGAAATCTGCTAATGAATCAACTCATCGCAATTATGGAGGCCATGGAGCAAGGTCCAATGGACCTGCAAGGCAAAGTGCAGGATCCGAGTACAGCATTGAACGGTCGAGTAATTCTCCAGCTCGAAGTGAAAATATAGTTCAGAAATCTGCTAATGAATCAACTCATCGCAATTATGGAGGCCATGGAGCAAGGTCCAATGGACCTGCAAGGCAAAGTGCAGGATCCGAGTACAGCATTGAACGGTCACCACTTCATCCACATTATCAGGCCAAGGTTTCGGGGAGAGGTAATGGTTCTTTTTCTTTAGAAGGAAAGAACTCGTATGATAGTAGTCACGGCACTCCTGGAAGATCTCGACTAAGGCCAGTTACTAGGGGAGATGAAACTGTAAGTTTATTTATTTATATTATCTGATTTCAGATCACAAGATTTAGTTAGATAATAGTTTTGTCTTTTTAACATAGCTGGCTCCCTTAGAGTCTCATTTCTTTATTCCACAAATTCTAACTTCAAATTCCTAATGGTCTCTTATTCTTGGCAATGTAGCCTGATAAAAGTGCTGCAGTTCCAAAATTCGGCATATGGAACGATGATGATCCTCAATCTGCCAAAAATTTTACTCAACTTTTCGATGATGCTCGGAAGGGAAGGAATATGGAGCCTGGAAATATCTCTGGCACGCCGAAGCTTACATCTCACAACACACCAACGCATCAGTACAATAAAAATCAGAAGGTTTGTAAATTACTTCCTATTTTGAAAGGTCTTTAGGCCTAGCTCCCTCTTATGCTCCTATGTTTTAAGTTCAATAACAATTCAACTTTTCTTTTCTCTTTTATTGTTTTATGCAGAAATGCTGCTTTCCTTGGTTCTGAATAGCTTTGGGAGGCTCTCCTGATTGCCAATTCTAGATGGCCAAAAACAAACAAGAGTGGGAGTTTTTTTTTTTTTTTTCATGTACTAATGTACTATAGTTTATATTGTTTCCCTGTTGTTAGATGATGATTTTACATATTCTTTCAAGGATTTTTGGTGCTGTTTTTGCATTCCAGTGTGTTCAATTTCTTGGCCGGGTTATTTTACATAGCATGTAGCATTTTCCATATTAATGTATGCAGAATAAAACATGCAAAGAATTGATAGATGTAAAACGATGAAAATACAACAATAGCAAATTTGACGCGATAAAAATGAAAAGTACGCTTAGGCATGGTTAGGTTTGGCTCCGATTTCAAGGAATCGAAACCGAAAATCAATAGTTCTTTGATAATGGAACCATTTGGTTACATCTTTAATTTTGGAATCGAACCGGAACTTATCAGTTCTGGAACCAGACTTCCGGGAATGGAAAAGGAAAATGGATTAATTATTTAATTGGGTCATTAAGAAAAAATAAAAAAGTAAAAATAGTTCTAATTGCTTGGACTAACAAAGCTGATTCGAATAGCACGTTTATAAACAACTGGAAAGAAGAATAAGAAAAGGTTGGAAAGGGCATTAAGCGAGGACCACTAAAGATAAATGAGTCTTCTGCCCAAATCCACAATAAGGAACACAAGAAAGATACGTGCCATTTCTGTCACAAACATGGGCACCATAAAAAAGACTGCCTGAAACGTAAAGCATGGTTCGAAAGTAAAGGTAAGATTATTTCTTAAGTATGTTTCGAATCTAATTTAGCAGAAGTTCCTTGTAATACTTTGTGGATTGATTCCGAATGTACCACTCACGTTACTAATACGATGCAGAGATTTCTTTCAACCCAGACCATAAATTCAAATGAAAAGTTTGTTCTCATGGGAAATCGAGTCAAAGCACCTGTTGAAGCCATTGGAACCTATCGTTTGATTTTAGATAACGAACATTGTTTAGATTTATTTCAAACTCTTTATGTACCTTCCATTTCTCGCAATTTAGTTTCATTATCAAAACTCGATTTCGCTGGATATTTCTTTAATTGTGGAAATAGATGTTTAAGTTTGTTTAAGCAAAATCGTATTATCGGTTCCGCCGTTCTTTGTGATGACTTATATAAATTAAAGCTCGATAACCTCTTTGACGAGACTCTTTTGACCTTGCATCATAATGTTGGTACTAAACGTGTTTAATTGAATGAACGATATGCTAACTTGTGGCATAAACGTTTGTGTCACATATCCAAGGAAAGAATAGAAAGATTAGTAAAGAATGAAATCCTTACTAATTTGGATTTTAGTGATCTTGAAATATGTGTGGATTGTATTAAGGGTAAACAAACCAAACACACAAAGAAATGAGCCACAAGAAGCACACAGCTTCTTGAGATAATACACACTGATATATGTGGGCATTTTGATGTTTCATCATTTGGTGGAGAAAAGTATTTTATTACATTTATTGACGACTTTTCACGTTATGGTTATGTCTATCTGCTGCATGAAAAGTCTCAAGCTGTAAATGGTTTAGAGATCTTTGTCAATGAAGTTGAACGGCAATTAGACAAAAAGGTACAAATTATTAGATCTGACAGATGTGGTGAATATTATGGAAGATATGGTGAAACTGGACAACACCTTGGTGCATTTACTAAATTTCTTGGAAGACATGGTATATGTTCTCAATATACTATGTAAGGCACACCACAACAGAATGGTGTAGCTGAAAGGCGCAATCATACTCTAATAGAAACTGTTAGGTGTATGTCAAACAATTCTTCTTTATCCATTTCTTTGTTGATGTTTGCATTAAAGACTACTAAATGCAAAATAGGGTTCCTAGTAAGGCAATTCCAAAGACTCCTTTTGAACTGTGGATGGGAAGGAAACTCAATTTACGGCACCTGCATGTTTGGTGTTGCTCGACAGAAATAAGAATTTATAATCCACATGAAAAGAAACTGAACTCAAGAACAATCAGTTGATTTTTTATTGGTTATTCAGAAAAATCAAAGGGGTATAGATTTTATTGTCCTAAACTGGAAATTCTAGGTTCATTGAGAATGGTGAAGTTAGTGGGAGTTTGGAACCACGAAATGTGAAAATACAAGAGGTTAGAGTTCAAGTTTCACTGGCCTCAACTTCTTCTAATGTTGTTGTTCCTCAAATTGTTGAACGGCAAGACAATTTACCCGAACAACAAATAAATGACCAAACACCTCACAATGAAGTTGTTATTAATGAACCTGCACTAAATGAATCACAAGAAATATAATTAAGAAGGTCACAAAGACAACGTAGACCTGCTATTTCTGACGATTATGTGGTTTATTTGCAAAAGTTTGATTTTGACTTGGGAATTGTTGATGACGATCCGTTTCATTTTCATAGGCCATTGAGAGTGCTAATTCTGATAAGTGGTTAGATGCTATGAAAGATGAGCTGAACTCTATGGAGCATAATGAAGTATGGGATCTCGTCGAATTACCTAAATCGTGTAAAATAGTTGGGTGTAAATGGGTCTTAAAGACCAAGTGCGACTCTAATGGTAATATCGAACGATATAAAGCTAGACTTGTTGCCAAATGTTTTACTTAGAGAGACGACATTGATTATAAGGAGACATTTTTGCCAGTCTCCAAGAAAGATTCACTTAGAATTATAATGGTTTTAGTAGCTCATTATAACTTAAAGCTACATCAAATGGATGTGAAGACCGTCTTTCGAAATGAAAATTTAGATGAAGAAGTTTATATGGATCATCCTAATGGTTTTTCAGTTGAAGGAAAGGAACACAAGGTGTGTAAGTTAAAGAAATCAATATACTGACTTAAACAAGCTTCTCGTCAATGGTATCTTAAGTTCAACGATACCATTACTTCCTTTGGATTTAAGGAGAACATCATTGATCGATGTCTATATCTAAAGGTTAGTGAGAACAAGTTTATATTTTTGATTCTGTATGCTGATGACATCTTGCTAGCTACTAATGATCTTAGCCTATTACATGAGACTAAGAGATTTCTCTCAGAAAATTTTGAAATGAAAGATATGGGAGAGGCAACCTATGTGATTGGAATTGAAATATTCCGAAATAGGTTACAAGGATCGTTAGGGTTGTCTCAGAAAGCATATATCAATAAATTTTTAGAGAGATTTAAAATGGAAAATTGTTCTGCGAGTGTCGTTCCAATTCAGAGAGGAGACAAATTTAGTCTCATGCAATGTCCTAAGAATGAATTTGAACGCAAACAAATGACAGCTATTCCTTATTCATCTCTTGTTGGGAGCTTAATGTATGCTCAGACTTATACAAGACTAGACATCAATTTTGCTATCGGAATACTGGCAAATGTCAAAGTAACCCGGGACTTGATAATTGGAAAGCTGCAAAGAAAGTATTAAGATACTTACAAGGAACGAAAGACCACATGCTCACTTATAGGGAAACTGATAACTTGGAGGTCATTGGGTATTCAGATTCGGACTTTGCTGGATGTGTGGATACTAGAAAGTCCACATTTGACTATGTGTTCCTCATGGCTGGAGGGGCTATATCATGGAAAATTGCAAACAGTCAGTCATTGCCGCATCCACTATGGAAGTTGAGTTTGTGATATTCTTTGAGGCTACAGTTCAAGGAAATTGGCTGCGGAACTTTATTTCAGGGCTTGGAATTGTCGACAGTATTGCCAATCCATTGAAACTTTATTGTGATAATTCTGCAGCAGTCTTCTTTTCAAAGAACAACAAGTATTCTAAAGGTGCTAAACACGAGGAATTGAAGTACTTTGCCGTTAAAGAAGAAGTTCAAAAACAAAAGGTGTCAATTGAGCACATTAGCACAAATCTTATTATCGCAGATCTACTAACGAAAGGATTGCCACCAAAGACATTTAATGAACATGTCGAAAGAATGGACATTGTTAGAAATGATCATTGAGATTGTGTAATTTATGATATTTGTGTATTTCACACTTTGAGCTCATTTATGTATTGTTTTTGACAAAATATTATTTCTGTCATAATTGTTGATACATGTATATGAATGGATTATATGAATGTTGACAGAGATTTCGAAGACATTATTGTAATGTAATTATCGAGCTTCTCATTATGTGTCATGTTAGGTGGGGACTAATATTGTAGTACATGGAAAGAATTACGTCGAAATGATGGTGTACAACCGCCATGACTCTTGTTAGCCTTTACTTAAGGATGGGACATTAAGTGACCAATGTATGAAGGATTTTAGATTTCATGTGCGCATTATGTTATAGACCACCTAACGATATAATATTACACGGGCCAAGTGGGAGAATGTTAGAGTTTAGACCAATTAATTGTGGCAAGTGAAATATTATTAAATAATTTAATAAGGTGGTTTACGTTTAATAAAATCATATTGGGCCCATTGAGAAGTGGCGGTTTTATTACTACCTCACTTTGATGGAAAGTGAGTGGTTAGTGGCTCATAAGAAACTGCCTCTCATCTACCTATATACGTGAATGGAACCCATCAAACTATTGACATTCGATATAGTAAGAAAATGAGAGAGAACGGTTGCTTCATTTTCAATAGTTTCTCTATTGGAGATTTAAGTTCTACAATTATCGTCATGAATCAATGTATGTTTCTTGATAAACTAAATTAATATGTGAAAATCATGAAATTCTAAAGATCTTGGTATTAAGGATTAAATTGCTTACATCTCCCTCCTCCAATAGCGGGGCGATGTCGCCCCCCAATTTTGGGGCCAGGTTCAAACAGAAGCATTTCTCCAATTGGTTGATTCAAGCAGTGAATACCGAATTGAGGTTAAATATTGAAAGAAAACTCTTTTAAAGAGTTTGATGTTCATTCAAAATTACCAAGAAAATAACAAAGTTCAAAAAGAGGTTTAAATCAAAGAGAAAAAATCTCAAGGCGACGTAAACGGTCGTGGGTTGTTTGACAAATTTTTTGATAAGTAGATTTTGATAAATGTCGATGAAGTGTGTGATTGAAAAATCGTTAAAAGATATAATTTTTTTGAAATGTGTGATTAAAATTAATTATTAAATATAATATTAATTTTCTTAAATAAGCACTACCGTTCGAGCATGTTTGGGTGGACTTTTTGCCTCAACGTCATGACTTAAACGTAATGGCTGGCTAGTTGACTACATAGCCAACCACCACGTGACCAATGATTTCTTATAGAATGATGTTCTGTAATGAATTTAATTTAGACCCAATTGACATTGAATTCGATAACCATTGAAGGTAGCATGATTTTTATTTTTATAATTTCAATAGATTTCTCGTAATGGACATTGTTATAAGAATTCTTAATTATATAATTTATATCAAACTTTATATCGGCATATGTTTGAGATCCATTGAAATTACATTATAATGAGATTGTGCATTTTATAATAGTGACTTCCGTAATTAAAAAATCTCATTTAGTATTCATGTGTCGGTGCATTTATATAGGGAAACAAGCCGTTAAAAATCATTTTGTCCAAAACACCCTAACTCTTCAATAATCCATTCACCGAAATACTCATTTCTATTATGAATTATACTATTTGTACCTTTTGTGGTACAATTTGGTTTACCTGACCCTACCCCCTCCCTCATATGGGGTCGGATCCCACATCCAATAAATGTGTGGGACCCAACCTCCATGTGAGGGAGGGGGTGGGGTCGGGTAAACCAACATGTAATCCCAATGGTAGATGTAGCAAGGTTATTCCATTATTACAATGCATTTCACTTTTCTTGATTTGAAAATTCAAGGGCAATTTTGGAATATGGAAATTTTATTTTGCAATCACACATTTCAAAATCAAAATTCTTGGTTTGAAAATTCACCTACTCTGACGATGAAGAACATGGGATCCTACTGTCGCAATTTTTTTTTTTTTTTAACATTCTCATTATAATGGGGATCAAACAGGAGTAATTAGTAGATTATTTTCAATTCACTCCTTGATTAGCAATAAGACATTTATAATAATGTCAATCGTGAAGAAAGAAAAGACCTCCGTTTATAAAATTGTATTTGTTGAGTAAAAATTGCACTAACATCAACTTTCAAGACAACGACACGACCTATAGTTTATTTGCATATTTTCCAATCACTTATGCCCTGTTCTCTTTGTCGTTTTCAAGTCGTCTTCTGTTTTCGATTTTTCAAAACACCAAAAACGTGTTCTCTTTTCCATTTTCGAAAACGTATTTTTGAAAACACAAAAAAAATTTGTGAAGAAAACACAAAACGTGATTTCCACCGTTTTGGACGTTTTCTTACAAAACACGTGAAAATGGCAAAACACGGGAAACGCCAGAAAATACAAAGCCGAAATGAAATCTTGGCTCCTTCCTCCTCTTTCTGCTTCCTCTTCATCGATCTCTTCCAGGGGAGGATTCAGTATCTGGCCGGCCCGGATCCGTCGGGAGCTTCTTCAGGTAAGTCGCCACTCGCCATCCGCCGGGAAGAAGAAAATTCAGCTCAAGGACAACCAAAAGAAAATAAAAAATTGGGCCGCGTTTTATTTGATTTCAGTGTCTCCACCAGATTTCGGGACTCACTCTTCTTTGCTCACGGTTACGATTTCACAAAGAGAGCTAAATTTTCGGTGCCATTGTTGAAAAGAGAGACCGAAGAGGATTTCATGGCAATGGTTGGTCACAGGTCCCCTCGCAGACCTAGAAAGAGAGCCAAGGTTGTTCAAATAATTAATTGAAATGTGCAATTTTCACTATTCCAAATGCCTTTTAACCTCTCTTTTTTTAATGGGTTTTTCTGTAGACACCATTTCCGATATTGTTGTTATCTGAAATTACACCTGATATGTACGAAGTTACTGAAGCTGCTCCATAGATTAAAAAAAAGGGGGTAAATTCTTGTTTTTGATTTCTACAGTAATTAATGAATTTGAATTGGGTTTGATACCATTGTTTGATTGAATTTGCAGTCGGAGTTTTAAGGGACTTGTGATTTGCTGACCACAAATGGTTTAATTGTCAAGGATTTACTACTAATCTAGTTGTACAATGCACCAGCCTGGATGAATAAGGAATTTGATCAAGAAGTTGAATTTCTTCTTGGTAAAATGATGATGTAAAAGATAGATTAGTTGTTTTGGGAATGTTGATTTGTTTAATTCTGATTAGTGGATTACATTTTTCTTTTGTGTTTATGACATTTTTTGTACACTGACAGAAGAAGATTGAATTGAACAATTCGCAAATTTTGCTACATGTATCTCTTCCTTAATCTTGTAGTTAGTGTTTTATCTACCTTGGTATTTTCCTTTAATTTCTGCTTCACTGCAGTGAGTACCGATTTCAGTTTGAAAACCATCTCTCTAAAACCCTCTTCCATTTCTGATCAAAATATAAATGGCATAGTTAATTAAGCATAAATCGATAGTCATCAATTTCTGTCCAAAATATAAATGGCGTAATGAAGCATAAATTGATAGTCATCAAAGAAGGCTTTGCAGGAAGGCTTTTCACCGTTGCAGATATAAAGAAAAGCTGGAGAAGGTCCTGTTGCATCAGAGTTGTTGCAATCTAAAAACAAATTTTCTGAATAATTCTGTTGTGCAAGGGAACTGTATGCTAAGAATCCAAATATGATGAAAAAGGGAAACATACACTGGCCTTAAACAACCAAATCTCCATTAAACAACGTGAGAAGTAGTGCTCCCCTTTTTTAAACGATCAAAATTGTAATTGGCAAGAATTGTGAGAAGTAATATGAACTCGATAAGATTGATTTCAAAATATTTATTAACAAGTCAACATGAGATTAGTGCTCCCATTTTTTGCAACTTAATTTGGTTTGGTTGTGACTTGATGTTAGTTAATTCTTGTCACAAGTTACGTACAAGTAGAAAAACAACGATTTGTCAAATTTAATTTAGTTTGTATTTTTTATATATAGAAAAGAATATTTCAAGATTCGCCAATTTCAAAATTTATATGTTATTTAATACTATATTAACATTAAACTATTAAAATTTATTGAATAAAAAATTATATAAAAAAAATTCTCAAAATTTCAAAGTAAACGCATTTTCAAGTTTTCTATTTTGAGAAACAATTTTTCAGAATGATAAAGAGAACGAGTTTTCAGCAATTTCAAAATAGAAACTCAAAACAGAAAATATAAAATGAATTCAAAACTCAAAACACAAAACGGAAACACAAAGAGAACGGCCCCTTAGGTGTTGCATTGTCAGATTTATTTAGCACATTCACTAGACTAAGATCTGCTATCTATTAAGGAAACATTACATATATAATGTGATTATAAAATACAATTTCAAAATTAGTTTTATTATTTCAAAAATCAGATTTTAATTAGATAATTTATTAAAAATATATATTAAAATCTCAAAATTATACAATTTATGGTCACAGTTACGTATTAATTACAACTACATACGGTACAGTCACAAATCACAAATTTTATAGGTCATGTATTTTTTTTTATCGTCCACAAATGACCAAATCTTGGTCATGTATTATTTTTCAATCACAATTCACAAATTTTACATGTCACAACTTCTTTTACAATCACAAGTTATAAAATTAATTGGTTACATATTATTTTTCGGTCACAGATCATAAATTTTACAAGTCACAAATTATCAAATTAATTATGTATTATTTTTTATCACATGTCATAACTTATTTTACAATCACCAATTATCAAATTAATTGATCACATATTATTTCTTGGTCACAGATCACAACTTATTTTACAGTGACAAATTATTAAATTAATAGATCACCACTTAAAAAAAAATTTGAGTCACAACTACAAATTTAGTTACAATATCACATTTTTTAGGTCACGTTATTTACTGATCACCAATTATATATTTTATCGGTTACATATTATTTATTGGTCATGAGTTAATCAAATAGTTATTCATAAACACCCCACCCCAAATAGTTATTCACAAGCAGCCAAATAGATGGTTACAAACACTTTCGTCATATCCTCACCCCCAACCACCACACTACCAACACCAATCAAATGTCTAGCAACCCCACAACCATTGTCATCACCTCATCGCCACCGCCACCAACACTGCCTTACAATTTGGAACTTCACAATATGAAAACTCACAAATAGAAACGAAAAAGTCATACCACCACCACCACCACCACCACCACCACCACCACTTGATAATCGAAAACTCATAAACAGAAACATAAACACTGGATGAGCAATAAAAACTCACATTATCAAAGCATAGTTGTGTGGCGTTTTGAACACCGCTATGATGCTCAAATCACTGCCACACAACGATGATCTAAAAGCGCTGCTGCGTTAGGCTCTCAAATTAGTAGCGTGGCTTCTTTGTGTGTCACAGCGAGACACGAGAGTGGCAACGACGTGGCGTGCAACAAAAAAAGAGATCAGAACAGAATGGCTTCACGACAAAGAGCACCGCTACACGGCAGCCCTTGGAGGTGGTCTCCGACGGTGGTGGTGGTGGTGGTGGTCCATGTGTGAGAGAGAGGGTAGAGAGAGGGAAGGGAAGGGAAAACTGATTTTAAGGTTTAGATGGGATATGGTGGGAATATATGAATTAATTTATAATTTATATTAAAATATGTAATTATCACCCAATTTTTGTATAAATGAACCCTAAGTTTTATTTTTGAAATTGGAATTTTAAAAACATGGTTGCATCATGCATGTAATTTCTACTTGTATTAATTGATCTACTCTGTTATCAGAAATATTACAAATGGGCCCCCAAATAATTAAAAATATAGCAAGTAGGTCTCCAACCTAAATATTTTGTCTACCTCACTCTCAACCTTTAATTTTTATGACATTTGGGTCCCCAGTTGACAATTTTACCCTTAGGAAACATATATTTTAATTCTCCGACGATCATTATTTTCGTTAGTGTAAATTTCCGTGATACCCCTCTTAATTCATAAAGTGATAATTGTGCTAAAAATAAAAAAATCCATTCGACTTCGTTCTAATTTCTAAGGTAGCAAAGCTGTCTTAAATTGAAAAATATTCTGATTCAATCAAAAAAGTCACGAGACGCCCAACTATTAAGAATATCTTAATTCCCGAGCAGAAGTTATTGTTGTATCTTAGAATGATAAATATTTAAAATTTGTTCATTCTTAATGAACATAATTTTCTAAAGTAAATCTTGACTTGATCAAGTAAGTCATTGCCAGTTTGTGAACGTGATATACTTAAATCAACTTTGTTCTGCCCATTATTATTATTATTTAAATAAAAGAATTATTACAATCCTTATTATTAATTGTGTTTCCACTTCCACATGAGCGTCCCATAAGAGAAGAGCTCATATCTATCATTGCTGAAGCTTCTGCTTATATATTTTCAGAATGTTCACATTATTAAGAGACAACTAATGCAGAAAATTTGTAACAACCAGCAACTAGGATTTTGTCTCTGAAAGTCTACGAGAACATGATCTTGAAATTAATTAAATCAGGATTTGACAGGTAGAGTAACATGGAATTTAAGGTTTTTGAATAATTGACCTGAAAACTTGTCTGTGAAGTGTGAACCATTAAATCCTCCTGTTGGCAACTTGGCCACGTTTTAAGCGCTACTTATTAAAAAAATAAAAATACAGGTATTGTTAATTTATACATTACGCTACACACGTCATAAAAATGTATACTAATACTAGGAATAACCTAAGTATATATATAGGACTTGGAGGCTAACCTAAATTGGCCATTCTCTCAGCTTTAAGAGAAAACAAAAGGGCTGGTGAGTGTTTTTTGGTGGTGCTGAGGGTAAGATGGTAGTAATAAACCTGGTGGACAAGGCTCTTTCACGAGGAGGGACGACTTCCAGGCAAGACAACAGTACGATAAACGATACGATCATTACTGATCATGAAAGTAGTCATGACATGAAAGGACAAAACAATGACGAGGAGGCTAAGAAGATTGTCTACTTGGATGAGAATGCAGGTAAACCAGCTACATATTTTCATTTCTTTTTATTTTTATTTCTTACTAACATAAATATTGTCCAAACACTCTAACCCTCTCTTTAACATGGTATTAGAGCCAAGTGAAGATCTTGTTTCAAGTTTCGCTCTCACTTAATTATTTAAAAATTTGTAACATGTCCCAATTTGGTGAATAATGTGAATATAACATGCATATGTGAGAGGGATGTCGAAGATAACATTCGAACAAATATATGTGTACCATCCCTAATAAATTTCTAATAAATTGAATGGTCTCTTTTGGAGAAAAATCCAGGTGTGGTGGATGTCGACGATATTCCAAAGACTCTACATTCTGTCATAAACAAGACACTTACTTTGGATGCTCCACATTCGGGATCATCACAAAAGGAAGGAATTATGAGTTCAGAGGGTTCAAGCAAAGGACATGTAAGGATTGATTTAGTAGAAGAAAATGAAGAGGAAATCCTAGAGCTGGAATTCGAGACGGCAGTTGGGAAAATGCATACACACAATATATACTGTCCTAATTGCAGTTCTCAGGTTACAAGAGTTATTCTTCGTAGGAAGAAACCTCCAATTCCGAATCCTGATCCCCAACCAACGGGATGGTTACGATGTTTATCATGCTTCAGCATTTTCATTCCTTCAGGTACAATATTTTCTCATTTCCCATGCACTGCATCTATATATAAAAGATGATTTTATTTATTTTTACTTGGGGTAAAATTTTGAAACTGCGTTTTGTTATTTGAGAGTAGGGAAAGTGCAATCTGTTGACAGGTCGACCAAATAATTTAATATTCAATAAATTGTTAGTCTTATCATTATATTTTCTTATCATCCGTGGAATTTGCAACTGATTCGACAGGTGTGCTCAATAAACTTGAAAAGCATCTACAAGTTTCTCCAAAAGTAGGATCCAACTCGGATGGAAATCACATAGTTGATTTTAAAGCGGAACCAGGTAAACAGCAAGCAATATAGAACAACTAGGCAACGGAATGGTAGGGAAATGAGGAGGTAACACAAACACACGCACTCAAAGATCAAACTCGTCACCCGAAGGAATCCACCTAAGGAAGAACAAGAAAAAATCCTTCTTCTTAATATGCTAAAGGCTCGAAATAAATTAAAACACAATTCAAGTCTAAGAATGAGAAGTGTAATTTGCCTATATTTTAATTTTTAAAAGTTTTACTGACACTTGGAAGACATATCATCAGACACCATATGCTGGAAACCAGATAGTGAAATGAAACAGGATCAAATTATATACTAAATCTGAAAATTGTGAAGGTAATTACACTAGGAAATTAGTTTTCTTGATAATTCTTCCATTAAATAGTTATCAATACGTATCGCAGGAGCTGATCGTGAACTTGTAGCCCCTCCTCGCAGGCCTTCAGAGCCAGGATACTTGGAACATGGTTCGAAATCATTAGAAATTCTTAAGAGTATTGTTTATGGAGGTTTAGTGGAATCAATCACAAGCTTAAGTATAGTGTCATCTGCAGCTGCTTCTGAAACTGCCACAAGTAAGTCTTTCCCTATATATATTTACAACTGTAATCTGTAGATCAAGTAGTTAGTGATCTTTCTAAAAAATATAGATTTTATTTACAAGTTATTTTTGTTGCAGCGAACATTGTGGCTCTTGCATTGGCAAATGTGATAAGTGGAGTATTCATTATTGCTCATAATGTGAGTAAATATATTTTCTATGGTGATTGTTTTAGTAAGCCGTTGTTTGAGCCACATTTTTCCATAACATAATTTTACACGTAAACCCAAAGCTTTTCCCTATTTGTTTACCGAATATTCTAAAAATAATAATTATTTCAAAACACATTTCCCCTAAAAAAATGGGGCTCAAACAGGGGCTAAATATTGAATAGTTTGTGTGGTGGAACTGCTTGCATGGTCTAACATAAGAACTATAAAAGGCCTGTTAGAATTAGCATTCTAGGTCTTTAACCACTTTGTAACGAGGCAAGCCTTCAACTGAAGTTACGAGAATATTTTGTCGAGTACCTTAGTATTGTCTTGTGTTCATACTTTAGGCAATATTTTCCCGTTGACATATTTTTATTTCCTTAATCGTCAAAATTTCATGAAATTTGCAGCTGAGGGACATGAAGAATGAGTGTCCAGTACCAGACTCGAATGAACAAACAGATAGATACCAAGAACTAATTGGCAAGAGAGAGAACTTCCTATTCCATTTCACTTTTGCCATTCTATCATTCCTTCTATCTGGCCTAATCCCTCCTGCAGTTTACGGCTTGGCATTTGAGAAGACTGGCAATAAAGATTACACGATTATAGCAGTTGCAGTAGCTTCTCTTATATGCATAATTCTACTTTCAATTGGAAAGGCTTATTGTAAAGGGGAACACAGATTTATTGCATACTTCAAAACAATTTCGTACTATGTCAGCAATGCAGTTGCTGTTTCTGGTGTTGCCTATGCAATGGGAGATCTAATCAAGATACTCGTTGAGAAACTTGGCTGGTTTGAGCCAAACATACCTACACCTGCCACTTTGTTCAATTCCGGGATAAATTCTGCCACTCCATTCTTGGCTTACTCTTGATGTCACAAGAGTCGAATTAGAGTAAGAACTTGTGGCCGTTTTAGTTTGTTGTTGTCTGTTAGGATCATTTATTATGTTGTTTATCCGAATTTCCGTTCCTGTAGTTAACTTGGTCTTGTATTATGTGAACTATGAGCATCGTATATGAAATTATGTCGATGTATGAATAAATTTTCCACTGCCCAACTTCGTGTTATTTTCACTTTTCAGTATGTTATTTTTCATCCTCTACAGTTTTCTACCAAGTCCTTTTACATAATTCTGTTTCTTGATACCCAAAAATTTACACGAAACATGCAGCTAAGGGACATGAACAACAACTGTCGCGTAGGGGACTTTAATAAAGAAACTGATAGATATCAAAAACTGATTGATTGAAGAGAGAACGTCTTAATCCATTTCAGTTTTGCCATACTGTCGTTCCTTGTGTTCGGCCTAATCCCTCCTGTAGTTTACGGCTTTGCATTCGAGAAGAGCGGTGATGAAGATTTCAAGCTTATAGCAATTGCAGCAGCTTCTCTTATATGCATCATCCTTCTGACAATTGCAAAGGCTTATTGTCAAGGGGGACAAACGTTTAGTGAATGGATCTTGCTACATGTACATCGAGATTGACATAAAGGTTTACATGATGCCACATGACACTCTATCATTTGTCAGTTTAGAACACAATCAGCTTTTTCATCCAATCTTTTTCCCTCCACATCATTTCGGTCACTCCTTCTAGCGGATTTCTTCTGTACAAACAGCAAAATCCTTAGTGAATATATCAAAACAATGTTGTAATATGCTACTATGGCAATTGCTGTCTTGGGTGTGGCCTATGAAACAGGCGATCAAATCGAGAAACTCGTGGAGAAGATTGGCTAGTTTGAGCCAAATACACGTATACCTGCCACTTTATTCAATTCTGGGATAAATTCAGCTACTTCATTCAAGACTTCTTACTGATATTATGAGAGGAAAACTTGAATTGGAAGTTTGAGGCTACTTTTGTTGTTTCTGGGCTTCATTTGCATAGATCATGTAGTTAATCAGTATTTACCTTTCTTGTAGCTGGCTCATTTTTCATCATGAATTATGAGCAATGTGTGAAATTATGTGCTATGGTATGAATAAATTTCTTATTTCATGCATGTGAACTTTTTGCAGAGGTTACTTCTGGCATCATGTATTTCAAATAACTTCTTATATTTTTAGGGATTTGACCAAACTTTTTATAAGAGTTATAGGATCTTGATAAAAGTAGATGAAATATGTAGTTGAAAATTAATAAAACATGTGACTCTCATGAAATACAAGGTCAAAATTAAAGTTTGACCAGTAAAAAATTTGATAAAATTTTAGAACAAGTACTTGGAGTCATTTCAAACACAATTAGAAAAGTTGTATTGTAATCATAATTCAAAATTGTTACATCGTATGATGTTCGTCTCTAACGTCAAATCATGTAGAATTGTTACATGGATCAAGCTACATTTACTTAATTTTCTACATAATGGATTACCGAATCGACAAGTGGCACCACTTGTCGATTCGGTAATCCATTATGTAGAAAATCATGTATAACAAGAATAATATTTGTTACATTATATGACTAATGTTATATGAGTTTTCCTGCTTGTACAGTTGTATAGAACTGTTTCTTTTGCATTTTTTTTACCAATACTCACAAATGTGTGGGACTCACTGAATTAAAAAAATGAAAAAAAAAAACCCACCTCCCCTATTTTTGTAAGTGTAGCAAGGTTTAATGCTATGTTCATCCCACAATATTGGTTGACAACATCCTATTTAGCATCATCATCCCATTTTAAAAAAACTATTTTTTACATCACATACTAGGATTTTGACAACACGTGATTGTCAATTATTGTTGTCAATCAATGTTGTACACTTAGATTTATTTCACAAACTTCTTCAACCTGGGTCTTATACTTTTTGCAAGTTGGAAAAAAAATGTAAAACCGTGTCACATATAAAAATATTACTATAAATAACTAATAGATTCAATTGGAATAATTATACATTTCTCAATTCTCATAATTAAAATTAAAGGATTCCTCAAAAAAAGAAAAAGAAAAAAGAAGGTCCCTCATTCCACTCAAGAAGTGGATTTAAATCCAATTTAAAATCACCGCTTAATTTTAATTCCACATATTTACAATTTTTAAACCACATGTTCTATTATTTTTTATTAAAATATATTAAAAATATAATTTTTATCTAAATATTTATTGGAGGTTGAATGAGCCAATTCCATATTCCCGCACATATTTTCTCAAGTCTTTCATTGCATATTTTCATTCCCCGATGGAGGTCTGAATCCAGATTAAAGAAAATCAAGAAAATGGAGAGCAGCGACGTGGAAGCAGGGTTTGCAAAGCTACAGGGAGAGGACTTCGAGTACTACATGCAGACATACTCCATAATCTTGGGTCGTAATTCCAAGAAATCTTCTGTCGACCTTGATCTCTTCTCCTTGGGAGGCGGAATGAATATCAGCCGCCAACATGCCCGCATTTTCTACGACTTCCAACTGCGGTGCTTTGCCCTCGAGGTGCTCGGGAAAAATGGCTGTTATGTAGAGGGCGTTCTCCATCTCCCGGGCAGCCCTCCCGTCAAACTTGATTCTCAGGACCTCATCCAAATTGGCGCCAAGGAATTCTATTTTCTGTTGCCCGTTCAAAGCATTTTGGATGGGCCCATCGGACCCAGGCATCATGTCAATGATTATGGAATAAGTAATCAATATAATCGTGGTGCTCAGAATCAGCATTTGGGGTTGCCGCCTCCCCCGGGGTCGAGAGGCGTAGGGTTGGGGAAGGGGAGAGTGAGGGAGTATTATGAAGAGGAGTATGATGAGGAGGAGGGCGATGGAGATTATGGTTCTGCATCAGGTAAAATGATGAGAGGGGATGAGGTTGATGGTCCTAGTGGTTATGAGTTTGGTTACGATGCATCAGGCTCTGGTGGAAAGGCTTCAATTTCGGTGCAACTCGGTGCGTAACTCTTATCTCATTTATCGAATTAATGCTATTGTGTTTTGTTTTCAGTTAATTGTGGTGGCTAAGAATTGTGGGCATATCTCTTTTATTCAGTGTGTTCTTGTGGATTGGTAATGACAAATAACAGGTATAGATTGTAGTTTATGTGCTATCTGCTCCAAGATTAGTAGTTAAATCATAAATGGCCTCACTTATGTATACATACTGAGAATAGTGAACTAAAACATAATCAAATTAAGTTAAGATTTCCGCGCATCTCGTTTCCTAGGTTTTGAATCATTTCAGGGATATCAATTGGTGGTTCTTGATAGGTTCTGGTAACTATTTGAACTGTCTTAGGACTTTTGCATAAATGGCAAATTAGTTTATGGCTTGACATTGGCAGGTGATGAAGTCTACATATTCAACATTTTTTTGTGTTTGGGTTTCATTATAATCTCATTATAAGGTAGGAGATTATAATAAGAGGAGTAATGGGTCCCACAAAATGTGTATTCAAAGAAAACTAAAATCTAAAAAGCTGTATGTGTACCTTAGAGTATTCCAAGAAACAATTTTAAGTTTCTTAACAAATGGATCGACTCAATGTTAGGCTCTTCAATTTCTCTCATTTCATGGCGAAAATTTCACTGAGTGGATATATTCCAGATCCTTCCTACTAGCAGACTTCTTTTGGAAAGACAGGCTACCTCATTTTTTTACTGCATGCCTGTGAACTCCACCTTCTTCCACCTAATCTGACGCATCTTGAGAGCTCTGAATTCCACTTGTTTTCAGTTGATACAAATTTCCACCATGTACAAATACTTAATTCTGTGAAGACATATTTATTTCACCTTAGCCCATTCAATGCTTCTGGAAATTGTTTAGAAATTGTTGATTGACTGATATAGTCAAACCAATACTGATCAAGTAATGTAGATTGCCAAACCTTCATCCTTTGAGAAGAGCTCGTGTCATTTTAACAAGTTCTTTCCCCGCACGTGCCATTTTATTGAGTGAAATTTGTGGCATTTCACTTCCTTTTTAGGTTAAGCAAACCATGTGAAACACTCATAAGTAACTGAATTTAAGTTTATGAAATGAGGCTCCAATTTGACCATGATCTTACATTTTTACTTGTACATACCCAGATTCATTATTAATGATTGTCTGGAGTCATGATGTATAGCTAATGGATAACATAAGCATATAAATGGATGGACGGAGGAATGATCTGCAGTTTTTGAGTTTAATGGGATCTGAGTATCCCATTTAAATGCCGTTGACGTGATTAGGTCCAGATATCTTGCAGATAAAGAGATCGATGGAAGAAGTTGATAGGGAAGCTCATAATCTGCAGCTCCTGCAATTAGAGAAGGATGTTGGATCATCAGTGGCCACTGTGCTTACTGATCCGTGAGCTCCTGGAGAACGGATGCCAATGGAAAAACTTCATTCTGAGGTAAGTTAGAACTCTCTCTCTCCACCCACTAAAAAGTAGAGAAGAGCAGGTTAATTCATTGTAACTGAAGCTAAATTACTCCCCAACTGCATAACACCAATCTATGGGCCAAAAACTAAGAAGCAAGAGCTTCATCTTAGTAAAATCTCTATCATTCCACCCCTTTTGAAATCTGAATGGACTGTTCAACAAAAAAAAAACTGCAATGTGTTACCCGTTAAGCTGTATCTCCCGTCATTTAAGGCACAAGGTAAAGGAAAAGGAAAAGAAGATGATTGGTAGGGATTTCAGAGATACTGCATAGATGATAATTGTTTGTTAGCCATGCAGTGACTAACCTCTTTCTTTGTCTTGGTATACCGTTGGAGCAATCATAGTGTGAAAGTGATACACGCCTGTTTAGATACTTGAGCACTCATAAGGACAGTAAAGCTGATGTAAAAAAAGAGACAAAGTAATGTCGTGAAATGGAGAATGCTAATCCCTTTCTTTTCGTTTCTTTTTTATCCCCTTTCAAGGATGAATTTCATGAGAGGAAATTATTCATTCATTCATTTATCTTGTTTCTGGAGGTGGGTGGGAGCTGAGGGCATAGTTTACCGTAAGGGGGAGCAGAGGGGCAGAGATGATGTAAATAAGAATGGATTGCAATAGGCACAAATCAGCTTGAGCAAGAATACAGGGGCCAATATTGGCAGACGTCTCAAGTCTATTGCTTGCTGAGGGCATTGAAATCCTAGGACATTCTATATCATTTGTGAGAGAATAGATAGCTACAAAGAGTGCAGAAAGTGCTGCTCTATTAATTTTACTCTGAATTTTATGTCTTCTGAAAGTTCATTTATTGAATTGAACAACTTGAATGTATAAATAATGTTCCTAATAAACTTTATTTGTTCACGAAAGTCTCATACCAAGGAGTCTTCTTCTTTGCCACTTTTAGAGGACTTGCCCGAAATATCTAGACTTTTTACATGTTGATAAGTTTGTTATCCTTTTTTAATTTTTCTTTAGCTGTGTTCATGTTTTGCTCTTGTGCTGTTTGTTGTGTACTATTTTCATCGTGGTTATTTACTGTGTATATGCATTGTTTTACCAACTTGAATATATAACATACTATTCCTGTTATTTCACTGCCCCAGGATTTCTCTCAATATTGAATGAACAATTCTTTTGCGCCACTTTCAAGATGTTCCTTCAATGTTATACCCCTTTGAGCTGCTACTAATGAATTACATGTCTATTCTGATTGTTTGTTCAAATGAGAATACCCTTTTGGAACTCAAAAAGTAATTATATCATTGGACATTATCTTTTTTCTTAATTTGGGCTGGAAAGTAGCAGCCATTTCCAGTAACTTTTCTGCCTTGAGCTAGCAAATGTCCGTCCATAGTCACAACCACTCTCTGCTATTCAATGCATTATGTTTAACAAAAGATCGAAGGATACACGGAATTTCTCAGAGTCTAGTTAATATAAGTTAGGATTAAATTTACGCTAACATATTTATGCTGTGGTAACTTGTTTAGCATTTCTGCCATGGTACTTATTAACACTAATCTACAGTTTTACTGTAAATTAATGGTTTATGGTAAACACCCTGTCATCATGTTTACCATTTTAAATTCGTGCATTTCATCAATTCTTTCCTCTCTCTTTGAACTGAATAGAATTAAGCATTTATAAAATCGTGTTAACACTTCAATTATGAATTTAAACTCATTTGTTTATATATTCAGAGTATTATGGTGATATGCTTCTATTTTTCATCAATGACATTCATGATGCCAGTGTCATCACTTGTAACTACTAAATGTGTCAATGACAGTCTGATTTCATCCATCAATTTTGCCTTCAGACCGTTAGCATTCCTTAATGACTATGTTTGCTTGTACAGCTACGTGAACGATACGGCAATATCTGGCATCATAGTTGTGTGAGGAGGTAACTCACATCGGAGGGGCATCCTGGACCAGAAGCCAATGGAAAACCATGGTAAGGTTTGCTGATGCTGTTGAGGAAATACCCAGAGCATTTTGTTATCAACACAAGGTCCAAGGGATGGGTTATTCTGGAGTTTGTCTCTCTAGTGTCACTACTCTCATGAGATTCACAACTTCCTTCAACAATAGGATTACATGTTTTCTACCTTGAAAATGATAAATTGTTGAGATCATGGTATCAGTGCCATTGATACTCCAAGGTGGTGGTGAATAAAAAAAAAAAAAAATTCCTGATTTGAATTCAAACACATGCATGTATCTAGCTTTTTCTAAATGTGACTTGCTGCTTTCTTATGTCTATCCCCCTTCTTCGGTTGAACGTTCATGGCTAGAAGCAACTTCCAGAAGAAATACTATCTGCCACAGCAAAGAAAATATGGGAAGTTTCATTTTTAGTAGTCAAGGACTCAAGTTATAACGTCATTGTGAATAGCATTATTTCATACTTTGCAAACTGTCGATACCTGTTTCTAAGGTACAAGAACCCCGGTCTATGAATAAAGTGAAATGCTTTATTTGTAAGGTCATGCTAGCCTGGGATTTTTCAAACTGTCAATATCATCACGATATGAATTATTTAAGAATTGAAGTTGATTAAATACAATGAATCTTATCTTAAATAATGGTTGGGGGTTTATTAATTGTGCTCTTTTGAGACATTAGTAACACTATCATTGTTCTAAAAAAAATTCATCTAGGAGATAAGTTTGCGGAAGATTAAATGGTGATCAAAATATTCGACAATTTAATAGTTATAATTTATTCAAAAATAAGTTGACATCTAGTTTAACATTTGATGTGGTGTTAAAAGATGATGAGAGGGGAAATCGTTAATTTTTTAAAACTGTTCAATAATGTGTTGTCACGTGACACAATGTAAAAGATGGTGTAGAAAATGATGTACATGTAGCATCATTGTTATTTATTTTTGGTGAAAGTTAAAAAATGAGAAATGAAGACTAAGTTTATAGCTAGATGATGAAGATGAAAAATTATTTTTCCTAGCTTAATAACAAGGTTACAATACCAGCTATATATATACAAGAAAGCTGGAGTAATGAGCAAGTAAAAAAATAGAAGGAAATAGACGTGAGAATCAACATTGTTACAACAAATCATTGTGATCCCAAAGAAGTGTCACTATCAGTTGAAGAGCACTACTAACTGAATTGAGCTTATAGGCTTAAGAGGGGAATCTTGATTAGGGAATAATGATAATTTTAACAGCCTCTCTCAAGTTAGAGTTTTATTCATAAACTCCGAGCTTGTCCTTGTGAAAGAGAAATCTGGAATGGGAGAGAGGTTTGGTGAGTAAGTCTGCAATTTGATGAGATGAGGGAATGTATTGGATCTTCATCTTTCCTTCAAGGACTTTGTCTCTCACAAAATGAATGTCAAGTTCGATATGTTTAGTTTGAGCATGGTAAAATGGGTTTGAAGCTAGTTCACTAGCACTTAAATTATCACACCACAGAATTGGAGATAAGGCAAACTGCAGTTTGATTTCTTTAATGAGTGATTCAATCCAACTTATTTCGGCTGAAGCAAGTGCTAGTGCCCTGTATTCTGAATCTCTGATTCGGCACTTGATCTAGCAACAACTTGTAGTTTCTTAGAAGACCATGCGACCAAGGTATCACCAAGATAAATACAACATCCGGCTGTAGACCTCCTGTCATCTGGGCAAGAAGCCCAACCAACATCTGCAAAACCTGTGATGTTCAAGCTGGCACTTCTTTGAATCCATAGGCCTTGTTCCATGGTACCTTTGAGATATCTGAATACCCTCTTTACTGCCTTCCAATGAGTGTCTGAAGGTTTTTGAAGAAATTGGCTTAATTTATTCACTACAAAACTGATATCTGGCCATGTATGGGCAATGTACCAAACGCCACCGATAGCACTTCTGTATAATGAGGGATCAACTATTTCCTCACCTTCATTTTTGGAGATGCATTTGCTTGTTGCCATGGGTGTTGCACAGGGTTTGACATGTTCAAGGTTGAACCTTTTTAGCAGGTCCTTAATATACTTTACATGTGTCGGATGCATTCCTGATTCAAACCTTTTTACCTCAATTCCTAAGAACTGATGTAATTCTCCCAAGTCCTTTAAAGCAAACTGTTAATGTAACTTATTGATGAAGTACTGCAACACCTTCAGATCATTTTCGGTGATTACAATGTTGTCAACGTAAACCATACAGAAAATTACATATTTTTCACTTGAGAGGAAGAAGAGGGAATTGTCAGCTTTTCACTTGATGAACTTCCAGTCAAGAAGAGTTTCTTTCAATTTCTCATACCATATTCTTGGGGCTTGCTTAAGTTCATAGAGAGCTTTTCTATTCTGCAAACAAACGTTGGATTGGCTTTGTCAATGAAGCCCTGTGGCTGTTTCATAAACACCACTTCATTTAGCTTTCCATTAAGGATAACATTGTTAATATCAACCTGCCTGATACTCCATCCTTTAGACACGGCTAGTGATAGTATTATCCTTAAGGTAACGGCCTTAATTATTGGACTAAAGGTCTCATGGTAATCAATACCAGAAGTTTGTAGAAAACCTTTTGCAACAAGCCTTGCCTTGTGTTTTAAAATGTTTTCTTCTATGTCTCTTTTGAGTCTGAACACCCACTTGTTACCTATGACTTTTTGATTGATCATAGGTGGTACTAACTTCCAGGTTTCATTCCTCATAAGAGCTTTGTACTCTTCCTCCATAGCCTCTCTCCAGGCTTCATTAGATAGAGCTTCAAGGGCATCATTTGGTTCAGACTTGCTTAGTGAATTTTTGGAGCTTTTGCAAAGTGCAGAGTAAATTTTTGGTTTGAAGATACCTGCTCTACTTCTGGTAATCATAGGATGCTCAACATCTTTCTTACAGTCTCAACTTGTTCTTGATTTATTTGATCATCTAGCTCAGTTTGTTCAGCATCAGTACCTTCAATCACATTACAAGGATCACCATTTTCCGCTGCTTCTGGAATCTCATTTTCAATTTCCTCTGGTGGAATTGAACTATGAGATGATGATGGTTAGGTTGAATTAGGATGAAATGTATCAAATGATCCTACAAGACTGGAGTTAGAAGGAATGCTGGGCGGAAAATATTGGATAGTGGATTCAGGAGGATGGCTGATTTTATTTAGGAAGCCATGTTGAAGTGGGAATTCATTTTCATTGAACACAACATGCCTAGACATATATATTCTTCCAGTGGGACTAAGGCATTTATAACTTTTGTGAGAGTTGCTGAAACCAAGAAAGACACACTTGATGGAATGAAAACTGAATTTGTGAGACTGATAAGGTCTAAGATAGGGAAAGCATGCACATCCGAAAATTTTGAGTGATTTGTAATTCATCTCTTCATTATTCAGGACTTGGCTAGGTGACTTCATTTGAAGAAAATGTGTAGGTAGTTTGTTTATGGGGTAGGTGGCTATGTGGAACGACTTCCATCAGTAGTACAAAGGCATCCTTGCTTGGGCAAGAAGAGTTAATCCTGTTTTAGTGATGTGACGATGCTTTCTTTCTGCTTTACCATTTTGGGATGAAGTGTAAGGGCAGGAAAATCTCACGTGAATGCTTGATTTAAGAGTGAACTCAGTAAATGCTCTAAACTCACCTCCCCAATCAAATTGAAGTGTTTTGATTTTTCTATTGAATTTGTTTTCAACTAGGTTCTTGAATTGGATGAAAGAGCTCAGTGCTTCGGATTTATTTTTCATAGGATATATCCACGTGAATCTACTATAATAATCTATGAAGAGTATATAATATTTGAAGCCTGATGTTGATTGCAAAGGGGCTGGACCCCAGACATCTGTGTGGACCAAGTCGAGGGGTGCAGAAGAAAAGAAAGTCGAGAGTTTAAAGGGCAATGAGTGTGCTTTGCCAAACTGACAGGCGTCACAAAAAGGTTGAACTTCATTTATATCAATTTTTTCATTACATAGTTTGAACACTTGAGACATTGTAGAGATAGAGGGATGACCAAGTCTCATGTGCCATAACTTTAGGTTAGATAAAGATTATGTGAGACCCTTTGACTGAGCAATAAAAATGGAAGAATTAAAATTATTTGAATGAGTAGATTGTGAGGCAGGAGAGTGAGTAACTTCATCTGGCAAGTTGATCTGATACAATCCATCCTTAATTCTCCCTTCCAGCAGCACTTCCTTCGTTCCTTTGTCTTTGATATCATAAGAATCATAGGGAAATTCTATGAATACTTTATTATCAGAAGTTAATTGTGAAACACTTAATAAACTTTTCTTGATTGAAGGGACTGACAGCACATTGTTAAGGACCAGTGATTTGTTGTTTTGTGCATTGGGGTGATTTGTGCCAATGTGAGAAATAAGGAGTTTGTTACCATTTCCAACAGCAAGTGTTTGCTTACCACCATACTCCAATGCCTCAATCAAATTTCCTTTTTCAGCTGTTACATGATTTGTAGCTGCTGAGTCTACAAACCAAACTGGATCAACCACCGTTCTAGAAGAAGCCATCAATGCATTTGGTTCTGATGAGTATTTTGATAGTGGAAATCAGGTTTTCCACCCATGTACCTCTCATCATAACAATTAAGACACAACGGTTAAGACACATGGCTGCTGAGTGATTACTCATACCACAGATTTGACAAACACTTCTATTTGCAAAGAGTCTACCTCCTCTGCCTTTGCTTTTGTTTCCTCTATAGTTGATGTTTCTCCCACCATAATTGAACCTTCTTTCTCTGAAGGTGTTTGAGTTGTGAACGAAATTGACTGAGGCTTCACTTAAATTGACTGATGCCAGATTGTTTTTCAAAGTGTTGAGGTGCTCAATTCTACTTTCATAAGTCATAAGGATGGATTGTAGTTCATGCCAATTGATAGATTCCCTGCTGTAGATTTGGACTACAATAGGGGTATATTCATCATCCATTCCGACTAGCACTTGAGTGACAAGATCATTATGGGGAATGATTTTTCCAGCAATTTCAAGATTGTCTGCAAGCTGTTTGATGGTGTTAAGATATTTGTCAATGCTCATGGCTCCTTTTCTGGTTCTCTGAAGTTCACTAACAAGGAAAATGACCCTTGATCTATTTATATCCCCAAAACTCTCTCTGGCACAACATTCCAAAGATCTGAAAACTTTGATGATCCCATGACTCTCATTGCGATTTTTGGTATCATTGAAGAATACAACGAACCCATCAATAGTTGGTCTGTTGATACCCATTTTCCAAACTCAGGATTGGGCGCCATCTCTACTGTTACTCCAGTTGAACTAGTAGTCTGAGTTGCAAGAAACTCAGCATGACTGCTTATGGTTCTTGTGATGAATTCTTCAAGATTATGCCCTTCGATAAATGGCATTACCATGCTTTTCCAGAGTAAAAAGTTATTTCTATCTAGTTTAACTGATGGGACTTGAGTCAGAGTTATCTCAGGTGTGTGCATCTGATTTCCTCCCAACATTGGAGACATTAAGGTGCTGGATGTGTGCTGTGCTGACTGAGTGTTGTCGTCTAATCCGATGTTAGCCATTGGCTCTGATACCAAGTTAAAAAATAAGAAATGAAGACTAAGTTTATTTGTAGATGATGAAGATGAAAAATTATTTTTCTTAGTTTAATAACAAGGTTACAATACCAGCTATAAATATACAAGAAAGCTAGAGTTATGAGCAAATAAAAAAATAGAAGGAAATAGACGTGAGAATCAACATTATTATAACAAATCATTGTGGTCCCAAAGAAGTGTCACTATCAACTGAAGTAGGGATGGCAAACGAGCCGAGCCGGCTCGGCTTGTTTGCCTACGAGCTCGAGCTCGTTATAAAACAAGCCGAGCTTCTGATCGGGTCGTTGCTCGTGGGCGAGCTCAGCTTGGCCCACAAGCTCGTACTGTAGCGAGTCGAGCCTAATTTTATATATATATTATTAGGCGAGTCGTTCGTAAAAAACGAGCCGGCCTGCTCAGGCTCATTTTTTGACGAGCCCGAGCGGCTCGTGGGCCGCTACAGTATGAGTTGAGCGGTCGACCCCATCGGCTCAATTGCCACCACTAAATTGAAGAGAGCTACTAACTGAATTTAGCTTATAGGCTTAAGAGGGAATCTTGATTAGGAAATGATGATAATTTTAACAGACGGCTATTGGGCTTAGGCTTGAATTCCATTGTCGGCCCAATAAGCCCATATATAAACGCTCAACCTTCCAAGTTTCACGAAGTGAAAGTTGTAGAAGCTGCTGATAGACAAGAAATCGGATTAGGGTTTGAAGAGCTAGGGATTTGATTGAAGCTCGCTCGGTATATAATTGAAAATGATATACGACGTGAATTCTCCACTCTTCCGTTCCTTCCTCAGCCAGAAGGGTGGCTCCTCGGATAAAAGGTTTTTACTGTTTTCTATCGCAATTGAACTTTTTATTTTTATCTCGTTTCTTGTTTTTAATGCATTTATTTGACTCTTTATGGCTGTCTGTTCGGAGATTATATGCCATACTACTTGTGTGGATTTTTGTGGGGTTGTCTGCGGTATATACAGGCACCTGATGAATTGTTTTTGTTAGGCGCCAGAATGATTTTTTTCTTTTTTAAATTTCTGCCCTTTTTGTGTTATACGTTGGCGTATCAGCGCAGGAAAATTAGTTTGCCCAGAATGAAAATTATGGTTTATTTTGTGCTAATGTTGCTGCAGGATGTTGATGCGTGATTTTGTTAAGAGTTAATGCTATCGTTTTGTAGCTTGAAAATTATTTTTTCGTGCAACCGTGAAGCGCTTTTGAATGTGTTACTAACTGATTTTTTTATGGGGATTTTTTCTTAGAACCTTATTAGGAGTTTTTATCTTGTCAATTTTTTTTTTCGTGGTTTAAGTGTTTAAACAAGTTACTAAAGGGTCTTAACTTTGGTCCTAATCTTTCAATTATTGTTCCAAGTGTGAAACATCTATCAAAGTGATTAACAACTTTTTGAAAATATGTTGTCTTTCACTAGGTTCATATATATGGATTTATATTTTAACAATTTTGCTTGAAAGCTTTAAGAAACTCCACGTTGTGGTGGTTTCTGTATTTGGATGTTAAGAGGAGTTGCATGTCTCATTTTGTAGCTTTGAGATATGGTGATTTAGTTGCAAAATATGATCTTTTCATTATATTATTGAATATGGGCTCCTATGATTTTTGTTTGGTTTTGTAAGGTAATATATTCTTGGGAAGGAAAATTGGCAATTTTTACGAGATTCAGTGATATGATCTCACATTCCAATGTTAAAATCTTGCTTTATCAATTAATTTCCTTATTCTACATGTTGCGAATGAGTGATTTACAAAATATGATAACAGCTCTTTGAATGCACTGTTTATGTCTACTTTTTTTTTTCTGTTTCTCGACTCCCCTTTGAATAGTTGAGAACATTCATATTTGCTCATGGGATACAGTGCCTTTTTGTTCTATAAAATTATAGGAAAAGGGAAAAAGGTCTCTTGTTGGAACTTAACACCATAATTGTTTTCCGGACATGATTTTTTTTTTTGCATGTGAATCCAGGAAAACTGAAGAGCAGAAACCAAGGGAACAGAAGCCCAAAGCAAATGAAAATAAACCTATTATGACGGAATGATGGCTGCATGATGTAAGCTTTAATCTGGGTGTGATTTCTAGAATGCATTCAATAATGTTGCTAGGATACTACTACTAGAATTGTTATGTCAATGAACTTGAACCTTGAATTTGGTTATACATTTCTTGCAAACTTTTCGAATTCAAATATCACTGATGAACTGATGTATTAGACTTATATGTCATTGTTTGTTCTTATTGATTATAGAAATATTAAAGTTCATTCCACTTTCAACCTGCATTAGTCAAACTTGCCGATGAAAGGAAAAATACGAAAAAAAATGTGACTTTACCGAAAGGAAGCCCTTTGTTCTTCACCTGACGGAAGTTTCATATTCCTGCTCTATCGAATTTCAATAGAGAAGTAGATGCTAGATGTTCCTTATAAATGCTAGCCTCTCCTGGTCGGTTTCTGTCAATTGCTTTTGATGGAATTTACACAGGATGCATTGGAACTGATAGACAGTTGGATCCTTCTCAACTTTAATTAGTCTCCTCTAGATATTTGACTGACTGACTTATCATCATTTTGTATGCTTATTAGCATGTGGCTTATTTCTTTAGTCATCATTCCATGTGATTTCCACCATAAGCCTGTGGCTTATTTCTTTAGTCATCATTCCATGTGATTTCCACCATAAGCCTGGGACGTGATCAACTCCTACTTCGGTTTGCTTGCAGAAACTTTCTTGCAATGCATTTTTGTTTTATTCTTATACTTGGGTAGCCGTTATGGTGGTGATGTGTTTCCAGTGAGCTATGGTGTTTAGGACACTATGGATTACAGTTCCTAGTCTAGTGTATCAAGTATTGGTACCGTCTTGTTCACGTATCAGTTCCATTTTGCAACCCAACCCCCCCTACTACAGCTGCCATTATAATGACTGTGATTAATTTGTTGTTACCCTTTGTTCAATCTTGTCTTGAAGCATAAGGGAAATATATAGAACTATATAGATTTGTCGAAGTGTACGAGTTCTTCATGGATCAAGCCTGAATAGTAAACCATCGTTATAGTGTTGCTACGGTTGACACAGTTTCTGGTGAGATAAATTTGGTCTTGTGGATCAGCAGGTGAGATTCTACAGAATCTCTATCGGGAGCAATTTGTGTGGAGGCCTGAGTTGGATGGGCTGGACTTCTCCACGATTACCGAAGAGGATGCCAGCTGGGTTGAGAGACCATTTGAAGAGGACGAAGTTAAGGATGTGGTGTTTAATATGAATGAGGATAAGGCCCCTGGACCAGACGACTTCTCATTCTCATTTTATAAGGCATGTTGGGAGGTGGTGCGAACAGACATTATGGATACAATCACTTATTTCTTTGAACGTGGCAGGTTTATGAGAAGTCTTAATGCTACGTTTATCGTGCTTATTCCAAAGAAATCGGGAGCGTCGGATATCACGGACTATCGGCCTATTAGTTTGGTCAGTGGGATGTACAAGATTATAGCAAAAGTGTTGGCGAATAGATTAAAGGAGGTGTTGGGAAAAGTGGTGTCCAAGTTCCAGAACGCTTTTGTGAAGGGACGTCAGATTTTGGATTCGGTTCTTATTGCGAACGAATGCATTGACTCAAGAACGCGGCAGGGGGTTCCAGTGATGTTGTGTAAGCTTGATATTCAAAAGGCGTATGATCACGTCAATTGGGGATTCCTTATGTACATGCTTAGGCGATGCGGATTCGGGGATAGATGGTGCAAGTGGATTCAATTCTGTATCTCTACGGTGTCGTTCTCAGTCCTAGTTAATGGCAACCCTGAAGGGTACTTCCGAAGTAGTAGAGGTTTGAGGCAAGGTGATCCGTTGTCCCCCTTGCTGTTTGTTATTGTGATGGAGGCACTTAGTAGAATGATTGAGAAAGCCGTGACGGAGGGTTTGTTGAGAGGCTTTGCGGTTGGTCACCTACAGGTCTCTCATTTGTTATTTGCAGATGACACATTGATCTTTTGTGATGCAGACAATATACAGATTAGGAACTTACGCCGCTTGCTCCTATGTTTTGAAGCGGTCTCTGGGTTGAAAATAAATCTGGGGAAGTCTGAGGCCATTCCAGTGGGGGTTGTTGATAATGTGGAGGACTTGGCGGCAATACTGGAATGTAGAGTTGCACAATTGCCTATGTCTTATCTTGGGCTCCCCTTAGGAGCGAAGTTCAAAAGTAAACATATTTGGAATGACATTCTTGAAAGGATGGAGAGAAGGTTAGCGGGATGGAAACGTATCTATCTTTCTAAAGGAGGCCGTCTTACTCTCATCAAATCCACTCTCTCTAATCTCCCAACCTATTATCTTTCATTGTTTCCTATTCCCGTTGCAGTGGCAAATAGATTAGAAAGAATTCAGAGAGACTTCCTATGGGCAGGATTGGGAGAGGAGAGAAAATTTCACTTGGTCAAATGGGGTGACGTCTGTTCCCCTGTCGGGGTGGGGGGTCTTGGATTGAGGAGTCTTGTATTATTTAACAAGGCCTTATTGGGCAAGTGGCTGTGGCGATTTGGAAAGGAGAGGGAAAGCTTCTGGAGAGAAATTATAGGAATGAAGTATGGCGTTATGGAGGGGGCTGGTGCTCAGGTGAGGGTCGTGGTTCGTATGGGATGAGCCTGTGGAGGTATATTAGAAAAGGATGGAACGACTTTCAGATTAGATTGGCTTTCGTGGTGGGAAATGGCACAAATGTCCGATTTTGGAATGATTGTTGGTGTGGAGTGCAACCATTAAAAGTGCGGTTCCCTTCTTTACATCGTATTGCCTTGGAGCCCTCAGCTATGGTGAGTGATGCCATGGTGATCAATAATGGGCGTCATAGCTGGAACATTGCTTTCGGGAGGGGCTTACATGATTGGGAACTAGATGACTATGCGTTGTTTCTGGCCTCTCTGTATGATGTGCACACTCAGGTAGGAGATGATGACTGTAGCAGGTGGAGGATGGCACGAAATGGTTTGTTCTCTGTTCGCACTTATTACAGATCCTTACTGGATCCTATGGTGAGCTCATTCCCCTGGAAAATGGTGTGGCAGAATAAATTACCTCCAAGAGTGGCCTTTTTACTGTGGACGGTTGTGAGGAGACAGGTATTAACGACGGATAATCTACGAAGAAGGGGTTATTATATTACGGAGTGGTGCTACATGTGTAAGAGGGATGGAGAGACAATTGATCACCTATTCATTCATTGTGACGGTGTACGTTGGTTGTGGAATGAGATTCTGGCTTCGCAACATATGAGTTGGGTACTGCCAAGAAGTATTGAAGAGGTGGTGCAGGCATGGAAGAGAAAGTTCAGAGATAAGAATAGCAAAGTTGTTTGGGAGCTCATTCCAGGATGCATTGTTTGGTGTGTATGGAGAGAAAGAAACGGCCGGTGCTTTGAAGACTTAACACAGATATCAGAGCAATTTAGAGAATTTTTTTACTTGACTTTGTATAGTTGGTTTAAGGCTGCAACTATTAGTCCGATAGAAGGGTTGCCTAATTTTTTAGTGTTTCTATCTTGTTTAAACTGATGATGCACTCCTTGTGTATTATCTTTTGATTCTAATTTATAATATAACGTGATTACCTATAAAAAAAAAAAGATAAATTTGGTCCATCTGAAGACCCTTTTTCTCTTAATGGTCGCCACCCAGTTAGTAACACTTGTTAGTATTTTTAGGCGATTTTCAGGAAAAAATCAGTTTATTTGTTTGTCAATATTAACAGAATGGTTCAGTTACCATAATCGCAAATAATGAAATAGAATATTCAATTATCACACCACACTCCTCAATCTTACAACTATATGTACTTTCTCTTACACTTTCATTTACACTCTTCCATATGGCGACATCTACACTTTTGATTTCGAATTCATCCATCACATCCTTGCACAAATTTCATCCACATAGGATTGCATGTCAACCAAGTTGTCTAGGGTATTGTACATATAGCCCTTGTTTGATCCACATTATTTTTTTCATTTTCATTCTTCCACTCATTTTCAACCAAACATTTTTCAATAAAATAATATTTTTCATTACATCAATAACTTTTCTTTCTCTTTCAACCATATATTTCTCCTCACATCACTTCAAAGAAATGCATTATCTCATTATAATATGCACCAAACACCCTCATAGCATTATTCTACTTTACTATCAATTGTGCAATTATTGTTCTCTGGACATCTGATATAAGAAGAGATGCAGTAGATGTCAGCATGATGTCATATAAGCAATTTGTTATGTTGACCATGCGGCTATATATGTGAACAATAATTCTACTTGTAACTAAAAGTTTGACAATTTTTTTGACAAAATGCCACATAGAGGCCCCCTTTGGGGGTGCCTGCGGCGGGCTGCCATGTGGTGTTTTGTCAAAAAAATTGTCAAACTTTAAGGTACAAATAGCATGGTTCATATGTGAGATGCCAGCAAAACGTATCTATTGAGTGTTTTATATTAAAAAAATCAGTGAAATGAAACTGGAGACATGACATCGCCTCCCGTTCTTTAGTTTGGAACTGAGCTCCAGAAAATGTCTGACCCAAGTGATAAAAACATGTAAGCCAAATAAGAGTTTGACACTGCAGATATAGATTATTCAACTCTTTTAAGACCTCTATATCGACATGATTAAGAGTATTTTCAAGAAATTCTTTTTTTATAAAAAGCATCTCATGCATTATAGAGTATTTTTAAATTTGAAAAATGCTATTTAACATCATTAGTGTTTTAACACCTTTTAAGTGGCAACATTAGTGATATTATAGGTTCAATTGAATGAATTATATAATATCATTTTTAATTGAACGCATCACATAATGTCACAGAGTTGCACTAACATTACTGGTGTTAAAATAGTATTATTCTTTAAATTTAGAGAGTCAAAATGTTTATGCACTACAATAATATTCTCTATTTTGACTCTTTGTTTACTTTTCTCAAGAAATATTTATTGATTTATTGTCATATTTTAACATGTTTTTTTATGTGTTAATGCTCAATCAATTTAAATGTGGATTGAATAATTTAAGAAGTAAAATATTGAAATTTGTAACTTATTAAATGCAATCATTATATTATAGAGTGAGTTTGACTCTTTAAATTTGGAGTCTTTCTATTTTAAAAAAGTTAAAATAAAGAGTCTTTTAGAGTTCCCTTATTTTTAAGCATTAGCTTTTTGAAAGAATTATATTTTATATTTAGGCTATGTTTGATTTGCAAACTTTTCTAGGGAAGAATGAAAATATTTACCACTTTCCAACTTTTCCTTGTTCGATTTGCAAAAATTGCCCTAGAATTGCCTTTTCCACATGTAGGCTTCACACGACTCTTTTCCATGTGTGAGTGGAATTTGATTTCTTTAGGTTTGGTCGTTTTTTGTTTTCCTACTTTTTTTTTCTTTTTTTTTGGCCAATTGCAAATTTTTTTAGATACTATAGTAAAAAAAAATTATCACTTTTATTGACAATTTTCATGCAAAACAAAGTCAAACGAATGGTATTTGGTATGTGATTTTTTATTTTTATTTTTTTACATTTTTATGCAATTGGAACAAATTCTAGGCCTAATGGTAGAAAAATTATTACTTTTATGAACAATTTTCATGAAAAACGAAATCAAACGGATACCAATTTAACATTTTTCAGGTGGAAAATTATATCAATCAAGCACAATTAATTACAATTATCAGTAAAACAATTTCTAGGCAATTCAATTTCCCGGAATTCATTTTCTTTTCACCCATTTTCCACATTTTCAATCAAACGGACTTTAGAGATTATTGAATATGACCTAAATCCTTTTTTCTCATTATTTATACATATGCATATCAGATGCTTTTCAATTTGAAGTGGGTAGAGAGTGATGAATGGTGTTCAAGTTGTACAACAATCATGTTAGAATTATTGCATTTCTCTTGTACTTATACAATGGTGATGGAGTTGATTCATTAGTGTCTTGAATTTTTTGGATTCGGCATGATTATGTAGACATAAACTTGAACGAGGTGCAACCAAGTGGAGTTCTCTTGCAAGTTTTTTGTTTAAAATCTTGAGCGTGTATTGATTTGACTCGATTTATTTGAACTTTGTTAAATGCTCGAACACAAAATTCGAGATTGTAGAGGCTCTATTAAGTTAATCAATTAAATATTCTATTATTTAAAAAAAAAAAAATAACTTCTAATGTGCAAGTAATTAATTAAATTTGTCTCAATTGCCAATGTAACCAGCTTCCATTACACATGGGAACAAGGGATGGTAATGTATAAACTAATTAAAATAAAAAAATAAAAAATAAAAACATGAATTCAAGTGGCAGAAATAAGACAAAACCCGCAATTTGTTTACTGCTAAATACTTGGTATGTGAGCAGATAATGCTTAAAAATGCATTATTTATTGAAAATCACATGGCCCTTCTGCAGCAAGAAAAATCTCAAATTTGTTTTCTTCATAACTCGCCATTTATGTACCAAATGCCCTTTGTTTCAATTTTTTGTAATGAAAAATTTGCAGCTTTTATAGAATCATGAGACCCTTGTTTGAATGGCCACAAGCAAGGCTCATAGGGCTTTCTCGTATTGTATTTCCCGCACCAATTTTCAATCTTTTCCATAAATACTATTTTTGGAAAACGTTTCCAAAGAAAATGCTTTCTTTCTTTCTTGTCATCGTTAGTTAGCCTGTCAATTGCACGCATAATTGTTTTTCCCTTTATTCACGCCGCATTCATTTCCACAATCACACGTTCCTCTTCCTCCTTACAGCTTTTTCTTGATTAGATGACCAAACGAGAATTGAAAATGACTGAGTTGTGCTTGTCAAACACTTCCAACACTCATTTTTTTATATCTGTCTTTGTTTTATTTGCCCCTTCATCACCCTCTCCACTTCTCATACTTGCTTCTCGCCATACCTTTTATAGCTCGTATTCATTCGACCAAGTTGTCGAAAGATTCCATGCGGTAATATTGTCGAAAGATTACGGTTTAATTTAGATGATGAAAATGAAGAGATTCCCTGTTTGGAGGATCTTTAAGTTGTGTTTGACACGTCCATGATCGAGGTAAAAGCAATCCAATCTTCGCAAGTATCAGAAGAACCTGGTGTCAACTGCTCAACCCTTGAGGATTCTAGTAGCAGCAAATGTTAAGCTATTTCCACAGGTAATTTACCAGAAAGTTCAGTTCATACAGCTATTTCAATAGAAATGGAAGAAAAGAGAATAGAAAAACATGATGTAGTGACAACTGGATCAGAGGCAGCACCTAATAAAAATGAAAAAGCAGATTATAATGAGTGCACTTCAAAAGTATCAAGTTTCAATGGCTCTGTGAAGAAGCCAAAAGAGTGGAAAAGAACATTGGCTTGTAAGTTGTTTGAAGAAAGACACCATGTTGATGGTGGTGACGGGATGGATTCACTGTGGGAGACATATGAAATGGAGGTCAAGCCGATAGGCAAAACGAAGAAGAAGAAGAAGAAGAAGAGTGAAGTTGAATCCTACAAGGGATCACGGGAAGAGATTGATTGGCAGCATGGGAAAATGAACATGAGTATGGCAAGACCTAATCTAGTTTGGATTTCAAAGGTCATTAAAGGAATTGGATGGTTGCACTATGTGAGCAAGAAGGTGCATAATAATGGAGATAGATACTAGCCAGGCTTCTTGTTAAATTTGGTTCAAATATGTACCTTTTTTATCTACTTCTACTACTATGACCAAACGATCTGGACAATAAAACTACAATATTTGTAAATTGCTCTTGGTTTGGTAAACAAAATTAAGGGCTTGTTTGGTACAAATTAAAATCAGATTTTAATCTAAATTAAAGTCAAACAATCAATATTAACCACATCTTTCATAAATTCCACAACTTTTCAACCACGTATTTCAAAAACTTCTATCACACTCCACTAAAAATCTAATTTTAATCCTCACCAAACACCCCCTTACAATATTGATACACCACCATTTCCTCTTAACCACTGTTTGGTTTAGCTAAAAACTGATTTTTGGAAGATTTTGACGGAAGTTGTTGAGATCCATGGTTTAAGAGTTGATAAAAGTTGTGTGTCCAATAAAATTTATGATTGAAAATGAATTTTTAAGAAATTGAGTTTTTCCACTATAAATTGGAAAAATGAACTTTAAATTGGAACTATCAATTCATTGCTATTTATAAGCAATTTTTTGAGGAGATTAACGTTGGTGAATAAGTAAATGGTTGAGTGACATTGGTGTGATGTCTTAGCATAGTAGGTGTCACTTTACCCCTTACAAGTTGGAGTTTGTTCATTGAAAGTTGAAATCTTAAATTTGTTGTACTCATGGATTGTCATTGGATATGAAGTAGTATTTGTTTATAATTAATGAGTATGTATCACCAAAATATTTCATAACCATTTGCATAGCACCGCATAGGATATTGACAATGTCACGTACAAAAGTATTACGATTTTCAATTTTGAATTAGAACTATCAACTTAGTGCTATTTATAAGCAATTGATATAAGCTTAGGGATGGCAAAAAACTCGGCGGCTCGGCTTGGCTCGAAAAAAGCCCGAGTTGGGCCCGGCTTGACTGAGCCCCATTTTGGGGCGTCAGCTTGAGGGGCCGGGCCGGCCGAGCCCACCATTAAAAAAAATAAATAATTAATTAATTAATAGAGATGTCTCTAATGGTAGCTTTTCTACAAAGCTGCCTTTTGCAGGCAGCTATTTTAGCTGCCAACAAAGGTAGCTACCAAAAAAAAAACTGGCTCAACCCGCTTAGGCTCGGTGCAAAAGCCCGGGTCGAGCCTTATTTTTTTGACCGGGCTTTGCTTGGCTCGGACCTAAAAAAGTTCGGTCAAAAAAAGCTCGAGCCGAGCCCGAGCTTTTTTTTTTTTGGCTCGGCTCGTTGACATCCCTATATAAGCTAATCGAATTCGGTGAATTAGTATTCAACAACCAAGAAATCAATTCAAAGTTCAACAACCCTTTACATAGCACCACAATATTTTTTTTTTTTGTTTGGTGCAAATTTATGTTTAGCAAAAATACCACACCAATATTGTGTATTACCACCAAACATTATCACCACAAGGAATCGAACAATCTACAAAAATTAATGTAGGTCGTTCATACACGATATCGCATTATTAAACACAAATAGTCAACATTCTACCGAAAAAAAAAACATATAAGATCCAAATTCTAACCCCCTATACGTCATTTCGGCACACAAAAACGGCCTCCATGCTCATTGACAATTAAAAAAGAGTATAAACATCAACCATTGCACTTTCCATAGACCATAAATTACAGCAACTGTCAAATTGTTTTGCCCACTAACACGACATAAATAGATAAAATTCACTTGTCATTTATAGCACATAAATCCGTTCAAGGAAACCTAACTTAAGTTATAGAAATCAGTTCTGTGACTGTCATCGAACTTTTACATCTTGTCAAATCACGTTTACTACTTTCATTTAAGGACATGCAAGGTATTAAATTTTTCCCGAGGGCAAAAAAGACCGAAAGTGACATTCTTGTAAAGATTTTAAAAATGTGTCATTTTTGAAAATGTCATGGGGTGCAATTTCCTCTATAATATAATGTTATTAGCTTCCACATAGAGTTACAATTTTACTTCCACCATGCAAATTCACATGTTCGAGTTTATCTAGTTTTACCTGTGTCACATATTACACATTGGGCTTAACTCAATGTTTGCGTGAAACTGACAAGCGTACGAGATCGTTGTACAAGTAATAAAATATGTGAGTTAAGAGTATTGTTTCCACGAGAAATAATGTCTAATTTGTAATTTAATAGGTACTATTAAATCTGAAGTGTGATGAAATCAAAAGAGATGATTCGTATATTATTTATACTAATCCTAAACTATTAAAGCAAATAAAGTGTTAATCTAATATGTGAATGATTATATTGGAATTATGAATCCTCCTATTGCCATTTAATTCAATTCTTAATCATAATCTAGTAAATTCATACATTCAAGACAATCGACAATTCACTTTTATTCAATATTCTTTTCCAATATATATTAAACATATGTTCAACATGACCCGGTCATATTCCCGTCCGAATTCATATGAAAAATATGCATTGAATCACAAGATTTATCACATATGATTGCACATGGCATAGATATTATTTCTAATACTTATTGTCCATGCATTGATTTTGCCGCGTTCTAAACTTATTATGATTATTTCTACACTACAAAAAGTAACTTACTATCTAATTGGTGATCAAGTTAAATAGTTCGATGGGAATGCAAAATCAATCAAGAAATACTAAACTAATTATCTTGAATTAAAATAAATAAACAATATGGTTCATCATTTATCCAATACAATGAAAAATTTAGCATAACATTCTTATAATTAAATTACACAAGAATAATTAGAAAAATATCACCCGAAAATGGGAAAGATGGAAGAAGTAGGAGAAATCCGCGTTCTCGACTCAAATCTTGAAAATCGAGCTATGAATCTTCAAAAAAAATTATGATTCGCCTTGAATTGATGTCTATATAGACTTATTCTTCGCTTTCAAAATATATAGAATATGATGAAATCTAGGTTGAATGGGGGTCTCTTCACCTTCTGATCGAGTTTGGTATTTAAAGAATGTCTAAAAGATTGCATTAAATTGTTACCAAAACAAAAGAAGAAAAAATGGATTTTTTCCCATTTAGCCTTGAGGAGCGCGCATTTCCTAATTTTTGGCAGCTGAATAGTCTTCAATATTTTTTTCACAATTTTTTCTTCTGATATCCGATTAAGATGATTCAAAATACATTGGAAAACTAACTTAGAGAGATACAATTCTTGTAAAAATATCATTTTTCCAATTCGAAAGCTTTCTATGCCAAAATAAAATCTCAATGTGAATTTGAAAATTCGAAGCATAACATTTTTTAGCTAGAAGTTGATATGTGATAATACTTGGATTATATGTCATCCCTTTGGATTTTTTCCTCATCCAATTGATCTCTAACACTCTCAAATCTTCATCATGAGGTTCGAAGTAACTTTTGAATATTTACATTTCAGTCTCCAAACTTTGTATTTGATACAATTGAACCATTTTTATATATCTTTGCATTTTTTTCTCAAATTCTTCATCAAACATTGAGTTTTACCTACAAAATAAAATATAACACAAGTTAGGTAATATTTTATCTAAATAATAGTAAAATATTACGATTTAGGACCTAGAATAAGTGTAGAAGACTAAGATCTTTGTTTGTAGTTTCTAATGTCAATTATTACATGGAGTCAAAGTCTAATTTCTTCTAAAGGTTTTGCGGACACAAATCCTGGTATCTTTGCCTTGAATTGGCTCTCCTCTGCATTATAGTGTCTTCAGTTTTTCCTCCACTGGTTCTTGTAAGGTTTAATCAGTGCATCTGATTTCTTGCAGAATGAGAACTGAACATTGTGGAAATTAGGGACATTGCCTCCAGGTCTGATCACATATTACTCGACAACAAAGCCACTAGACAAGTCTAGGCACGTTTTGGGGATAGGCTATAATCCAAGCATAAGCATGGATGAGATCAACAATGCTGCAGTCATGCAATTTTGGTCTATGAATATAGGTTTACCAATTGAAGCATGTGTTTGATGTTGGAAATGTGTTATTTGGTGAATGAGAAATTAAGCCAAATTTGATGAAAAAATGTGTCTTTTCATATGGATCATGACTCTTGGAGATCATGACTTTTGGTATTATTTTTCAATAATTGTCTCTTTATGTAGAGATGTAATTGTGTCTCTTTATGGAGAGATATAAATTTCAAGAGATGTGTCTCTTGGTATGACTATTCCAACTATTATATAAGAATCCATGTGTTTGGATTTTATTCAATTCATTCAAATCATAACTACATATCATTCTTTTCATAACATGTTGCATAAAATACTTTGTAGAAGTAATTATTTATGCAAAAAGTCATGGTCATGGTAGAGAGGGAATTCCGTTTGAGTTCGTTGGTCTAAGTCATTTGGAGTGCTCCTATGGCTAGACGTGGTCGTTGTATCTTGGAAGATGATTGTCAAGAAACTGTTAGCACCGATGCGGGGCAAATTCATCTTAAGAACAAAGTGTCAAACACTTGCCTCGACCGATCGCATCACTTGCATCTTCTCTTTCTTTTTCCGATTTCATTCTAAATTAGTATTTTGATTTCGGAAAGTAACTAATATTCTTTTGATTTCATAAGGTTTGAAATAAATAATGAAACAGATTGAATCCGTCGACACGTATTCAACTTCGATGATTATTGATTGTCTTCTCAAATTCTATTTTGGTAAGTCGAATTCTATTTCGATTTCATGAGCATAAATGGTACGTATTGATTTGAATATAATATGCACATTTATCGGTGTAATATTTCCAACACTTGAAGGATGGCTAAGCTTGTTCAATTATCAATTTCAACGAGCCTTTGAATTTATCCGTGCTTATCTTGCTTCAAGCTGCATCAGAACTATAGATAAGAGGAATAATATACGAATCAATACACGAGAATTTATGTGAAGAAGTTTTTAAAAAAAATGATAAAAGAAAAAGGAGAAAAGTCACGGGGTATAAAAACATAAAGATTCAGCAAAGTGAAAAATTGTGCAACCGAACAATTGCTTGCTCCCCCGGTACCCCATTACCCCTGAAACAATCCTCCACCAAGTACCACAAAATAGTATCTAGTTCGAGAATTGGAATATTCTCTTTCTTTTTCCACTATGTAGTGACTTTTAATGTGCGCTTGATTGTCAATATTTTTAATGAAAAAATGCGTTTTTTCCATCCTATTTTCTATTTTTGTGCTGTTTGATTGAGAATTTTTTCTACAAAAAATATTTTCCTACTTTTGGTCACGTGATCATATTTTTCTTAAGAATAAGGAAAATATTTTCTTTAGAAAAATGTTCTTTTTATTTTCTAAATAATTCACTCTCTTTTTCTCTCTCATCCATCCCCTCTCCCTCATTTCTCTTTTTCTCTCTCATACGTCCTCTCTTCCTCATTTACTTACCAATAAAAAAATGGATAAGTATAATATTTTCTAAATTGAAAACTAAATCAATCAAACTCATTTGATTAATAATTTCTATATTAATAAATTTTAGGCAATTGAATTGCTTAAAATTTAATTTATTTTCATGCAAATTTACACATCCTAACTTCGTTGGCATTTGGTTGTATTTAGCTCTAATGTGTAACGAAGTATTAAGTATCAATCACATTTAATGAAAATTAAACCGCTTATTGTTTATTTTAATTTTCAATTACTCACCAATAAGTAAAAAAACTATTACATTTTACTCATCAACAAATTAAGAATTATTATACAATCCATTAACTAGTTATGTTAAAGAGAATCAAGAAAAATACATGAAAACGGTGGATCAAAATCAAATCAAAATAGATTGAAATTTCGAGAACTTTTTAACAGATCACTGAGTAATAGGGGTGGACAAAATAATCATACCAAATGAGAATCGAGCCAAATTGAACTGTTCGATTTTGTTCTAATAATAATAATAATAATGTTATTAGTTCTTAGAATCAAAGACCGTTTGATTCTGGTTCTAATTCTAGAACTAGGAACCAGAGTCGATAATCGAATTCAGTTTTATTCTATATATTTTTACAAATTAGTAAATCAACCAAAAAATTCAATTTTCGTTAGCGATTCGTTCGTCTACATTAGTGAATCATTGTTATTAGACAATGTTTTGTATGAAATTGTAACTTGATATTTGTGTATTTAAATTATGATTATGTTTTGATTGTTAGTTTGGATTGTAAATGAATTTTACTGCACAATATTTCATATGATGATTTATAATTTGAAGTTGAATTTATCATTTGAAAATCTAAGTATTGGAACCAAATCAAAATCGAATGGTTCGATATCGATTTGGTTCCATATCTAAAAGAAAACTGTTTCCATTATCAAAAAATGATTGGTTCATGGCTGGCTCGGTTGTTTTGAAACCAAAACCAAATAGAACCAAAAGTGTTAAAAGGTAACAAAAAAAAAAAAAAAAGGCACTCAGAACCTTTAATTTTCCACCGTAATTTATGTCATTTGACTGGAGTTCTGGGCTGGGGGTTGGTGGGATAGATGAGGAATGGTCAACTTGCCATTGGCCCACACATTGCTTTTGCTTTCATAAAACCGTAGGATTACAAATGATGAGTAAAGAAAGATTATGATAGTTCATTGATCCATTCTTGCGCTAGCCGCCATTACTGTAATGTAATTATCGAACTTCTCATTACGTGTCATGTTAGGTCGAGACTAATATTCTAGTACATGGAAGGAACTACGCCGAAATGATGGTGTACAACCGCTATGATTCTTATTAGTCTTTACTTAAAGATAATACATTAAGTGACCAATGTATGAAGAATTTTAGATTTCATGTGCGCATTATGTTATAGACCATATAACGATGTGATATTACATGGGCCAAGTGGGCGAATGTTAGAGTTTAGACCAATTAATTGTGGCCCGTGAAATATTATTAAATAATTTAATAAGGTGGTTTACGTTTAATAAAATCCTATTGGGCCATTGAGAAGTTGCGGTTTATAACTGTCTCACTTTGATGGAAAGTAGGTGGTTAATGGCTCATAAGAAACTGCCTCTCTCTACCTATATACTTGAATGGAACCCATCAAACTATTGACATTCAATATAGTAAGAAAATGAGAGAGAACGATTTCTTCATTTTCGCTAGTTTCTCTTTTGGAGATTTAAGTTCTACAATTATCGTCATGGATCAATGTATGTTTCTTGATAAACTAAATTAATATGTGAAAATCATGGAATTCTAAAGATCTTGGTATTAAGGATTAAATTGCTTACATCTCCCCCTCCAATAGCGAGGCGATGTCCCCCCCCCCACCCACCATTTTTGGGCCAGGCTCAAAAGCATTTCTCCAATTGGTAGATTCAAGCAGTGAATACCGAATTGAGGTTAAAAATTTATCAAGAAAACAACAAAGTTCAAAAAGATGTTTAAATCAAAGAGAAAAAATCTCGAGGCGACATAAACGATCGTGGGTTGTTTGACAAATTTTTTGATAAGTAGATTTTGATAAATGTCGATGAAGTGTGTGATTGAAAAATCGTTAAAAGATATAAATTGTTTGAAATGTGTGATTAAAATTAATTATTAACTATAATATTAAATTTTTTTATTAATTTTCTCAAATAAGCAATACCGTTCGAGCATGTTTGGGTGGACTTTTTGCCTCAACCTCACGACTTCAACTTAATGGCTGGCTAGTTGACTACATAGCCAACCACCACGTGACCAATGATTTCTTATAGAATGATGTTCTGTCATGAATTTAATTTGGACTCAATTGACATTGAATTCGATAACCGTTGAAGGTAACATGATTTTTATTTTTATAATTTCAATAGATTTCTCGTAATGGACAAATCATGAATCCTCCCAACCATATATATAAAGCCATTGTTATAAGAATTCTTAATTATATAATTTATATCAAACTTTATATCGTCATGTGTTTGAGACCCATTAAAATTACATTTTACAATAATGACTTCCGTAATTAAAAAATCTCATTTAGTGTTCATGTGTTGGTGCATTTATATAGGAAAACAAGCCGTTAAAAATCATTTTGTCCAAAACACCCTAACTCTTCAACAATCTATTCACCGAAATACCTATTTCCATGATGAATTATGTTATTTGTACCCTTTGTGGTACAATTTGGTTTACCAGACCCTACCCCCTCCCTCATATGGGGTCGGATCCCACATACAATAAATGCGTGGGACCCGACCTCCATGTGAGGGAGGGGTTGGGGTCAGGTAAACCAACATGTAACCCAAATGGTAGATGTAGCAAGATTGTTCCATTATTACAATGCATTTCACTTTTCTTGATTTGAAAATTCAAGGGCTTTGGAATATGGAAATTTTATCTTGCAATCACACATTTCAAAATCAAAATTCTTGGTTTGAAAATTCACCTACTCTGACGATGAATAACATGGGATCCTACTGTCGCAATTTTAATTTTTTTTAGCATTCTCATTATAATGGGGATCAAACACGAGTAATTAGTAGATTATTCCTAATGTCCATAAATAAAGTTGTAAAACAAAGATGGAGATTGATCGATCGTTTAATAAATACCATACTCGATTGATAGTTTAATGAATTCGACATTGACTTCTTTGATACATATCTATCTGTATCAATCAGTACAATTATTATAGTGTCAATAGTAACATCAAAGTTGCACGTAATCTTAAAACTTGTAAGATGGAATTTATTTTCAATTCACTCCTTGATTAGCAATAAGACATTTATAATAATGTCAATCGTGAAGAAAGAAAAGACCTACATTTATAAAATTGCACTAACATCAACTTTCAAGACAACGACACGACCTATAGTTTATTTGCATATTTTTCCAATCACTTAGGTGTTGCATTGTCAGATTTATTTAGCATATTCACTAGACTAATATCTGGTATCTATTAAGGGAACATTACATACATATAATATAAGGTGATTATAAAATAAAATTAAGAAATTAGTTTTATTATTTCAAAAATCAGATTTTAATTAGATAATTTATTAAAAAAAATATTAAAATCTCAATATTATACAATTTATGGTCACATTTACGTATTAATTATAACTACATACGGTACAGTCACAAATTACAAATTTTATAGGTCATATTTTTTTTTCGATTTTGCTATCGGTACATCAAGGTATACATAAGGGTGTACACCCCTCTCACATGAGGGTGAGACCCGCTTGAGTAAAAAAATATTTTATACAAGTGGATCTCACTCCCATGTGAGTGGGGTAGACACCATTATGTACAATTCTTGATATACAAGTAGCATTTTTCTTTTTTTATTGTCCACAAATGATCAAATCTCGGTCATGTATTATTTTTCAATCACAATTCACAAATTTTACATGTCACAACTTATTTTACAATCACAAATTATCAAATTAATTGGTTACATATTATTTTTCAGTCACAGATCATAAATTTTATAAGTCACAAATTATCAAATTAATTATGTATTATTTTTTATCACATGGCATAACTTATTTTACAATCACCAATTATCGAAGTAATTGATCACATATTATTTCTTGGTCACAGATTACAACTTATTTTACAGTGACAAATTATTAAATTAATAGATCACCACTTTAAAAAAAAAAATTGAGTCACGACTACAAATTTAGTTACAATATCACATTTTTAGGTCACATTATTTATTGATCACCAATTATAAATTTTATCGTTACATATTATTTATTGGTCATGAGTTAATCAAATAGTTATTCATAAACACCCAACCCCAAATAGTTATTCACAAGCAGCCAAATAGATAGTCACAAACACTTTCGTCATATCCTCACCCCTAACCACCGCACTACCAACACCAATCAAATGTCTAGCAACCCCACAACCATTGTCATCACCTCATCGCCACCGCCACCAATACTGCCTTACAATTTGGAACTTCACAATATGAAAACTCACAAATAGAAACCAAAAAGTCATAGCACCACCACCACTTCATAATCGGAAACTCACAAACAGAAACATAAACACTGGCTGAGTAACAGAAACTCACATTCTCAAAGCATCGTTGTGTGGTGTTTTGAACACCGCTATGATGCTCAAATCACTGCCACACAACGACGATCTAAAAGCGCCGCTGCGTTAGGCTCTCAAATTAGTGGCGTGGCTTCTTTGTGTATCACAGCGAGACACGAGAGTGGCAACGACGTGGCATGCGGCAAAAGAAAGAGATGGGAGATGACAGAGCGGAATGGCTTCACGACAAAGAGCACCGCTACAGGCGGCCCAGTGAGGTGGTCTCCGACGGTGGTGGTGGTGGTCCATGTGTGACATAGAGGGAAGGGAAAAAATGATTTAAGGTTTAGATGGGATATGGTGGGAATATATGAATTAATTTATAATTTATTATTAATATTAAAATATGTAATTATCACCCAATTTTTGTATAAATGAACCCTAAAGTTTATCTTTGAAATTGGAATTTAAAAAACATGGTTGTATCATGCACGTAATTTCTACTTGTATTAATTGATCTACTCTGTTATCAGAAATACTACAAATGGGCCCCCAAATAATTAAAAATATAGCAAGTAGGTCTCCAACCTAAATATTTTGTCTACCTCACTCTCAACCTTTAATTTTTATGACATTTGGGTCCCCAGTTGACAATTTTACCCTTAGGAAACATATATTTTAATTCTCCGACGACCATTATTTTCGTTAGTTTAAATTTCCATGATACAGGTATTGTTAATTTATACATTACGCTACACACGTCATAAAAATGTATACTAATACTAGGAATAACCTAAGTATATATATAGGACTTGGAGGCTAACCTAAATTGGCCATTCTCTCAGCTTTAAGAGAAAACAAAAGGGCAGGTGAGTGTTTTTTGGTGGTGCTGACGGTAAGATGGTAGTAATAAACCTGGTGGACAAGGCTCTTTCACGAGGAGGGACGACTTCCAGGCAAGACAACAGTACGATAAACGATACGATCATTACTGATCATGAAAGGACATAACAATGACGAGGAGGATAAGAAGATTGTCTACTTGGATGAGAATGCAGGTAAACCGGCTACATATTTTCATTTATTTTTATTTTTATTTCTTACTAACATAAATATTGTCCAAACACTCTAACCCTCTCTTTAACATGGTATTAGAGCCAAGTGAAGATCTTGTTTCAAGTTTCGCTCTCACTTAATTATTTAAAAATTTGTAACATGTCCCAATTTGATGAATAATGTGAATATAACATGCATATGTGAGAGGGATGTCGAAGATAACATTCGAACAAATATATGTGTACCATCTCTAATGGCAGGTTAACGCATATCAAACATGTTGTGGCAGATTTTCTTAAGAAAAAACAATAAATTAAGAAAAGAATAACTTGATGTTTAGAGGGTGTGTGGTAGAGATTAAAATCAGATTAAAATTGAAAATATAGCCGTTATTGTTGACTTTTATTAGACGGGTGGGACCCAATAACGGCCATATTTTCAATTTTAATTGGATTTTAAGCCGTACCAAACAGGCTCTTAGTGTCTTACACTGATCTAAGCGTAAGAAACTCCTATTCATAAGAGTGACAAGATTTTGCTAAAACGTGTTACAAGATAGAACCGAGACTAAACTAAGACGACCAAATTAATTTCACAATAATGGGATAGTACCATTCATTGCATGCCATAGTTGTCTCCTTTATGTAGTTATCCCTTGAGCCATTATTTCTGCAAGAATACGATACATGGTTGTCACATGCTTAATCTAGATATATATTATATACCACATATATAGGGCATGTTTGGACTAGATTAAAATCTGATTTTAATCTAAGTCAAATATTTTCTTTAGGAAAATATTATTTTTATTTTCTAAATAATTCACTCTCTTTTTCTCTCTCATCCATTCCCTTTCCCTCATTTCTATTTCTCTCTCATACATCCCCTCTCCCTCATTTACTCACCAATAAAAAAATGGACAAATATAATATTTTCTAAATTGAAACTAAATCAATCAAGCTCATTTGATTAATAATTTCTATACAAATACATTTTAGGCAATTGAATTGCTTAAAATTTATTTTATTTTCATGCAAATTTACACATCCTAGCTTCGTTGGCATTTGGTTGTATTTAGCTCTAATGTGTAACGAAGTATTAAGTATCAATCACATTTAATGAAAATTAAACCGCTTATTGTTTATTTTAACTTTTAATTACTCATCAATAAGTAAAAAAAACTATTACATTTTACTCGTCAACAAATTAAGAATTATTATGCAATCCATTAACTAGTTATGTTAAAGAGAATCAAGAAAAATACATGAAAACGGTGGATCAAAATCAAATCAAAATAGATTGAAATTTCGAGAACTTTTTAACAGATCACTGAGTAATAGGGGTGGACAAAATAATCATACCAAATGAGAATCGAGCCAAATTGAACGGTTCAATTTTGTTCTAATAATAATAATAATAATAATAATAATAATAATAATAATAATAATAATGTTTTTAGTTCTTAGAATCAAATACCGTTTGATTCTGGTTCTAATTCTAGAACTAGGAACCCTAGGAACCAGAGTCGATAATCAAATTCAATTTTATTCTATATATTTTTACAAATTAGTGAATCACACCAAAAAATTCAATTTTCATTAGCGATTCGTTCGTCTACATTAGTGAATCATTGTTATTAGACAATGTTTTGTATGAAATTGTAACTTGATATTTGTGTATTTAAATTATGATTATGTTTTGTGTGTTAGTTTGGATTGTAAATGAGTTTTACTGCACAATATTTCATATGATGATTTATAATTTGAAGTTGAATTTATCATTTGAAAATCTAAGTATTGGAACCAAATCAAAATCGAATGGTTCGATATCGATTTGGTTCCATATCTAAAAGAAAACTGTTTCCATTATCAAAAAATGATTGGTTCATGGCTGGCTCGGTTGTTTTGAAACCAAAACCAAATAGAACCAAAAGTGTTAAAAGGTAACAAAAAAAAAAAAAAAAGGCACTCAGAACCTTTAATTTTCCACCGTAATTTATGTCATTTGACTGGAGTTCTGGGCTGGGGGTTGGTGGGATAGATGAGGAATGGTCAACTTGCCATTGGCCCACACATTGCTTTCGCTTGCGATTACAAGTAATGAGTAAAGAAAGAAGAACCATGCTACTCTTACATTTTTGGTACACAACTTGGTACACATCCCTCTCACATGAGGTGGGACCCGCGATTGTAGACCCCACATGGGCCCTACACACTTTGTGAGAGAGATGTGTACCAAAGTGTGTAGGAGTAGCATTTTTCAAGAAAGAATATGATAGTTCATTGATCCATCCTTGCGCTAGCCGCCATCGCGCATAATCTGGGTCCAGTTATATGTCGCAATAATGTAAGGGAAAATTGCAGTTTGGGTCACAAAATTTTCAGAAAAGTACAGAGGGATTACAAACCTTTAATTTCTGAATTTTGACACTTACTAGGAGGACCTTTGAATAGATTCCAACTAAATTATGTTAGTTAGGTGCGTGATTGAATTTGTCCACTTTTTAGAAGGACATGATAAGTAAATAGATAATTTATATAAAGAGGTTAAAAGGAAAATAGGAAGAAAAAAAAAAGCAACCCGTAAAACCCCCCCCCCCCCCCCCCCCCCCCGCGGTCGACCACTGCTGAGGCGGGAAGAGGAGACTTTTCATTTCTTTTCTTTTTTATTATTAATTCTTCTCTTTTTCGTCTTTTATTATTATTTTTTAATTGTTCTAAGCGAGAAAAATGTAGAAAATACTTTTTTCTATTTTTAAAAAGGATCATGCTACAAGTATATAATCACTTACATAATATATTACATAATGAACATGTGGCGCGCATCTATCGGCAGTTTACAATTTTTGACTTTTCCACACTTCACATTCACGGCCATATTTCTTCCACATGGGTTTATGTAATCCATTATGTACAATGATTATGTACATATAGATTTATCCTTTTAAAAATGGTTAAATGAAGGTCAATCCATATGTAATTGATCAACTGACGAATTTTTGGACGAAATTTATCCAACGTATATTTTGTAAACATTTAGGATGATGGTGTAAAAAGTATTAGGTTTGAAACCTGTACTTTTTTATTTGGAAGGCTTGAAATCCCAATTGCAATTTTTCCTTTTGGAAAATGTAAAGAATTATGTTAATTTGCTATGAAGTGGATGACATAATTGTTGACAAACTAGTGTTGACAAGTTGTGGTTGAATGAAAAAATTAATTTTATTTTAAACAATTCAATGATAATTTATCTATGACATTTTGTCAAGAATTATATTAAATATTATGTAATTGAATGTTAAAACTAAAAATTAATGATATTTATTATTATAATGATGAAATATCGATAAAATGACAATCACGTGAAACAATGAAATTAAGATGTTCAAAATCTATGAGGGGGATGTGAGGAATAATGAATTTTAACGTTCTCGATATTCATTATGATAAATAGCAAATTAAAATGGAAGGATTGGTCCATTTTCCGATTAATTGAATCTCAAAATTTTAAAAATAAAATTAAATGTACAATATTTGTTGACAATGGTTTACAATCACATGTTGTCAAAATCTTAGCATGTGATGTAACAAAAAAGTTTTTTAAAATGAATGAATACGATAATATTGTATATGTAGCATGATTCAAATGATGTCAAAATAGAAGGTTGAATATTGTACATGTAGCATGATTCAATTTTTTCATGGAATATACGACAACCGTACGTTTTTATGTACTGCGCATAGACGAACATCCCTCACCCCCTTCTCATCATCTTCTCCTCTCGATAAAACACCTTACGTTAACATTTTGAGTTTTCCCTTATGATTCGTGTTCTTCTGAGGAGTTTTGTGAAGATTTTTTGAGATCTTCGTTTTTAAAATTGATTTGATCCGTTAGATCATTTTATGCGTTGGCCGTTATTTTCATCTCTCTGACATTAGGTTTCAATCTTCTGTCATTCTTTTCATTTGGGAGCTAAAAGATTGAATCTTGTCGTGTGTTCTGTTTTTAATATCTCAAAAATACAAGATTTAGTTTTATTCGTTCTGAATCTTGATTTTGTGATTTGGGTTGGTGGGATTTGAATAATGGGCGCTTTAGATGAGGGGCATTACTGTCTGGAGCTAGCGAATGGAGTGGAGCGTGGATGCTGTGTTGAACTAAGTTTTGAGGAGGAGCCTGAGATTCTGGACATTGAGGATGCCGTGAGAGTCCTCTTGCGGGGTTTGGGTGAAGATATCGAACGTGAAGGTATTCGAAAGACCCCTCTTCGTGTAGCCAAGGCTCTTCGGGAAGGAACGAGAGGTAATTATTCATTTATGTTGCTTAATTTCATTGTTTTATTCATTCCTATTAGTTGGATCTGTTGTTTTGAGCATCTCCAACGTTGCACCATAATTTACCAATTTTTTGGTGCAAATCTCCTCCAACCCATTGCACCATTGTTGGCACAATACTATTCATTTGCACCATTTTGCGGGTTAAATACCTTTTTACCCCTCTCTTCTGCTTTGCACCAATTTTTGTTTAGGGTATATTTGTCCATTTTGTTATGCAATAAATTTTAATTCCTTATTATTATTGTTGTTGTTGTTGTTGTTGTGGTGGTTGTTGTGCGCATTTGTAATAAAAAATAATTAATTGTGATTACTATTACGGCTTTGTAACATCACGATGTTGCGATTTGTAACGAATTGTACTCTTTTTCAATATTATGATTTAATATTTTCTTAATTGTTGTATTTCTATTAGTTGTAATACATTTTCAAAATTTATTAATGAGTTCAATATTTTTGTTAACTAAATGTAATTATTTATTTAATTATATAAGTAGTAATAAAATAAATAAATAAATTTTGAGATAAATGGATTGTTAAGAATTTAAAAAAAAAAATGAAGAATATTATTAAGCACTATTCATTTGGTGCAATTTTTAGTGTTTTGAGTTGGAGATGATTTTTAATTCGGTGCAAAATGGTGCAAATTTTGGTACAGGGCTGTAGATGGTATATTTATATAGTTGTAATCCTATGGGATGTGTTTATGTATAACTGTTTCACTAATAATAAAAATGCTTATGTAGATTTAAATAGAAGGAAGATTTTGATTAATATAGCATTAAGTATCTAGGGCCTGTTTGGCGTGGCTTTTAAAAAGACGGAAGGGGCTTATGAGACTAAGAAGTGGCTTTTGACTTTTGTATCAAGCATTCGTGTTTGAATTGAAAAATGATACAATGTTTACTTCCTGGTACTGGAAACATGTTTAAACTGCAAAATATTATTTGAGAACAGTAAATATCTACAAGGCAAATCAAGATTAATATAAATATATTAGCATCTATTGTAGCAAGCTTTCAGTGTCCCCTAGTTTTCAAAAGATATTTGATCGTTGGCTTAATTGGATCTGAACAAAACTATTTGACTTCTGCTTTGAAAAATGCAGCGAGGGGAGAGTGAGAAATCCATTGATTCAGTGTCAGTGTATAGATTCTAGTTATTGTTATATCTTGTTCTGTATTAGATTAATGGAGATTTGAGTACTTTGGTAGTCAACCTGATAGGCAATGTGAAAATTGGTAATTTGAGTACTTCAGTTGTCAACCTGATAGGCAATGGGAAAATTGGTATGCACTAGGTAAGTAGAGGGTGAGGAATCCAAGCACCAGTTAAGTGATCTGGCTAGTTAAATCAGTGAATGCATTTTCATAAACCATGTGTAATCGAATTTGGCAGCAAAACTTGGTGATGCTTCCTTGTCTGAATTTCTTGCTGGATATTATGCTCCTTTGAATTTTGCTGCTTAGTTGATGATGGTTGTGGCCCATAGCGACACTGTGACATGATCAATTTTTATTAGTTTTTGGATAATCTCGTGCTGCTGTGGATATGTGGAGGTAATTTCTTAGCAAATATCTGTTTGTAAATTTATTAAGATGTGATTATTGTACAAGCAAGAGTTATCGTTTTTGCTAATATGATTTATGTGTATGCGATATCCAGGTTATAAACAGAAGGTGAAGGACATTGTCTCTGGCGCTTTATTCCCCGAAGCTGGGTTAGAAAGTGGAGTTGGACATGCCGGTGGAGTTGGTGGGCTTGTAATTGTTCGAGATCTTGATCTCTTCTCCTATTGCGAGTCTTGCCTTTTTCCATTCCAGATTAAATGTCATGTAGGTTATGTCCCATCTGGCCAGCGGGTTGTAGGCCTAAGCAAGCTCTCTCGAGTAGCCGACACCTTTGCAAAACGGCTTCAAGATCCACAGCGCTTGGCCTATGAGTTGTGTACAGCTTTGCAGCATGGTATCAAAGCTACAGGCGTTGCTGTTGTTCTCCAATGTTCTCACATTCATTTGCCTAATTTTGAGTCGGCCATCTTGGACCCAAATCACGAAGGATGGGTAAAGATTTTAGTTGCATCAGGGTCAGGAGTTTTCGAAGACGAGAAGTCTGATAGCTGGATTGATTTTTTGAGTCTTCTGAGATTCAGAGACATAAACGTAGAGGATATCCATTCTAGAGGCTCGATTGGAAAATCTTGGTGCCCGGCTCATGCTTTCCGCAAGACGGAACCAGCAATTTCGGTAATGCTTAATGCAGTAGCTTCAATTCTTTGTTCTTTGGGTGAAGATCCATCAAGGAAAGAGCTCATTGAAACTCCTGATCGATTTGTGAAATGGTTGATGAAGTTTAGAAATACTAATCTGGATATGAAGCTAAATGGGTTTGTCCAAAACAGGAGAGATTCTCTAATTTCCAATGGAGTAGACCATATTGAAGATAGTATCTGTTCAGAACTGAACTTGACATTATGGTCGCAATGTGAACACCATTTACTTCCCTTCCATGGTGTAGTGCATATAGGTTTTTACTGTTCCAATGGGTTGAACCCTGTTGGAAGATCTCTTTTACAGTCTATAGTACATTTTTATGGATTCAAACTCCAAGTACAGGAAAGACTGACCAGGCAAATAGCGGAGACAGTTTCATCTATTTTAGGTGAAGATGTAATGGTAGTTGTGGAAGCTAATCACACGTGTATGATAGCTCGAGGGATTGAGAAATTTGGCAGCAATACTGCTACAATTGGAGTCTTGGGTCGATTTTCCACTGACCCTGCAGCTAGGGCGAAATTTTTGCATATCATTCCCAGCTCATGCCCTGCTTGAGATTGAATTTTTAGTTCAAGGTGAAAGCAACTCTTTCATCAATTGAATCCCTTCTTTCCAATACGTCTTTTTTAGTCTGTTTTCTTCTGTGTCGCTGAGGCACGAAGAAGACTCCTCCAATAAGAATTGTGGGTCTTGCTCAAAATTTTGATTTGTTCAAGGAGAGCCACTGTAACGGTAGATGAATCATCTACATCATTATATTTATTTCTCATGTGTTATGGTCATTGTTTGTATCACAAAAAGTTGCTTTTTGGTTCTTTGAATCCCTCGTGTAATGCGAAATCTATTACCGGGTATTACCTCTCTCTGGGTTTAATTTTATTTCGATAAACTTGTACTTTTTAAGAATTGTTGATAAGTTAGTATTACTTGTAAGACCTACGAAAAAAAATTAGTTTGACTTTGAAAAGTAGAATTTTAGAAAAAGAAAATGAAATTCAAGCGGATGCATTATGTTTTTTCAGCATTCGGCTGTAACTTACCTTCTTATTGTGTAGTGTGCACTCTACTCTTGACCTGTTCTTTTTGTTGTTGCTGCTTTTGTTAAGACAAGTACTCTTGTCTTTATGAGACGGAGGAAGTAGAGTACATTTTCATAATTTGCGTGAACATGAAATTAAGTCTATCTTTGTGAGACGGAGGGAGTACTGGTATCCAAAATAAATAATAATACAAGGAGAGGAATAGATGTCACTCAAAAGTTCTTTCGAGACTAATGTTGAAGAAACCGAACCGTAAAGAACATAAGTTGAAGTAGAAGAAGACGACGACCAACTAAGCAAACCTTTCCTTTCCCAATAATTCCACTGCCACGACACCTCTCTCTCTCTCTAATTTTTGTTGGTGTTTGTTACTAATTAAGCTACTTGTACATCTTGATCTTGTTTTACAGAAAGGTTTACGGATGCTAAGTGTTCACGAAAAAGTTTTTCGAATTTAAATCACCGCAAGTGCACGGTTCGTTGACAAGTAATAAAGTGGAAATCCTAGAATTTCGAGTATCGTTCCCACGAGGATTGATTTAACGTGATTATTATTATTTCGACCTTAACCGAATCTATTAAATTCAAGATGATTGTTCTAGATTTTATGATCAAACTATGACTAACATGTAAATTAAACTAAAATTACGACTAATTGCAAGAGTGATGGTTAAATGCAAAAGTTGAAGAAATTAATGTATGAAAAAACGTACTAGGATCCCGAATCACCAAACAAGTTCACTTTTAACTTCTATTTCACAATTTGACAACACGATGAATTGGTTGAAGAATCAATGTTTCTAACTTATTCAATAATCTCTTTCGAGTAGAATTGAACCTATTCTAGCATACAATTTGACTATATTTCTATGACAAATGCAATATACAAGAATGCATGACGTTTTGTAAGCATTTAGAGATTCACGTAAAGTATAGCGGTATATTTCTATCTCCTATCGGACCTTATGATGATTTATACCTTATAGAATCTATTTCTCTTCTTTCGAATGCATAAAATAAATCACCCAAACTCATACAACTATTGCGCATATAATTGTAGAGACAAGAATGTGTATATAAATCATTTAACATCCATCAAACGTGTTTAAATATCAAATTGCAAAATAGAAATTAAAAGTTCACAATACGAGGTTCATCGTTCACATAGTACATAAAAAGTCTAGCCTAACATGACTAAAGTTAAAGAATAATAAAAATAATCAAGAGAAGACATCACCAAAGAATTATGGTTTAAAGCTTGAATCTTCAAGTGAAACCCTTGTTCTCGCCTTTTTCATTGCTCTTCAATGGTGTTTTTCTCTCTAAGAATGCATAAAAAAAAAACCTAGTCTAGGACGAGTTTAGGCTTTTATAGTTGCTCTAGAATCATTACCATAAGAGTTGTAGTTGGATAAGGAAACTTAAGAATTTCCCGCCCAGAATACCCCTTTCTATAGCAAGGTATATTTCCATGCTGTAGCATGGGCAAAGTAAATCCTTCCTGAAAACCACTGTTGAGGCCTGGGTTATAGCAAGGTATAATATCATGCTATAGCATGGATGAATTTTCACTTCTAGTTCAAATTGATCCCCAATCTTCTTTTCATTCCACTTTTGGCTTTTCTTCCTCTTCCATCTTCTTCTAGTCATCCATAATATTGACAATTAGATCTTTAGCGAGGTTCCATGCTCGGTTCATTGTTCGGGTCAACTTATGAATAATTGCGATTTAGTCCCCGAACTTTCATTTCCTTCCATTTTGGTCATTTTCGCCTTTTTTCGCGTATATTTCATTATTTCCATCAAAGTAAACCTACAAACACAATTCATATTGGATTAAGCCGTATTCAAGCATTTATATCAACAATTAACATGTTTTGTCGCATAATTATGTGCACAAAATGCACTTATCACTAAGCTCTCGAATACATCCAATAAAAGAGTTTTGTTAGTTCAAGGGGGTAGGTTTTGATGAGTATGAAAATATTTCATGTTATAATTTAGAGGACAAATATCATGATTAATATACTTTCTAAGATATTTCTCATTGATCATTGAATTTTAAACGTTTATGACTAGTCACTAAACCAAGCAAACATTACATTATCTGTCACTGCATCGTCAGCAGTTAATATTCAAATGTGGCACATTTGAATGTTAATTATCTCAAAGTTCAGTGGCTAGTCTAAATGTTATAAAAAGTATTGTGATTAATGAAAAAAAAATTGTGAAAAGTATAATGATAAATAAAATTGATCGGAAGTTGCAACCACCACCTTACAAGCTAGAAGCCACCCACCAAGTTTTGTTGGCATTTCAACAACCATGTTATTTTTTCTGCCCCTTATTAAATAGAGAATCCTGCTACGTTGGACACACTCACATGGGAGGGGGGCTACCAAATGTTTAATGCACTTTTATTGCAAAACCCACCACATGGGTCCCACCCTGTATGTTACAAGCTTAAATTCTTAAACAGAAGCCACAGATACCAAATCCGTTGAACCTTCAAATCGCTTTGAGATGGAGGCGGAGAAAAGAACACCTAGTAGTTGTCTTCATGTTGTTATGTTTCCATTTTTTGCCTTTGGTCACATCAGCCCATTTGTGCAGCTATCTAACAAGCTCTCCTCTCATGGCGTCAAGATCTCTTTCTTCTCTGCACCAGCCAATGTTAATCGTATAAGGTCAATGCTCAACGACGCTTCCACCACCCAAATAATCCCCCTCACTATCCCGCACGTTGAGGGTCTTCCTCTGGGCGTTGAGAGCACGGCTGAACTGAATCCAACTCAATCTGAACTCCTCAAGGTTGCTCTTGATCTTATGCAACCTCAGATAAAAACACTGTTATCACAACTCAAACCCCATTTTGTGCTTTTTGATTTTGCTCAAGAATGGCTCCCTAAGTTAGCCTATGAATTGGGTATACAAACAGTGTTCTACTCTGTGTTCATTGCTCTATCGACTGCATTTGTTACTGTTCCGGCTAGGCTTCCTGAACATGGAAGATCTCCCACAGTTGAAGAAATGCAAAAACCTCCCCCGGGGTTCCCTCAAACCTCTGTAACCTCACTCAGAACATTTGAGGCTCGGGATTTTCTCTACATGTTCAAGCGTTTTCACGGCAAACCTTGTGTGTATGACCGTGTCCTCTCTGGCCTGCGGGGCTGCTCGGTCATACTTGCCAAGACTTGCAATGAAATGGAAGCACCTTATATAAATTATGTCAAGTCCCAGTTCAAGAAACCGGTTCTTTTAGTCGGTCCAGTAGTCCCGGAGCCTCCACCAGATCACCTGGAGGAAAAATGGGCTAAATGGTTAGACAAATTTGAAGCTAACTCCGTCATTTACTGTTCTTTTGGGAGTGAAACATTCTTAACTGATGATCAAATTAATGAACTAGCTTTAGGGCTAGAACTCACAGGTCTTCCATTTTTTCTGGTCTTAAATTTTCCTGCAAATGTTGATGTCTCAGCTGAGCTAAAGAGGGCACTTCCTCAAGGGTTCTTGGAAAGAGTGGAAGGTAAAGGAATAATTCACACTGGGTGGGTCCAGCAGCAGCAGATTTTGGCACACAAAAGTGTGGGTTGTTATTTATGTCATGCAGGATTCAGCTCAGTGATTGAGGCTATCGTGAATGACTGCCAACTAGTTATGTTGCCCCAAAAGGGCGACCAATTCGTGAATTCTAAGCTAGTACATGGAGACCTTAAGGCTGGAGTGGAGGTCAATAGAAGCGATGAAGATGGGTTCTTTGGAAAAGAGGACATTAAGAGTGCTGTTGAAACACTTGTGTTTAACACTGATAAAGAACCGGGAAAGTCCATAAGAGCTAATCAGAAAAAATGGAAGGAGTTTCTGCTTAATAAAGATATTCAAAACAATTTTATTAAGACTTTGGTCAAGGAAATGGAAACAATTGCTGGAATATCGAGCATTTAGATATAGATTTGCTTCACCTCGTCAAAGTGTCTGTTGTCTCTAAGATTTCTAGTTATTGAGAATTTTAAATAAAACGTGTACTACTCAATGTTTTTAGTAAATTCATTTCTTTGTTTGGAGTATTACTATATTAGTAACTTTACTAGAAATAGTGCGAGCAATTAAGGAATAAATGATGCAATTGGTTCCATATATTTTCTAGATCCCATAATTTTTAAACTACATATTTCATTGGCTTTTATCAAAATCTATTGGAAGTTTAATTTTTGAATAAACCAATCAGGAGCTAAATGTATGGTATTTAACGAATTTACTTTTTGCGTTAATTCCATTTGCGGTAATTATATTTTACTTTAGTGCCAATCGGGTAACCGTATTTCAATTTTGTTTAATCAAGTAACTATACTTAATAAAATTATAATCATGTAACTATACTTTTATTTGATTCAATTTAGAAAACTTTGTTCAATTTCATTGATAGAAATTCATGATGCAATATCCAATAAATGATGAAGATCGCCCGTAATAATTAGTTGCTGACGTGAAATATGTATAAATATCTTTAACGTGTCCTTGTTGACCATTCTATCAAGCTGAAATTATTCTCCTTCCCACATTGGACATGTTAAGATTCTCTACTTGTTGATGTGGCAAGAGAACATTATTTATGATTCCATCCAAACATAAAAACCGTAAGTAAGACTTTTTCTAAATGGACAAGATATGACTTCCCATTGTGGACTGGAAAACATTTGTGTCTTTCCAGCTGCCTTATTTTAAGATCCTATCATCATATACATCCAATAAAGAATTTCTATAGTTCAAGGGGTAGTTGGAGTTGGAAAGATGTAGATTATTTCGTGTATGATGATATTTCATGTTTTAACCAGGGGCGGATACATGGGGGGTCCCGGGGGCACGTGCCCCACAACTTTTCAATTTTTTTTAATCATGTTTGGTATCGATTGAAATCTAAATTTTAATCTGAATCAAAGTTAACAATTAATTTTAATAACATATTTCATGGAATCCATTAATGTTTTAACTTTTATCAAAATTTACTAAAAAATTGATTTTAATTTCCACCAAATATGAGCAAAATCACAATAAATATGAATTTCGATAACAAACTAATTTTAAAAATTCTTTGACGATTGTATGCTAACTGAATCTACAAATTGAATTACTTATGTCATCTCAAAACTTATTTCGAGAACTACATTATGGGCATATCGAATAATCCAAATAGATATCGAAAATATTAGGAAACTTGTACTATTTTTGCGATACAAACTTCTCAATGTAATTTTCATCATTTTATTAGGAAATTTTATATGGAATATGACATCAAATTTTTTTGAAATTTTACATCCGAAAAATTCATATTCCATGTAAATTACACAGGGTATGATTTTTTTTGGACGTAAATTTTCGAGTGTGAAATTTCTCCCAATTTTTTTGTAAGTTCGATTGTGCTACTACCCCCTAACTTTTATGTTTTGCGTCCGCCCCTGGTTTTAACCTAAGGGATAAATGCACCAATGATTACTATATTTTTCATAATGTTTTTTCATCTATCATTAAATTTAAAAAGTTTCTACTAGACACTATACCTATCAAACATTATGAGCCCGTTTGGTACCGATTAAAATCCAATTAAAATTGAAAATATGACCGTTATTCGGTCCCACTCGTCTAATAAAAGTCAACAATGACGACTAATTTTTTAATTTTAATCCGATTTTAATATCTCCCAAACGGGCTTTATATCATCCATCACCACATCATCAACAGTTAAAAATGGTTAGAATGGATAACAAATATTCACATATAACACATTTGAATGATAGTTATCACAAAGTTCGGTAGCAGTTTCGAACATTGTGCAAATTACTGAGATCAAATGAAAAATATAATGGTCAATGTGATTCTTTAAAATAAAGAACATCCTATTTTCAAATAGTCTCCCGAAGATGCTCTAATTTTCTATACATCCAATAAAAATGTTTTCAACTTTTAAACTTTACTTGAAATATGTATTCCAACTAGAGCTGGACAAAACTCTCGAACCAAACTGGACCCGAACCGAGTCGAGCAGTTCTTCCTAAGTTAAATACTCGAACAGGTATCTGAATCGAGAACCGATGAGTTTTGGTTGGTTCTTGGTTCTAGACCAAGAACCGAATCTAAATAGTTTTTTAATTTTTATATTGAATTAATTAAAATTTTTAAATTTTTTTCTAAATAAATTAGCAAATTAATTAAACAAACCAGTCAAGTTCAGTCAAATTAATTTTTTGTTAGCCCAACATTTGGGCATTATCCTTCCCATTTCCATTTCAATTTCATTTGGTAAGCAGCCAACTCCCGTATAAATCCAAATCATTTGATAATTTTAAAACCTACATCTCCATCCCAAATCGATTTTGAAACTCCTTCATTTCACCGGCAGCGGTAGCTACTGATTAAATCAAGTAGTTGGTAAGTATTACCAATATTTAAAATTATTTTATTTTCATAATTTTTTATTTATATTTCATTTTCTTCATGCGGGCTGTTTGAAGTAAATGAATTATTAATATGGATCACCGATATTTTAATATTAGTATCTACTTTTTGGTATTTGTATACATTGCATTAATCTTATTGAACAATTTGTTATTTATATATTTTTAAATTGAGTTACGTTAATGTGTAAAAGTTATGAATGAACATGTCATTAGTTGTATTTATATAGTGTTGCTGCAAATATTAAAAAAATTAATTATGGTACGGAATCGAACATAAACGAACCAATCCGAATCGAACCGAACCTGAACGGTTCCATAATTATATTTGGACCCAACGATTCCATTTATTAAATACCCGAAAATTTTAGATCAGTTTGGTTTTGAAGAGAACCGAACTGAATCGACTCATGTCCAACCCTAATTCCAACTAGTGATGGTAGGGAGTGAGGTTGCAATTGTGGGCATATGCATCCACTAGGGCGCTATTTATTTGAAATAAACGACTGCGAGACGGACGACTTGACTTACCCCCGTTTAATACCGATAGTCTCCACTAGAATTTGGAAACTTCCTTAGTTACTTACAAATCGCTATTTCAATTTGTTGACAACCGACAACCAAATTCGGAGAGGGTCCAATGGTCGATTTGGGGAACTTTGTTTTTTCTTTTATGCTAAAATGTGGCATTTGTTGTACGTTATTCAACCGACAATTAGAATTGTGTGAGATGCAAGCATAAGCCGCTTTATTTACATTTCTGAATCACAATTTCTAGCTGAATGCCCATGGATTTGGCCAGTTGAATAATGAGCTCCCGACATATCTCTCGCAATCACAAGCACCTCCTGGTGTCAAGGATCGCAGCTTTACTTGAACTCCTTGACCCTATCACAGCGACAGTTTACCCAACTTCGACCGCACATTCTAAATATTAGTTTAAGTTTGAATTGTAATTTTCTTTCTATTGTAATAGTTTATTTCAATTGTAAAATAACTCTAATATTGGTAAACGTTTAGTATGACTCCTCGTCATTTAAATGTCTACTCCTATCACTTAAGCTTTTGTTCCGCAAGCTATTATAGGGGATATTAATCTTTCAAAAATCTTTCAAGATTTCTAGTGTTCACCCCATGCACTAGCCATTGTAATTTACTGCTTTCTTCAATTGTAATTTCTAGCTTTCAAGCAATCAATGATCAATTTACATTCAATGCATCTCAATTTTATGTTGTAAGCTTTCTACAAATTGTAATCAAATCTTCTTTCGTCCTGAAATGATTGAGAGAATGTGGAAGGTAGTCTAGCAGAGCAAACTACTGCTGCGCGGTGTCCATTTCTGTGCCAAAAGAAAGGCACCCATGAAAGTTGGAATCAGAGCTGCAGCTCACGACATTCGATAAGAAAGCAATGGATTCAATTTCATCAAACAACACCGAAGTGGTAAATACTCAAAAGAGGACTACAAAACAACATGTGGATGCGCTTGATAGACAACTACTAGGTTGTACTATGTCGTGGAAGGCTCGAGAAAAAAGTCGAGATGGCAAAGACGAAAAATTCGTAAATTACAAATCCAACTGGATGAAAGTCGAAGGGCTTGCACAACAATGACTGAAGATTTTGCTATCATGCTTGATCTGCAGGATGGAATGGAAGCGTTGAAAGCTCAATTACTAGTGCTTCAATGCGTGGTTGGTAATGGGCAAGCCAACGCACAAGAGCATGTTCACACGTTCAGAATTTATGAACCGTGTACCTACGGAGGGGCACGTGATGCAAAAGAAGTCGAAAACTTTTTGTTTGATATGGAACAATACTTTCTTGCGGTTTCGATCAAAGACGAAGCAAAAAAAAAAAGGTCACGACAGCTATCATGTATCTTGGTAGAGAAGCAAAACTATGGTGGGGACAAATTATGCTGATATTCAGGCCAACATGATCTGAATAGATTCTTAGGATCTCCTCAAAGAAGTGATCAGATCTCAATTTTCCCAAAAATGTGGAATATCAGGCACGACGAGCACTACGAAAGCTGAAACATACAAGCTCCATCAGGGAGTATGTGAAAGCATTTTCAGGACATGTGCTGAATATTCGTTATATGTCGAAAAAGGACAAGCTATTCACCTTTATGGAATGAAACCGTGGACACACACAAAACTTCAGAGATAGAAGGTTACTGATTAGAGCGCGGCCATGGGAGCCACCGAAAGATTGAGTGACTATCAACCAGAATTGAGAAAAGATAGACCTTCGGGGAATAGTCAAGCTATTAGAAATGGAAACAAACCTTACAGACCTAACTTGAACTCAAATGGGGGAGAGTGTTATTCTCATAATAAGGAAGGAGTCTATCAAAGCACCGACAGAGTAACTTGCAGGAAGACTATCAAAACAACCATCAAGAAAACTATAATTGTAGTATCAATAACAACTTGAATAAAGGAAAAGCAATGGGGGCAGATCTGATGCCACTCCTAGGTTGATGTGCTTTTTATGTGAAGGATTCAGGTCCTCAAAAATGGATGGTGAATGCATATTATCAACTAGCAAATGGCGGAATGGGTTCAAAGTAAGATGTCCCATAAGCTAGCTGTCATGGTGAGACCGACTCCGAAGAGGATGAGGATGTAGTTGATGCATTGTCATATCGGTGCAATACACTATCGTACCGGGATACTAAAAAAGATGATGTCCCCTCGAAAGAGGTAAGGCCGGAAGAATCAAAAGCTCGTATTTGTAGGGCGAAAAGCCTAATGTACATTGATGTGAAGATCAATGGAAAGCCAATCAGGGCTATGGTAGATGCTAGTGCTACCCACAACTACCTCGCAAGTACCGAAGTAGAGCGGCTCTGACTTGTTCTGAAAAAAGGTAATGGAAAGGTCAAAACAATCAACTCTGCTACTCAACCAATAGCTAGAGTAGCGAAATCTGTGTTGCTCAAAGCGAGTCCTTTCAAGGGAAGGACAAGCTTGTCTGCAGTTCAGATGAATGATTTCAAGCTTAATTTAAGATTCAAATTTCTTCGAGATACTAAGATAGTAGTGTTTCCATATTCCGATTCATTAATGATGATGGGTAGTAAACCGTGCGTCGTCACTACACAAGCTGGGAAAATCGATGAGAATAGTATCTTGACAATACAATTTAGTAAGGTTTCAAAAGGAATGAACCCTCATTTTTGTACACTCTTCGATTAGAGGAGATCGAAAAGGTGACTGGCCTATTCTAAAACCTATTAGAAGGCTTATTAAGGAATTTGAGGACATCAAGCCGGATGCGTTATCAAAAAAATGCCACCAATGAAGGTAATTGATCATGAGATTGAACTTATTCGAGGTGCCAAACCTCCCACCAGGGCACCCTACGTATGTCTTAGCAGAAGTTTGAACAGTTTCGGAAACAATTAGGAGAAATGTTGAAAAGTGAGATTATCGTGCCTGCGAAATCACCATATAGAGCTTATGTGTTGTTTCAGAAAAAGGCCAATGGTTATCTTAGACTGTGTTGTGACTATCGAGCTTTAAATAAGATCACTATAAAGAATAGTTATCATATTCCACTGGTCGTCGATTGCTTCGATCGATTAAGCCGGGCTAGATACTTTATAAAGATTGATTCAGGTTCAGATATTGGCAAGTTTGGATCAATGAGGGTGATGAAGCAAAGACTATGATGGTAACAAGATATAGAGCCTTCGGATTTAAAGTGATGCATTTTGGTTTGACAAACGCTCTAGCAACGTTTTGTACGATAATGAATCGGGTACTTCACGAGTTTTGGGACGATTTTGTGGTGGTGTACTTGGAAGACATGGTCATCTATAGCGAGACATTGGAGAAACATGTGCAACATGTAAAGCAAGTTTTCAATCGACTACGGGATAATGAACTCTATGTCAAACCATTCAAACGCTCATTTGACCAAACGTCTATCAGTTTCTTGGGTCACATCATCGAACAAGGCAAAATACCCATGGATGCGAAGTAGGTTACAACATTCAAAGATTGGCAACCTCTAAAGAATGTCCATTGTGTGTGTTCATCTCTTGGGTTATGCAATTACTATCAAATATTTGTGAAAGGGTACTCAGAAATTGCATTGTCCCTTACCGAGTTGACAAAGAAGGATAAGGATTGGGACTGGTCATCCCAATGCTAAAATGCTTTCAACGAGTTGAAGAGATCTAAGTGGATGAACCCAGTGTCAGTCTTATCGGGTATGACTAAACCTTTCGAAGTGTATACCGGTACTTCAGACTTTGCATTTGGTGGAGTCCTTATGCAAGAGGACTCCCAGAGCGTATGGGAGCCGAAAGCTGAATCAGGTAGAACGTCGTTAATCGGCGCACTTGGAAGTAGTCTATTGCCTTAAGGGATGATGTCACTATTTGCTTGGGTCTCCATTTATTGTGAAGACAGATAACACTGCGATTAGTCACTTCATGTCCCAACCGAAACTATCAAGCAAACAAGCTCGTGGGCAGGAACTTTTTTCAGAGTTCAATTTTATGCTAGAGTATCGTCCTGAATCTAGCAATCATGTTGCAGATGCTCTTAGTCGTCGAGCCGATTGACCACCATTTGCTCTATGGTTGTTCTTTTAGGGAGCATAGTTATCACAAATACAAAGGACCAAATTCAGGCACTTTTGGATAAGGACCCCGACTACTCAATATTTGGTTGACCTTATGAAGCAGGGCAAAACTCGTCAGTTTTGGCTCGATGGGAGCCTAATGAAGACTAAAGTAGACCACCTTTATGTTCCGAATGGTGGAAATTTGAGGAAATCACTAATTACAGAATGTCACGACACGATTTGGGCAGGGCATCTTGGAAAGGAACGCACTTTTGTGAAAACCTCTCTTATTTGTCAGTAAGACAAGTCAGATCATCAGAAAAAGGCAGGCTTGCTTGAGCTCCTTTCTGTCCCAACTAGACCATTCGAGAGTGTATCGATGGACTATATTGTTGGGTTGCCAAAAGTTGGAGATTTTGGCACCATCATCGTCGTGGTAGACCGTCTATCAAAATATGCAACTTACATCGCAGCGCCCAAGTATGTATGAGCTGAAGAGACAACTCAACTCTTGTTCAAACATATTATCAAATATTGAGGACTGCTTAAGGACATTATCAGTGATCGGGATCATCGATTTAATGGCATATTTTGGACCGAGTTGTTCAAACTTCTTGGTTCAACTTTGAACATGAGCTCTAATTTTCACCCACAATATGATGGATAGACGGAGCACTTCAATTCTATGTTGAAAGAATATTTTCGGCACTTTATCTCTATTTCGTAGAAAAATTGGGTAAAACTTTTGAATGCGTCTCAGATGTGTTTCAATGCCCAAAAGAACTCTTCCACCAATAAGAGTCCTTTTGAAATTGCTACGGCCAGCAACCGTTACTCTCTCATACTGTAGATATCGATCAAAGTATCAAGTCCCCTCAAACAAAAAACTTCTTTCCAGAGTGGAAACGAAACATTAAAATTGCTATTAGTTATCTTGAGAAAGCTCATAAATTGTACAAAAAGTCTGCTGATCTAAAGCATGTTTTCCTTGAATTTAATGTTGGCGATCTGGTAATGGTTAAACTCCCATATAGAAATTGTTATAAACCGACAAGAGGGAAGGACTCAAGATTGGTGCCAAAATATATTAGACCTTACCCATCGTGAAGAGGATAGTAAAAGTCGCATATAAAGTTGCACTCCCGTCATGGTTCAAAAACCACAAGATCCTTCATGTTGGTGTACTCAAGCCTTACTTTGCTGACAAGGAGAACGCATCCAGAAATGGACCAAAACGACTTGTGTTTGAACTGAAAAGAGTCGGAAAGAAGGTTGCTGAATAGATTCTTGACCATCGAACTACTCGAGTTTCTAGGAAATATCATCAAGAGTACTTGGTCAAATGGAGTGGATGTAGCAACGAGGAAAATACTTGGGAAAGAGAAAAAGACATTGGAGCCTTCAAATCATTAATTGAAGCATATCATTCATCGATGGCACCGAGGATGTCGCTAAAACAAATGGGGGAAATGTCAAGGACGACAGTTTTACTTAAGCCCTTTGACCCTATCGCAGCCGGAGTTTGCCCAACTTCAACCGCACATTGTAAATATTAGTTCAAGTTTGAGTTGTAATTTTCTTTTCATTATAATAGTTTATTTCAATTGTAAAATAACTCTGATATTGGTAAACATTTAGTATGATTCTTCGTCATTTAAACGTCTACTCCGATCACTTAGATTTTTGTTCCGCAAGCTATTATAGGAGGTATTAGTCTTGAAAAATCTTTCAAATTTTCTAGTGTTCGCCTCTTGCACTAGTCATTGTAATTTACTGCTTTCATCAATTGTAATTTCTAGTTTTCAAACAATCAATTATTAGTTTACATTCAATGCATCTCAATTTTATGTTGCAAGTTTTTTACAAATTGTAATCAAATTTTCTTTCCTCTCAAAACGATGAAGAGAAAATGGAAGGTAGTCTAGTGGGGCAAACTACTGCCGCACGGTGTCTCTTTCAGTGTCAAGAAGAAAGGCATCATGTGAAACCTGGACATGTTCATGAACTCCATCTTCTCTTAATCTACCAAACACTATTTTTACATCACAAGAGAATTACTACCTCATATTCAAACATATATATAATTGTCGCTCAACTACCAGTATCAGTTTCATCTACATGTCTCATTGCTGCATCCTCTTGCCTTCCTAAATTTCCATGATTTACCTGATAATTAATGGGCATCCAAATAAACCAACAAGTGTGTAAAACAAAAGAGCACACATTCTATAAATCCCGCTACGCTGGATAAAATTTCTAACCAACCATATCCCCCACAAGAGCATGCAAAATTCTTCAAACTTCCCCATCAGCTAACTGAATAAAAATTGTTGATATCATAAAAAAGAAACATTTTAACAGTTGTCCATGTAGAGAAGTGACTCATTGAAGATTCCTTAACTATTGCAAAAGTTGTTGTATGAAATCTGTTACAAGAGGAGCTAGTTTGTTGCTGGTCTGATCAATCGATTTTCAGTTAGAATCAACAACCAACTGGAGCCTTGGTTTGTAACTGAAATGATGCTCCATTATGTCTATAAATAGGAGCTATAGGTAGTGCAATAGGGCAACTCAAAAATACAGAAAGGTAAAGCTCGAAAATCTGGAGGAAGAGCTTTGGTAAAAGAGAAGAGAGCTTTGAAATGGAGCTCAGAAATGAAGCTCTGGAAAGGGAGCTTTGAAAAGGAGAATTCTCTAGAGATGAGAGAATTCTGTACCGTAGAAAATCATAGAGAAAGTGAGATTGTGAGAAAATGGATTTTCTGGAAAATCAATCTGGAGAAAGAAAATCTTTCTGCAATAGGATCTGATTTTGTATGGTGAATCGCTTGAAATGGTGATTGATTTATGTAATTGAATGTAAAGTCTTCTTGGTTAATAAAGAGGCTTGAGGAAGGTTTTCTTCCTGTTACCAATTCTATACTCTGTTTTCTTGCTGCTGGTCCATTCTTCTTGCTGATTTTTCTTCTTGCTTATTGCTGGTGCCATTTTTTTCTGTAATTCTTCATTAATCTTGGAGCTGAGGGGAAGATAAATCCCCAACAGTCCATCACCCCGAAAAATTTCCAGAGGCCAAATACTTGAGATATAGACTTCGGACATTGTATGTGATGTGCCCGTAACTAAGGGAATATGTGATGGAATAATTTCCACATAAAGAGTGTGACCTTTGGTGGCACATTAATCTTCCAAAGGTCCTTCCACCAAACTACGAGTTTGTTTGAACTAGGTCCAACACTCACTACTGGATTCCAAATAAGTGACGAGGCAGTTATAGATCAATTTAAGAGGAATTTAACAAGGTAATTGTATTTGATTTGCTGGAATATTATCAGAAGTGAGGAAATATCTATTGAGAAATTTTTTTGTAGTGTACTGCAAGGAATTGCTTAGACCTGCCTAAAGCAATGCCCCTATTATTAAGTCTTCAACATGAGCTTGCCATAATCTTTCCCTTCGCTCTATACTGTCTGACCTTGATTCGTATTCCACTATCATGTTTGAAGATATTTGATTGGATGTTAAGTTTGGTCACATCATCATTTCACTTAGGACGTAGCTTGGAGCCAAATCATGATTGTCTACTGCCTAATCAATCATCACTTTCTTCTTATTGTTGGGACACACAATCCTAATACGACATTAGAAGTGACACTTATCATCTTTTGATTGGTTGTTGGAGGAGGTGTTGACATCACTAAAGAACATCTTTTTAGTTGAGCAACGATGATGTTAACTGATGACAACGGCCTTATGGCCAAACTCATTTGGATGTACACGTGGATTGATGTCATTCTGTGACTTGGGGGTTCCATTAAGCTCTTTTTATTATCTTCTGAAGTGGGTCCCAAGTAACTCTTGAGTACGGACAGCAACAAAGCCTATACCCACTTTGCACTGTGTAGCTGCCTTTAGCATCAAAATGCCATATAAAACGGTCTTCTTGTGGGTATACACTAAGTGGCGGCACCATAGCAGCAACATTATACGGTTCAAAACACCTTATTCCATCTGGTATTTGTATTGCAATAATCAATAGATGTGCGAAAATAATGAGCAAACAAGGGATTTCCACCTTGATGTAGAGATCGAGATTATTGAAAAACATACAATTTGTTCAGAACTTCATTTCAGTCCCCATCCTAGCTTATCAGATCACAGACCACAATCGCGTCGCCTCTGGGTGGCATATACATACTGAAGTTAGTTAGAATGGGAGCCAAGGATCACATCACTAGTCCCGACTCTCCATCTGACCCCATAGTAAACTCTTCTAAATAAACGAAGAGTCTTGTTTGTCCTTAGCAGTCAGATGTCCATATTTGGGTAGTCTATAGACGCAAGTACAGAAGCAGGCAAGCAGCGAGTCTGGGGCATCCCAAAGGCGCCATACCTATTTCGCAACGACAACCTGGGTCCTGGTTTAGAGAATGATGGCATATTTACCTTGCTGATCGCAGGCTTTTCCATAATTTTCTAGAATGTCCACAGTAGTGATGGCATCCGCACCATTAGCCCGACTGAATATAATGGATAATCGGCTAAAAGTAAATGATTGATTCTGGGTCCCAACCTACATCATCTCATACCAAATAGTGAATTTTGTGCTTCTGTCTTGAATAGCCGCTGGAAATCCCTTCACTTAAAATTTACAATTAATAATTTTAAAAAGTTGTGATGGATATATACTTTTGTCACCTTTTTATCAATTTTGAGAGAGAAATTTTCATTGCAAATAAAAGTATTAACCAAATGTAACTTTTTTCCAAAAGAGTTATGTTATTTATTGTCATGATAATACGACCACCAATTATCCCTCGCATTTCTCCCTCTCTCTCTCTCTCTCATATAAATTGAATTGTCAAATCACATTATTCTACATAGATTGTCACATCACCAATGATTTATCATCACGATGATAAATAGCATTACTCTTTGCAAAATGTTTTCACAACAAGACCAGCATATCAATAATATTATACATCGCCTGACTTGAATCAAAAGAATCCTTGCAATGTGTTGGATCCAGTGGAAAGTTATTCATACAATTTTTGTACAGAATTAAATAATATAATTACAAGCACTGTGTGCAAGTGTGTTGTTCTGATAATTTGTCTTGAGGAAAATTGGAATGATCTCAAAGGTATTGACCCTGTTGGAAAGGTGAAGACATTGCTAGTAGGGGACAGTCTAGGATGCTGGTCTGCAACGATGCCATCCCAAACCCTGCCGATTGTGCTGCTACTCCAATAGTCGAATGTGGCATTGAACTAATAATACAAACAAACAATAAGCTCATAATTTAATATCCACGAATTTAGATTCTATCTGTAGAAACACTGGAAACTCTCCAATTTTCCACTATCATAAGAGCCACGCTGTAATTCTTTAGCAGAATGCATATAACTGACCTGAAAGATAATGATAGGGAAGGATCCACTGGTGCAGTAATCCCATGGTGATCAGAAGGAAACAGTGACCAGAAAACTGAAAAGCGTCAAGCATGTGATTGATTACATTTATCAGAGAGGGGAAAAAATGGTTCACTCTGTTAATTAGATATTACATCCTTAAAGAGGCTCAAGACCTTGACAGAATAGGCAAAGATGGATCCACAAAAAACATTCAAATTACCTGATTGTTGAGATTGATCGTGAAGACCAGAGCAAAACATAATATCCTGCACATACAATTACACGAACTTTTAGAAAACCAGATGCAGGAGTGTCTGGATGTAAATTATACATCAGAAGAATGATATTGCTCTAGTGATCAGGGCATCTCAATAACCTTAAGTTAAATTAAAACAACCCCCACCCCACCCTCTCTCTCTCTCTCTCTCTCTCTTCCTGCACTCCTGTGGTCTACCTTGATCAGGAAAAAAATAAAATAAATAAAAAAGAGCACATAGAGAACGCCTTCAAGGAGAATGAATCGATAGTTTATCAACAGAAGTAAACCCACCTCTCCTGTATGTTGGCTTTTGTTGACCCTCTCTGCAGGAAATGAATTCGTGTATTAGAAGAATATAAAGTTTCCAAGACCAAAACAACATAAGCCCATCTAGAGAATTCAGGAAGCCTATTCATTTAATGATTTGCAGAAAAGACAAACTAATTTATATTTGCCTCCAAACAACAAAAAATCCAGTACAGATAATAAAATGAGCATGATCACACTGCTATCTTGTCGAAGATAAACTGATATGGAAAAAAATGTTGTCCTTGAGACACAGATTTGTGGAGGATAGACAGAAGAATAACTTCAAATTATCACAGTAAAAGCAAAAAAGAGTCCTTTTCCTCACAGATTAATTAGAATATTACATGACAAGCATTCCTGAAACATATCTCCAGAGATATAAATCGTTTCAGGCTGTAAGAAAGGAAAGCAATTTAGTAAAACTAAATCATTAAACATCCCTTGTACCTGCACAATTGGGTCAAAAGAGTGAAGGTTGGAACACATTTTAACTAATAAATGTTTATTCCATGTTTCTATAACATGTGTAGACCCTATTCCATCAATCGAAAAGAAAATAAAGAACTCGAGAAAAAGTAGATTGCAGATTATCACTTAAAGTGCCTATATCCATCCTCAATGCATTTCCTAGTCAGTCATAATAAATAGCAGAGCAATCATGAAACATCAGAACACTATTTTATTACCCAAGTTTGAAGCACTGGGGTTCACTGCCAGAGTCAAGCCAAGAAAACAATCATCCCTTGAACTGCCGTAGTCCCAGAGGTTCAGTTCAAGATTTGGTTTTGATCCTGCAGACATATCAATGATTTGAGAACAGAGATTCATAATCATACTTGTCCAACATTGACTAGTAGTCAGGATACCCACCACAATCACTTAATCTCAGTTGAAGATCCCCAGGTGGACGAGGTATCCACTTGCCAACCTATGTATTGGTTTTTGTTAGTGATTTAAGCAATAGTGAGAAACTGGAAATAAACTTGAGAAGATAAGTTACATGGAAAAATGGATGCTGTAAGCATTGATCTGCGGTTGGCCTCTTTAACGGGTCCCATGAACAAAGTTGCTATAGAATAAAGAAAGAAATTAGTAATGAGAAACTTTGTTGAAGCAGACAAATTAAGAACATGTATTATACAGATAAACCACCTTGATCAAGTCAATTGCTTCCAAGCTTGCATTTGGAATAACATCTGAAAGATTGGCAGGCATAATCTACAAAATAGATAAATAGAACTGTCAACATGCAAGACTTCCGGCGGGGGGTGGATTTGTCTAAGTTCATATTTAACTCACTTCAGAATAACTGATATCAACTAATCTAGCAATGTTCTTCGCCTCTGGAAAGGTATTCCAATCTGGTGCCCCAAGAACACAGCATATCTTATACAACTGATCTATCTCACTGACCATAGTTGAAAAGAATCAGTACACTTAAACAGGACAACAAGTATTTTCATTTCAGCTATGCATTCAAATGAATAATGAATCTGTTCAATATAGTATTCAGACTCTTTTGCTTTCAAAATGGAAAAAACTGAAGTGAGAAATAAGTTCTCGATATCCTTACAAATATAAGAGAAACCATATTTCTAATAAAAGAATTCTTTACCCCATTCATATAGGAATGTCTAACAAGATCAGTAGTTATAAACCAAGAAGTGTGATGTAGTCTAAGATTGTGATGGAAAAGAATTAATAAATCACCTTTGCCCAGGAAAAATTGGGCACAAAGTGAAAAGTTCAGCCAATATTGCACCAACCGCCCACATATCTGTCATGATATTATGCTTTCCATTAGTTATCAATCTAAAAGAAAGGGATAGAGGAGCCAAATAAATATTTTAAACATCTTAAAGAAGCAGCTAGAACAATACCAGAACAAGCAAATACTCCTCACCATTCTTAAACAAACTTCATAATGAAACATGTCACTACATAGATAGCACTACATTCTACTCGATATTCACCTTAATCAACAACTGACAAGGATAAAAAGCAGCAACAAACAGTACACCGAACATCTCTTCAGAGCCTAAGAAGCTAGTTCAATTTGAGTGAATTAAAAGTATTGCATATTTGCATACCAATAGCAGGAGTGTACGATGAAGATTGCAACAAGACTTCTGGTGCTCGATACCTGCAATAACAAGCATAATTCATCCATTAGATAGTTCTGAATCACAAAAGTGTGAGGCAAGATGATGCCCTAGTGTTGGAAAAGATGACTGACCAACGTGTGGAAACATAATCAGTAAAAGGAGGCATTGAGGAGAGTTCCCTAGCCAGTCCAAAGTCAGCAATTTTTATTGTGTTATTTGTCACTAGCAAATTCTCTTCAGGCAAAAAGGATTGCAGTTAATAAGCATGCAATAAAATATTCTTCTCTATAATATAATAGAACCACGTGATTCACAAGCACACTATTGAACAGTTCAATACCAGGTTTTAGATCCCGATGAAAATATCCACTTTTATGCACATATGCAAGCCCTTGCAGAACCTGAGTCATCAACCCTCTAATCTCTTCTTCTGAAAAGGATTTTTGCCGTTCTTTCATTATTTGATACAGATTATGTTCCTGGATATACAAAGTCCAACATCAAGATATTGCAAAATTGTGATTCATTCTGAGAGCATCAACCATTTACGCAGAGCGAGATATAAAAACCAATTTAAGTTTCAAGAAAGAGATTAATGTAGTAAAACAATAGCAAAAAAACATGAAATATGAACTACACAACTTGTTTGCTCTAAACTGCTGAACAAGAAGGCAGAGCAAACACCCCAACTCCAAAACAAAATGTTTCTATGAAATTTATGACCAGGATGATTTCATTTGACGAAAATGACACCTGGAACAATTTCCTGTTGTATATCCAGTATGCCTAATTTGTTAACAAAACTAAACATTGAGACATGAGCCATCAATATAAAGTTCACCGCACAGAACCTTATTCTGTTTCGAACAACTATTATTTCCAAGGAGAAACAGAGTGAATATAATAATGTTAAAAAACCACTTGAAGCTTATGCCTCAATTCTCGACTCACGTGAGGCTTTCATTGAACACCTCAAGCTGAAGCCTTAAATGTCATTTGTGACTTACGCCTTGATTACTAAAGCTAACACTTCAAGACTATGAAGCGTGAAGATTTGTCTTGCCTTTTCTCAGCATTTTATAATTGGCCTTAGCTTTTGGGCGGCTATTTTTGGTTAACCAAGAGTGTTTTACAAGGTTTTTGATTTCTATTTTCTATTTTCTGCCTTTCCACAGTAGGGAAAGGGAAGGACAAGACACCATTGCAAGTGAAAAATGATGAAAAAGCATTTGAAGAAACGCATAGTGACATGGATGATGATAGAGGAACCAAATATTCAGAACAAATGTAAAAGTAAGAAAACAAGTAAGATGGGACTAGAGAAGATAGTTTCCACTAAAGTAGATAATCATGTTTAGGCTGCCGCCTGCCAGAGTCCAGAGGTGGTTGTTTGATGCCTAAATAACCTCTACTCCATAAAAAAATCCTTTGGCATCATACATTTTGGAGCCCCCAACAACATAATCGGCATTGAGTACAGAAGGGATCTTACGACGATAGTTTGGCAGGAAAGTTCCTAAACTTTTAGTCCCTTTCATGATTATTTTATGACTTCAGCAAGCAGTGCAATATTTTTCTTTTGAAGAGAGCACTGTTGGTGTATAATAGAAGTGAAGTATCTAAGAGAACAACACCCATCGTGTCAAAGAACAGGTATCTCAACTGCAGGATTGAGGAAATTGACAATCTATGGAGACAAAATTGGCTCATCATGTCCACAAACAAATTCAGCTGTAATATCCAGTAATCTTACAATTGAAGTTTCGGGTTTATTGAACTTTTTGAGGCAGGACAATTTTAGATATCAAAACAACTATCACTAAGCACTCGTTATAATTGTTTTCAAACCACCAAAAAAATTCCAAATCCATTGTTATGCTCTACGTCATTTTTAGAAAAGACTTAGTAGATCCATCAATCAAAAATTAATTGCTAAAGAATCTGAATTTGTATAACATACAAAAGGAAAACGCATAAAAGAAAGGGAATAGCAATAGCAAAAAGTATTCATACGATACCATGTACTCGAATATGAAGAAAAGCTCATTGTTTTCTCTGACAATCTCCATTAATTTGATGATGTTAGGATGATTTAATTTGCGGAGGGACTGCATGGAGAGGGGAACAAAAAGGTAACTTATACAAACTAAAATACATAAAAGCAGTCATATGTATGAATATCTTAGTTTTTAAGTGTCAACATCAAAAGCTCAGTTACTAACTAAATAACTCACAAACCTTTACTTCTCTTAGGTTCACACATTCCTCCCAATAATAGAATTTCCTCTTCATTTTCTTGACTGCAACCTGGTATTCATACGGGTGTTGAATAGATGAAGCGAAATTCGTTTCTATGTATCAAAGCTACTTGGAAAATAGAATAGCTATATTGGAAAGTAAATCCCTTACAATTTCAGATGTTCCAATATTTAGGGCTTTATATACACTACCACAAGCGCCATCGCCAAGCTCTTCCAAAATTTTATATCTGGAAGTACAACACACAAGAAAATACTAAAACCATAAGGCTCAATTAAAAGATATGGCAAGATATCCAAATGGAAAAAAATAATAATAATAATTATAATATAACCGCACCTTTCCATTCTTCGGTTTACAACAAGGGACCAAATAAATTTAGTTCAATGGACTTCTAACCTCTTAGAAGAGGTTTCTACACTGTCTAAACAGTGTTCTTCAATAAACTGTATATAGGCATCGTTGCTTATTATCTCCACCAGATAATATAATATGTAGTAAAATGCTGGCTTCTCATTGTAATAATGATTAAATATCAACCAAAAAATTATCAACATGCTTAAATGCAGCCTCTACAAGCTGCAACCAGTGGTTATCATCTAAAAACAGCCACCGTTGCAGTCCTTTCTAAAACGTCAGTAAATGGAAGAGGTCAACCGTGAATGAGAATTTACAGCTGCCAATATTTGCCTGTCAGTCAAAAAATAGAGGAAATCAGCAGTCGGAAAAAAAAAAAAAGGAAAAGTTATCAGTGCTTGCTAAAATTAGTCCTTAGACAGTTGAAAATTCACAAACATTTGGAATAGGTGCAAAGTGATATCTCAAAAGAAGAATATTAAGAGGATAGAAGCTACCAATACACGAATAGAACTATAAGATGACATATTTTTTCGTCAGGGAACCCTAAACCTTCTATTTGTTAAGTTCTTCACTTATCAAAATAAAATAAAAAATTCTTACTCCCGTCAGACAAATAGAAAGCAAAATTCTATATTCAGAGATATAGAGTAAAAATAAAACAGCAGAAGCAAATTTTGCGAATCCCATTACCTTAACCATTAAGAGAGAGATAAATATATATATATGAAAAAAACCAATTACCAATAGAGAAGTTAGAAAAAATACTTCACGACACGCTTCAATTAGTAATTAATCTTCTGACAAAGCATACAACTAACAAGATTTTCCCGATTCAAGACTCAAAACAAAAATGGATTTCACGATCAAAACACAAAATAATAACTTCACGTATTCTATAGTATAAAAGAGCCTCTTAAACTACAGAAAGAAAAAAACAAAACTAAAAGGAAAAATCCTCATTGAAAGTACATTAACACGATATGATAAAAGCAGAATTTCCAATTATTTGCCTGAATTCTTCAAATATTTAATCATAATTGAATCTTTGAGAAAAGCAACTGACAAAATCTACAGAAAAAAAATAAATTAATTAATTAAAAACTCACCAAGATCGAAAATGCGAATACACGAAATGCAATTCGAATTGAAAATGCTACCGGAAATCAATCACAAGGAATTTTGAAGAGGTAAAAAAACTCACCTTTCAGGATTAGAAATATAATGCCAAATATCGAATAGAGAGAGAAACGAATACTAGAGAGAGAAAATTGAATATTCGGATCGATAAAGCATTAAGAGGGTGCCGTTGAAAACAAGGGAAAGAGAGAGAATCGGATCAATGGTGTGGTGCTGCCATTTACAATATTATTCTATTCTATTATTTATCAGCAAAATCCAAAGAAGCCGCTTAGGATTAGGAAGAGAGGAAGAAACAAATATAAAAATCAAAAAATTTTAAAAATAAGATTTTCTTTTGAATATTTAAATTCATAAGAAGATATGAAAATTAATTGCTTAATATCACAAGACGTCCTTACGTTTGACACTTCTTGCGGAAAATATCTCTACATTTCATTTTTTTACATTTTCGTCCTTATTTCAACATTTCATTGTGAAAAAACATTATTTTCACCATTTTTAACGTAAAATGAACGATATACTCTTCTATTTTAAATAAAACAAAAAAAAAAAGAACAAATTGCAATTTTACTCTTAAACATTTTTAAAAAGTACAAATGACTCTAAATAAATTATTAAAATGTTAAAAATAATCAAAAATAAAAATAAAAATTGTCTCTCTCTCCTCATCTTCTCCTCTGATAGGACGAAGATGAACATAAAAATGGATAGCTCAGATTCCCACCATTCTTTATCAAACTTGTCCGCAAGATCATAAATTACCTAACCACCCCAACACAAACATCAAAATTCACCTTCAATTTCAGGTACAAATTCAACTTTTTAAGAAAGAGGATGCATAGATTCAAAATAAGTAGAAAAATTAGAATCTCTCCACACAGCAATAAGCAAAAAATTGAACATAACCAGAGCCAGACCTGAGGGGAGGCCCAAGAGGCCGCTGCCTCAGGCCCAGAAATCTTGAGGGCCCATTTTCTTGGGCTTTTTTTTTTATTATTTTTTTATTTTTTAGCCCATTTCCGTTACATACCCAGTTAGCAGTTACCCTTCCTTCCTTCCCCCATTTAGCCATCCCATCGTCGTCCGTCTCCCACCCACGACGAATCCTACTTAACCTCACAACTCCCCAGCCCCCACTGTTTCCGCCACCGGACCACCGGTAGCCTTGATTAGCCAGTCCGCCTCCACTCCTCAGCCTGTTAGCCACCACCGTCTGCCTTCCCTGCGAGCTGCGACTTCCCTTATCCCCGCGCAAGTCGCAACTTTCCTCAACAGTCAGCTCAGTCCACTGCTGCTCCGGCTCTGTCCGCTACCGCCAGTTCACCTCCACGCCGCCGCCCCCTTCAGGAATCAGGTACGACCAGGGCCGAAATAGAAAACCTTCAGGCTTCATCTTCATGGCTTCATCACTAATAATTTGATTTCAATCTTTGATTTACAGGTTAAGATAGAGGCGAGCAGCTGGAGCCTGGGCCGTGCATTTTCAATTTTTCATTCCCAGCTCGACTGCTCGAGTTACAGTTACAGGCTTCCAGCCTTGTTCAATGAGTTGAGCCTAAGCCCTAGCCAGTAGCCCCTACAGATCTGGGTATGTTTCTTGATTTCATAGGAGTTTTTTGCTTCCAAATTGAGATTTGAGAATTTGAGAATTGAGTATGAATTTGAATTTGAGACTCTGTGACTAATGACTCTGTATGACTGTATGGATATTTCATATTTGGATTATGATTTATGAATTTGAGTATGTATATTGGATATTTGGATAATGATTTATGAATTTGAGTATGTATATTGGATATTTGGATAATGAATTTGAGAATTTGAGTATGGATATTGAATATTTGGATAATGAATTTGAGATTTTGAGTATGGATATTGGATATTTGGATGTATAAATTGAATCTATGAATGTGATTGTATGATTGAATATGTGTTATTGTTATTACTTCTCTAGTTCTCTGGATTTGACTTGATATAGTGTGATTGAATGTGTTAACAAATTTAGTTCCGTAGACTTTTTTAAAAGAAAAAGAGGATTGTCTGCTATGGCTTAGGGGCCCAAATTCTGAAGTTCGCCTCAGCCCCGCGAAACACAGGTACGGCCCTGAACATAACATCCCATTATTCTTATCCACTTCATCAGCTAACCAATTAAACTTATCCTCAAAATCATACACAACCTAATCACCACATCCCAAACATTAAATTTCAGAAGGAAAAAAAAAGTTTAAATCTTCATATAAAACTATGAGTAGACCACAATAATAAGCAGAAAAATGATACCTCCACTTGGTTTTTTGCCAGTTTTTGAATCAGAAGTCATCACTCTGATTCTTGAATATCGGAACCCTCTTTCAAAACAAGATGCATGTTGAAATTTATACGAAGAAGGTATCGAAAAACTACCTTTCTTGAAAGAATTGAAGTGGGTTTTGCCATTGCAAGAATTATATGGTGACTGCATATAAATTTGGAAGAAGCCAAGAGATATTGTGTCAATCACAGAAGATGAACACGTTGACTGAAAATTTGCTTCACCAATTCAATTGGAGGAGGTCGAGGAGAGGGAAACAATTTTTTTTTTTATTTTTAATATTTTAATAGTTTATTTGGATTCATTTGTACTTTTTAAAAAAAGTTTAGGAGTAAGATTGCAATTGGTTATTTTTCTTATCTTTTTTGTTTTATTTAACGAAAATGGTATATTGGTCATTTTACGTTAAAAATGGTGGAAATGATATTTCCTGTAATGAAACGTTGAAATAAGGATGTAAATGTGAAAAAAAAAAAAAAACGTATGGACGTTTTTCTCAAAAAGTATTAAACGTAGGGACGTTTTGTGCTATTAAGAGAAATTAATTACTTGGTGGGGAAAACCTTGTGGTCCCTTGAACAAATTCTCCTTATTAAATTACTAGAATAGCCATCAGTTACTTGTGTATTTACACTGAGTTTCGGTATTGACGATATCGCCCTTGGACTTGGTCTCAAGGGTCATGGGCGATTTGAATTCATCATGTTGTGAACACGTGGCTCATATGAGATGGTAGGTATCAAACTCGGCCCAGTTATTGATCCAATCAATGTATTAGAGTAGAAGATTATTAGTTCAACTCACTATTATTGATTTAAGTGGAAATTTCACTATCAAATTATATCGGACCTAAATCGATTTACATAAAAACCCATTCAAAAGGGTTAGTTTTGCTCGGACCTTTTGCCAAACTTCAAATAACTCAACCACGTTAATTGATTAATTTGAAAGTTTCGAGTTTGTCCAATCCAATTCTGATAGTTGTGGATAGTCGACACTCCAAATCAAAAACGTGAAAATTTCATTAAGAATTTAAATAGAATCCAAAATCTGCAAATCAAATTTGATTTTCCATTTAAATTTAAAGATTAGTACTAATTTTTTGAAAAATATGTAGTTAAAAAGGAAGAAAAATTTGTTGGGTTAACGTATAATATTATTTTATTAAAAAATGTGTAATTAATAAGAAAATAGAAAAAATGAATTATAATTTAATTGAGAATAATGGGACCAAACTAGCATGAGACTTTAGAGGATACAATCAGTGATTAAAATACACTGTAGATCTTGTTACCCTAACGTGGGCATACACTAGATGCCAAGTAACACGTGCATGTAATTTTATTTACGTTCACCTTGTCCTCTCAATTTGTACATGTCACCTTATCCTCCCAATTGACCCAGTTGAGTTCGGCCAATAGGCCAGTGGACCTCGTGAGTCACGAGTCAAGTCGAGACTTTTATTTTTTATTTGCTTAAAAAAAAAGTATTTTAAAAGAAATTAATAAAGTGAGCCAAAAAAAAATATGATGTACTACGAGCTCAAACAAGTTGGCTCATAGAAAACAAGTGAGTTCGACTTGACCCATAACTCATCTCAAAATGAGTCCGAGCTAAGTCTATGAGCGGATCAACGTGTTTGTCACTCCTAATCTTTCCTCCTTAAATGCTTTTTCAATTAAATTTTGACACATCACTACAATTTTCAGGTATCACGGTTCTGAAATTTTGAGAACTTGTAGGACCTCTTAAATGTTCTCATGATGTAGATTCTCATAGCAAGCAGACTACAAAGAAATCGATAACCAAGCATTTCATGTAATGCTTAGAGTATAATTCAATTATATTACTTACTTTTAGAGTCCTTGTTGACTTTATAATTGGAGAGTCAATGCATAGTCACGCCTCGTCATTTGTAGGTACACTTTGTTGCCTACAGTTTAGGATTAAAAACGTTAAATATATCAAATTTATCTAGATTGACAACACTTGATCATAGTGGTGAGTGAATGATAAAACCCAGTTCAAACTATTTGAAAATTCTGCTCAATGTTGTATTGTTGTGTACAGATTCACGGCTTGGACGATAGTTTTACCAATAGCATGATCATCTATGCTCTTGGCCCAGGCCCCTTCAGCTCTGCTTAGAGGATGTTTTGAATCGATTACTGTCTCGAGCTTCACTTTCGTCGACTACTTAACAATGGCATCCAGGTTCTCCTTATTAGGAATTACAACACATCTAACGTGGTTTCTTTCAAAAATAAAAAAATTTCGATTTTCCAGTCATACGCAAACCATATGTGATCATTTAAGGTATTCGAACACGTAACCTTGTGAAGAATTTAAGAACACTGATGCTAATATTGATTCTCAATAAATTGCACTGTTGTGACAGTGAAGTGAACTGGATGAAAAAGAAATATGCAAACATAACAAACACAGAAATTGACACTTACAAGATGATTTAACACAGCAACAACTTCCACTCCTCTGTTAAGCCACTCCTGGACATCATTATTGCAGTCCTACACTTACAGACAGGGCGAAGTTCTCTAGCATTTAAACAAATAAATAAAGACCCAAGTTAATATTCAATAGGAAAATCATTTGTATGTTGCTACAAGTCTAACACGATGAGCTCAATAATTTGTTGAATTGAAACGCCACTTCTAGCTATCTCAGTGGAAATTTGATATATTTTTTTCTGCCTCATCAGATCATTTTTTCCCCCAAGGATTGTGATGCCTTTCTACTGGACTATGAAATCTCTTTATCAATTTCTATTTGAGGTGCACAATTTCATTCATAATTGTTAATAAGTGCATGCCGAAGGGGAGAGAAATCTTAGTATTTGGATTTCAATCAAGCTCCGCTGTACGAGTAAGTCCCCAACCTGCCTCAGTATCAATCAAAAGCAACTAAATGTATGTGTGTGTTTCTGTGAAAATGTGTAACAGTACATTTGTAATGCTCACTTTAGCATGATACAATAAATAGGATCAGAACATATCTTCAACCGGTCAATCATTTGGCAAAAGCTTAAGAAATTGCAATGTATTCAAAGAGACGTCAAGTTTTGCCGGGAATCTAACTCTAGATTTTAAAGGATAGGATCAAAACTCACAAGTTGAGCAACTGCATGACCAAATAAACAACACAAAACTAATATCTCTAATCTTCTTTCCAAGGACACTGGACTGGACAACTATTTCACTGATACTATATCAGCAACTACTCAAATCCATATGACGCAAGTGGTCTTCCATTTTTCTCTAGGTTCACACTATTAGTTCTATAGCATTCCTACAGTTTTCTCATGCACCTCCTGTGACTGTAATCCTCTTCCTCACTATCCTTGCATTATCTTAAATCAATAAATTGCCAGTTTTTGTGTAATTTATGGATTCAGATCTTTAGCTTGTCTCTTCGTCTATCTCTATATATATAGTCTCTTTGAGCCCCTATTCTATGAAGTAATAGTTCTTGATCCTCTTTGGCAGCAGCCTATTGCTAAGGAACTCTCTAATTTGCACAAAGAGAAATGTTCTGAATTTGGTTCCACCGCCAGCCATAAAAGCACAATTGGTTCTTGCTGTGTCTATAAAATTAAAACCAAGTCGGATGGTTCAATTGATCGTGTAAAGCTAGATTTGTTGCTAAGAGATTCACCCAGAAGTATGATATGGATTATGAGGTGACCTTTGCTCAGCAAACATGACTATTATTTCGGTTGCCTCTGGCAATGTATCTCAAATGGCTCCTAAGAACACTTTTTCGAATTGAGTTCCTCAAGAGGAAGTCTATGTAGTACCCCTCCTAAAGATCAGAATGTAGACCTTAAAAAAGAAGAAGAAGAAGAAAACGTAGTACTGAACCATCAGATAGCATTTGCATATGCAACTTGATTTACAGAATAGAATTCTTGCTTTGTACTCTCCAACGCAATAAAATATCTTGCTATTATTAGTTCACAGTTCAGCTCGAATATTCTTCTTCCTCTAATACTAGGACTTGGCAAGTGAATCGTGTTCACGTCAGATAAATTTCAAAACTCAAAATCATTTTCAACAAATTTGAAAGAATTTTCATCATGCTTGAACATAAATTGAGTTCATGAATTCTTACTTGAAAAGATGAAAATTGTCAAGATCTTTGTAGTTGAATCAACTTACTTTCCAAAATCCAGAATCTTCATTTTCTTGTACTCCAATGGGTTCCAATCTCAATCGCAGAATGATATTATTATTCCACAATATAAGTGCCAAAAATTGTGAGTTTTCATGTCAAAATAGTGATTCTTGAACCTTTTCAATTTTAGTGTATTTTTCCATACGAGTTTTACATTCTTCTTGCCATCTTTTCTCTCCTTTTTTTTTATAGGAATTTGTATAGGAGGTAAGGGAGGTTATGGGGAATTGTATGCTTCAATTCCGTGTTAAAATCATTCCCTTCAATCATTTTGATATTTTTGAGAGTCCGATCACCTCACTTGAACGACTCACGACCAGTATTTTCCCACAATTTTCGTAGTAACAAATGACAACATCAACTTTCAGGAGTGTAACAATTTGAAGGTCAAACTTATCGAGTCAAAATGAAGTCTAATTGAATTAGAAAGATGCACATCCTCTTCTATTATCCCCGAAGTCTGTGAATCAGAAACTACAAGGGTTAACTATATGTCACATCCGAAGTGAGGAAGACTCAAATTACAACTGAGCGAAGGTATATCGACAAAATAATCGCTTGATCGTTAGAGGAATCCCTTTGAATCAAGACAACCTTGTATCATAGCAATAGGCCCGTATATGTTTTTTTTTTTTTTTTATCTTATGGATCCACTTACACCCCACAATTTTGGGAGAGTGTAGAGAGATGAGTCCAAGTATAATTCTGAAGAAGTGCTTCAAATTCTTGACGAAATATTATTAAAAGACTTGGTGATGAAGAGAGGTTGAGTGGGACCGTAAAATTTGGTGGAGAGTCGTGGCTGACACCACCTCACTTTCTTTGATTGGTTATAAAGGGGAACATAATTTCATTTGTACACTGATTTTTTATATTATTGTTGATCTTCGCATTGTTGTCAATAAATAATTGAATGAAAAAATTACTTTTTTAAAATTGTCCAATTCGATAATGCGATGTGTTAAAGTGTAAATAATGGTGTACATTATGATGTACACCAAGAATGATTGAAATGGAAAACACAATATCAAAGATGGTCGACGTGATTGTATTGTATGGGAATAAAAGACAGTCTAAAGTGGTAATATTGTTGGTGATTGTCTAATTCGATAATTCATCTGTCTAAAGTTCAAATTAGTATTCGAATTTCAAGATTAGTGTGCTCAAAAAGTCACCATTTTGAGTCACGCAAGAATTAAGAGCCTGTTTGGGATAGATTAAAATTGGATTAAAATTGAAAAACTAGTCGTTATTGTTGACTTTTATTAGATGGGTGTGACTCAATAACGACTATATTTTCAATTTTAATTGGATTTTAATCTGTTACAAACGGATTCTAAATATCGAAACTGTGACTAATATACAAGTGTCCATGTTTCAATTTAACGTGCTATGAAGGTTTCCTTTCGCACAAAGGAGATGTGAAGTAATTCTGAATTTACAAACCGACATTATTGAGCTTTTTTCATAAGATTTTAATCTCGAACGTATTCTAATCTTTCTTATTAGATACAGTGTTTATAATTATATTGAGTCATATTACGCTAAGAAAAAAATAAATGGGGTTAAAGGCAACGATTAAATTTAACGACATATTCCATAGAAAACACAACGTTTTATCAGTTTTCAGTTACATAATTCATTAACTTTTATCGAAATATATCAAGTCTTTCGATAAAAGGTTTGTGAAACAACTCCGAACTAGAACGTGAATGGATTGACATACAAAAGCTTGCAAAAGGAAATATTGACAATGACAAAAAAAGAATCTAGGACTAGGACATAGCCGTTGGATACGCTATTAATATTCTCGTCAGATCTAAAGCAGTAAAAGGTGCATAATATAATACACAAAAGTAGCCGTTTCCTGTCTAAAAATTTATAGCCGTTGCAATCCTCTGAATGCAACATTAAAAATCTTGAAAGAAAGCCCCATCTAGTTTCCTTCTGATTAGGAGTCTCCTATCATTTGAGAATTAAAAACGTGAGGGGGACCAAATGGGGCACCCAAATTATTTCAAAAGGAAATGATGATGAATTAATGACGAGAAAAGAAGATTATCGTAGTAATCTTGGATGCCGCCTGCTGTGTTTCCTCCTTTTTGTCGCATTCAAAATCCATCTTCCAATTTTTTAAAGTGTAACGCTGGGAAACTTGCATAATCCATAACCTACAAAAAGTTAAAACAAGTAATTAAAAAAAAAAAAAAATGTCTGAACCTTTCTATGACAGAAGTTCTCATCGAACTTGTACACTATGCTCACAGTGTTCATTTCTATGCAACATTTCATAAAAAGTCAGAATTCCTGATCCCTTCAAGTCCTATTGATATAAATGTGTTGAAATTTCAAGTATGAGTCGTAAAGTGGTAATACTTACTTGGATCATGAGCTGTCTGCACAGCAAGGCCACTGAAGTAACAAGTCCCGCCACTCTTCTTAAACTGCGACCAATAAGAACTAAAAGCGTAACTTGCATGGTTAATCAAAGAATTAGGCTTGTAACACTTTCCACCCGGTTGGATCGGGTCACACGTCCGATTACCCTGACCACAGGCATAAGACAGAGCCCCGCCCAGTGCGGTCCGGTTCGCTCCTTCGGCTACTGCACACCAGATCTTACCCTTATATGGCTCATTGTTTGTAGGCTTAGGCAATGGTGGGTACTCCGACTCTGGTGTCTTACCAGATAAATCAATAGGATACACATAAGACCCGTTAGGATATAACAAACCAAAATGCCGCTCGGTACCTGGACCTGGCTTCTGGTTTTCATTATATAAGGCGAAAATCATGGTTGGGATTACCACCCCGGGTCTAGCCGGAGTTCCAATAGGGGGCTTAGCCATGAATTTCTTAACCACGTTTCTATTAAACGTGGCGGCATTGTAAATATTTGCACCGATTTGATCAATGTCGCCACCATTAGGCCAACCAGTTTCGGCTATAAATAGCCGAATATTCGGGTACCCAAGTCCCTTCATGGCAAAAATAACAGAGTCTAGCATTTGATCCAACAAATTAGTGTAGGTCAAACCCGAAACTGGATCTTTGTAGGTAATGTTTGTGGCTGCTAGCAAAGCATAATCAAGATTGATTTGGGTTGGTTGATTTGCCCAAGCAAAATAAGTGTACACATCAACGAAGAAAAATGACTTAGTTCTGTCCAAGAAACGCAACAATGGCTTAATAACTTTATCCCTAACATCAGACCTAAAAGTACCATTAGACGGAGGGAATGAAGATTCTAATGCGTCCATTGCTAATGGAGTTCCAACTTTAATCTTCTTTAGACCGAATTTCTTCACAGAATATCTGATTTTACGCATAGCAGGTACAAGATTGAACCAGGTGGTGTTGGGTGGGTTGCTCAAGATCTCATTCCCTACTAAGAGGTAACGGATCAGGGTTTTCGGGTAAAAGGGTACCACATTGGTTTTGACCCATTCATCTGCTAGTGTTTGGTTTGAAGAGATATTGGTGATGATTTCGTTTGGGACCATGACTGAGGCTTGAAGGTGAGTGCCTTTAAGGGCTTCGAGGATTTTTGTGTTGGCATCATAGATTTTGACACGTTTGGCTCCGAGTTTCTTGATTAGTTGAATCGATTTTGATTGTGTCGGCAGGTTATTGCCCAGTTGACCGTAGCATATTCCAATCTTGGGCTCCATTTCTCCATCTGCAAATCAAGAAAATAGAACAATGAGTTAGACTTAAAAGAACACATGATACACAAGTTAATGTTAATATATGTGTATGTATCTTACTGGAGAAAGAAGGGCATAGAGCTAGAAGAGAGAGCAGAAGAAATAGGAAGAAACCCATCTCCTAGATTTACTCCAATCCTCTTTTCTGTGTCTTTTCGTGCTGGAAATTGATGAGATTTATGAAGGATTGGCGAATCTATGGTGGTTCAGAGAGAATGAAAGGCAGGATATGATTTATGGAGGATTTACAGTTTATAGATCCGGGAGAGACGTGTATAGAACGCTGAGCTCAAAAAGGGTGTGTGAAAAGTGTAGAACAAAATATGTTAGTCAACTGTTTGATAGTGTAATCCTACGTCTAGCCGTCTAGGGCTTGTTTGTTAAAACTTTATTAAAAAATTATTATTATTATTATTTATCAAGTTTTAATTTTAAAATCGTATTCATGAACTTACAACTTTCATATTTCAATCCATGTCAGAGTTGAGAAGATATAAATTAATTTTATTGATAGACTTCTGCTGTTTGACACCCTTTTTTTTTTTTTTTTTCTAATTCTTTTTTTCTTTCTTCATTTCAACCACATATTCTATCAATAAAATAATATTACAGATAAATTCAAAAATTCTCCTTACATTTTAACCACACATTCTTCCATCAATCACTATTCAAAAACTAATTTTTCTCCCAAAATGGGTGTCTAACATAAGCGATCCATTCAAGGGAAAATTACAGCTATAATTACTAAAGTTTTAGTAATTCCACAAATGGTTACTGAAATTATTTTCTTATGACAATAGTTACTCGATTCTTGTTGTTACACTAATGATCATTCGATAAAAAGACATTAACGTTAAATCCTTCCTAACGCAAACGAGACAATGAAATTTATTACATTAAGTCAACGAAAACTATTGCTAAGACGAATGTGAACTTGAAGTGCAATTAAAGTCCAAAAATCTTCCAAAAACTAAAGTCGCATTACATTTTCTCGTACAAAAGTATTTTATCCATAATCCCTAAAAATAACAAACTACAAAGTAAGGTGACTATCGGTTATGAGCGACTATGAATTGCATTACTCAATCTAATAAGTTCGACATTCTTTATTAATAATTATACTTGTCGTTTCGCAGCAGTGCGACTACACAAATTTATTGAGTTAAATTTGCCCCTGTTTGAAATCCATTTTGAAGAGAATAGAAGTTTTGGAACAGTGATTGATGTGAGAATGTGTGGTGAAATGAGAATGTGAAATTAATGAGAGCCAAACGGGGCTATTGATATCAGTTAGTTGTAATTTCCATAATGTATCGTGAAAGTGTATTATTCGTTTATCAGAATATTACACTTTAGCTACTGACTTTACCTTTCTTGTACAGAAAAGTTGAGCAAAAAGAAGAAATGGATATTGTCCTCGGAGAAAAAGTATTTGGTCCCTAAAGTTTCAGAAATACTTCAGGTTGATCTTTAAAACTAAATTTATTTCAGATTAGACACTAAAGCTTCCTAATTTTATATTTCCATGCAAGCCTAAATTGTGCCAAAAAACTTGACTAAGCGACGACTAAGGCTAACGTGGAAATTATTTAACAATGAGCTAGTACTTTGTGATATTGATAGCTTATACGTAAGATTTGACATTAATGTTAAGAAACTTTAAGGATGTGTTTGATTGGCAAATGTAGAAAAAAATTTCAATTCCGTGTAAGTTGAAAAACAAAAACACAAATACCTCATAGAAATGTATTTTTCATGAAATTGGCAAAAAAAAAAACAAGTTTAAAGTTGTTGTACCTTAAAACTCGAACTCTATTTTCACTTTCGTATTAAACAGACAAAGCAGGGATTGAATTTATCATATGTGACATTTTCCATGGAATTTAACGGACCCTCAGACTGATTTGAGATAAAATTAATTTTAAAGATCAGCTTAGAATTTATCTGTAACTTTAAGGACCATCTTTAAATTTAACCGAAAAGGAAAGTGATAAAAGTTGGGTCTTTCTGACTCCTCGTTTGAGTGTGCTTTGTTATATTTCGAGGAAGCCAGCAAAAGTTGTTTACTTTTTCTAGGATACGGTTCGGAATTTAGAACTAAGCTTTGTTAAAACTTGCAATTAGGTTAACGATATAATTCTTCTTAGTTACAACTCACGACAAAGTCCACAATGATCAATTCCTAATCTTAAGTTTTCGATCAATTTAGTCAAAAGTCGAATAAAATTTTCCATAAGATTTTCTTGATGGTTTATGTCTAATTCCATTCTAAATTTTATTAAAAATTGAAAAATATGAACCAATTTTTGTATTTGAGTTTAGAAACTATGTTATAGAATCGAGTTTTATCTACATTTGAAAAATCAAATGGTATCTAACCCCAATTTGTTTCCAATTATTTGAGGTAGAAAATGTATTTTTTGGCCCCTTTTTCAAAGAAGTGGGTCTCACTGTGAGACAAAATTGTCAAAAAGGCGACTGATCTATGTTGCAACGGTAAGAATTGACATTATAATGGGAAACAAATAGAAGCCTAATAAAGGACGTTAATTTTGTTTATGACGATCAACCATCATCTGTTGAGCTTATAAGCAGCATCATTGCTCATCAAAGTGAAGATCTTTCGACTCGAATCCATAATCTAATCTTTGATACTATTTGTAGAAAAAAATTAACCATTTTATCTAAAAATTATACGGCGTCCAATGAATAATACTAAACTTTTTATGATACTCAAATCACAATCATATGAGCGACCAACTGGTGGGCTCAAAAGTGGAATAGTTGCTCAATGATACAACGCTCTTGTGATTTAAATTCATGATCTAGTCTATGATACAATTGTAAAATTGCATTTTAATCGTCATATGTGAAAATTAATTGATGTTCACAAAGGCAGCATCTTTTATGACATTAAATTATTGTACGAATAACTCAAACTTTGGACTTCGAGCAACGTTGTTGTTCTCCAACACATATTAAAGTTTTGGAATTAGAAACGTGTTTCAAATAAAAATGTTTTTATTTTTAAAGTTTGGGTACACCTTAAATATGGTGAGATAGGGAGAGAATTAATATGTGTAGAATAGACTTACAATCCAAGTTAGAATAGTTCTCTTCTTGTATCGAGTGCGATTGTGTTTGGGTTTCATTATAAGTAATTTATAATTTCCTTATAATGAAAAAAATACTGAGTATCATGAAATGTAGGAATAATAAATAGATAGTCGTTTATGGAGAAAATTGTTTTAGTACCATTAGTATTCGGTATTCTTCAATATTGTTTAAATTGGCATGTGTATTAAAATAAATGATATGTTAAATGAAAGAGTAATGTTATTCATTCCCAGTGTGTTTACAAACACAGTTTAGGTGGCTCTAAATGATATGTTAAATGAAATGTGAAATTAAATAAATTTCACATATCATTTAATGTCACAATAACGTCACATACACTGTATTTGTAAACACATTGGGGATGAATAACATTATTCTAAATGAAATGTAAAAATAAATTATTTATTTAATTTCACGTATTATTTGATGTTACATTAACACCGCCTAGACTGAAATATTAACGTGTGAAGTCCACTAGCCAACAAAAGGGAAGGAATCATGAAATTGTGCCACTTGTCATAAACAAAATGCGGCATGTATTTGACGAATGACACATTCAAAGAAAGTATCGAAAATGATCTTGTCACTGTCGCCGTGGAAAATTACATGCAGGAAATGACGAGGGCAATTCTGTCTTTTGAAATTGTAAACCAAGGGTAAAAATGGGATCAACAGTAATATGAACGTTGGGGCTAATTCAGATGTGCAAACCGGGGTTGGCCAGAATATATATAATAATTGAAATTTTGAATTTTCAAAGTTCCAAAATTGCTGATTTTAACCGTTCTTGGACGCTTGAATCGTATTTTAGTGAACGCCGCTCTAAAAATATAAATTTGTTGCATTGAATAATTCTTAACAATAACAATAACTCCTCGTTTGATATCCTTTTTTTTTTCAAAATACATTTTTTTTTTCAATGACACGTTTTTTGATAAAATAATATTACACGCAACAAAAAAGAAATTCTTTCATTTTTAACCAAACATTTTTCATCATCTGCTAGAACCACTGTATCTATAAATAAGGCGACAAAAAAAAAAAAAAAAATTTGTATATGTAACGCCCATGTTTGAGTACATTCTCATTCTTCTACTCATTTTCAACTGTACATTTTTCAATAAAATAATATTTTTATCGCATCAATAATTTTTCCTTTCTTTTCAACCACATATTCACCGTCACCTCATAAAAAAATACATTCTCTCCTGAAAAATGTGCATCAAACTCATCTGTAGATAAATCCTTGTTTTTAACGGACGTTCCACCAACCCCAAACTGGGCCCACCCACCCTCTTTGCACACTTTCTCCATTACCAAGGTTAAGAAATATGGGAAAGAGAGTACTTTATAGTTTTTACATGCCTAATGTAAATTTTTAAGAAGCCAAAGTTGTCTTATTGCTATTGATTATTGCACTGGGTGTGAAAAGCATCTTAAAAAAATCATAAATTAGACGACGAATAGAATTTCGTTGTCTGTTATGAGATCTAGAACACTATTATTATTATTGTTTAAATGAAATAGAAGTCACATCAAGACGCATAATTTGTTTTCACTGCTCCACTTGTCTTTCTTTTAGCTCTTGTTTGACCTTTTTTTTTTTTTTTTTTGAGATTATAAGTTGATGGTTTCATATAGTTTGTTATTTTTGCTTCTTTTGTTTGAATCCGGTGGAAATTACATCGAACTAGATTTTTTAAAATCCAACTTAAAAATACATATTTAGATTTTGTATATACAAAAAATCAGATATTAATTCAAATCATAATAAAAAAATTCAATACTAATAATAATAATATTAAATATGAGTGTGTTTGAGCCACATTATTGTGGAAAAATGTATTTTAGAACAGTAGATTGATAGAGAATGTGCGATTGAAAAAAAAAATGAAAAGTTACTGATGTGATAGAAAATATTATTTTATTAAAGAATGTGTGGTTGAAAATAAGTAAAAGAATGAAAATAAAAATTTTAATATGGTTCAAACAAGGGCTATAATTAGGCTCCATTTGATCTCCATTTTTTTCTATCGTTATAATGAGAAATATGACCGTTGGAGTTGCTTTTTTGAATTGCAACGATCATATTTCTCATTATAATAAAAAAAATGAGGATCAAACACACATTTAATCCATCACATCCACTATGCCTACCCGACAAACCTTAATTCATTTTCACAAATGTCTCTTTACCCGCTTCATTTCCCATCGCCTCTTTGCCCACTTATTCTTCGACGACTCTACACGACAAGTAGCAGTGCCCTTGCGCTCCTAGACAAGAGCACTAGGTGATGCCTAGTGTTGTTGCAGTTCATGCGCAACGATGAACTGTAGCGCTCTTCGCGTTTCACACGAACTACAACGGGTAATGGGTTGGTGTTTTTTCATTTTTTCAGTGGGTTTGGATTCTGGCTTTAATTGGCGTGTTGGGTTATGGGTTACCTGAAAGCCCAAGATTGGCTAACCAAGAGGGGGTGAATTGATTTTTAAAACTTTTTCGTTAAGTACACAAAATTTAAAACTAATAATCACACAAACGATAATGAATCAAACCAAACATGAATATGTACGTAGATAATCGAGATAAGTTTGCACAAAGTAGAAAACATTAAGTAAAAGAGTTAGAGAGTGCAAACGATATAATATAGAGGTTCGATCCAACGCAATGATCTACGTCCCCCGTTATCAAGCTCTTCGTCACGAGTAATGCCTTTTTCAATATGTTGATTGACTTGTGGTGCAATCCAACCATTTACAATGCTTCCAGTGACTTACAATCAAGGAGCACCGATCATTTTACAATGTTGAGTTTTTCAACACCTCAACACGACCCACAATTCAAAAATGAATATACAAGTGAAAACTTCTCTTCTTGATGAATAATAGAATCAAAATTGATAATAAGAAGAGAAGAGACAAACACTTCAATGGATGACAATGAGTTTAGCTCAAAGTGTTGATATGAAAAACTTTTCGATGAACAAATGATTTTCACAAATTTAATCACTCAAAAGTTTTTCAACAATTTAATGCTTTTTGATCTTCTTAAAGATAGAAAATAATGTAGTTGAGATCAATAAAAGCTTCATTTTAATACTCATGAATGGTTAATGCAAGTGGAGGAATAGTGAAATATTTATAGCACTCAAACTATGTTTTTCTCATCTGTAGGTGGTGGTGTAGGTTTTCTGATATGTGGACTATGGTTTTTTTTTTTTTTTTTTAATGTGTGTAGCAATCTCAAGTTTGTGATGGTGTTGGTGGTTTTTTGATATATGGGAGGGTAGTTTCTATCGTAGTTTGTGTTGGTGGTGGTGATGGTTTTGTTGATAATGCAGGTGTGTTGTGGTGATGTTAGGTGGCATGGTTTTTGGTTGTTGTCGGTAGGGCGATAATATTAATAGGATGGTGGTGATGTCGATTGTGGGATGGGGAGAGTGTTTATGACCAATTATTCGGGCGTTGTAAGTGTAACTAATAATTGTTAGTTTGTGATCGTCAAATAATATGTGACCTAGAAGAATATGTAATTGTGACTCAAAATTTGGTAAAATCTTGACCAATTAATCATAAAATTTGTAATTGTGAAATAAGTCGTGGTCTATAAAATTTATGATTTGAAATCGTGAAATAAGTTGTGACCTATAAAACTTATTATTTATGACCTATAAAGTTTTAGATTTGTAACCGAAAAATAATTTGAAACCAATTAATTTGATAATATGTGATTGAGAATTAAATTGTGACATATAAAAATGTAATTATGACCATAATATATTTAATTAATAAAATGTATTTTTAATTAACTATTTCATAAATAAAATTTAATTAATATCTGATTTTTGAAAGAATAAACATTGTTTCAAATTGATCATACTCAATCCCTTACCTATACAATTTTTCCTTGAATCTATACATAAAACAGGTAAATTGTAGTACATTTCACTGATTTCAGCCAATGTTTGGGCTCCATTTTAAGTAAAATGTGTTTTTTCTCTATACTTTTTAAATCACACGTTATTCAATAAAATAATATTATAAGTAAATCCAACTTTTCATTTTTTTAAACCACACATTACTAAAAATAAATTACTCTTCCATAATATATTTTTCCCAAAAATACATTTTAATGGAGCCCAAACATACATATATTACCATTTAAGTCTATATGTACTTTCTCAATGGTGTTCAATTATAGCCTTATCACTTCTAGCCCTCGTTTGATAGTTGTTATAAAAAGAAATTGAGAGAAAATAATATTTTAAATAGTAATTTTTAAAAAATATGTGGTTAAAAAGTTTTTGAATTTACGTGCAAAATATTTTATTGTGTGTATGTGTGGTTAAAAATAAGTATGAAAAAAAAAAGAATTTCGAAATAAAGAAAGTCAAAAGGACTTAATTTTAAGATTTCCTTCATTTCTTTGATCATTGCACATCTCTTACCTTCCTTTTGAAAAATCTAAAAAATATTTATAATAAGAGGATTAATAGTTAGTTCCTCAATATTTGTGAATAATAATGTGCAATGGCTATAAGCCTGTGTTTGGTTTAGATAAAAATCAATTTTTAAGTAATTTTGATAAAAGTTGATAAAATATGATCATGAAAAATCCATAAAATATGTAATTGGAATGAGTCTTGAATTTATTTATTTTTTTTAAAAAAAATGGGAACCAAACAGAGGTAAATATAGTGAACATGCAACACTTAAAAAGAATTTTTCGAGCTTCCGTGTTGATTATATCATTCTCAACACAATCATGTTTGGTGTACATCATTGTCTACACCTTTGTTTACATCATGTCACATGTCATTATCTCTTTTGTCAGACTAAAAAAAAACTATTTTTCATCCACTTATTTCTTGACGGCATATCAAGTGTCAATACAAGCGTACACAATTGATGTACAAGCAACATAGCACTTGTGTTCTTGCCGAGTACGAACAACTATTTGACAGAATGAGCATTACTTCCATTTAATATTTATTTTTCCCAGGCTTAACAAAACATACTTTTAATACAAATTGTTCATTCTCGATTTGTTCAAAAGTTTTTTTTCTTAAAATGTCATATCGTCTAATAATGTTCACGCACTGGTTGTATTTTAGTTCCGATCATGGCATCAAAAGAGCCATATGTGTTGGAGACTGCTTTCTATGATTGATAGTTTTGTCGTGGCATTGCAATATGATCATGATAGGTCAAGGCCTTGTATACATAAAAATAGTGTAAATCATGAATGACTCTCAATAATTAAACTTTAACTCTCCAAGTAATTTAGATGCATCCAATTCCATTTTCACACAATCACTTTTTAACTGACTTATCTAAAAATCAAACATTTTATGGTCATCAATCACGATCATACAAGTGACCAACTTGTGGGCTGAAAAAGTGGCATCTTCGCTAATTTATATGACGTTCTTGTGACTTTAATCCATAATCCAATCTATGATACAATTCGTAAAAGGATTAATCTTGTTGTACCAAATATTTTACCAACCAGCCGCTCCTCCAATAGGGGGCGGCCATGTGTCAAGTTGGTAAAAAATTTGGTAAATGTAGCATATTCCTTCGTAAAATTGCACTTTAACCGTCTTATCTGAAAATCAATTGATATTCATTAAGGAAAGAATATGCCTTGTATGACATTAGACTATTATTATGTGAATAACTCAAAACTCTAGACTTCAAACAAACATTGTTGTTCTCCAACACATTTTTTTAAAGTTTCAATTTTCGAAATAAAATTGTTTTTATTTTAAAAGTTGAGTACACCTTGAATATGGGGAAATAGGGAGATAATTTCTATGTGGTTCTTGTTAGAGATAAAGACTCGAGGTTGATAGCTATTTAGATTCTCGTATAATAGATAGAATAACAATTATCTTATACGACGTCACTAGTAGAATGGACTTACATTCAAGTTAGAATAGATCTCTTATTGTATCGAGTGTATGACTATGTTTGGTTTCATTAAAAATTAAAACTCTCAAGATACTTATTTCATACATGGAGACCAATATAAATTAAAAATTAAAACTCTCTTACGTTGTCTGTTATGAGTAGAGATGGCAACACACGGGTTTGGGACGGGCTGAGTTGGGTCCCGGCGAGCCCGTTTATTTATTTTTTATTTTTTTCAGTTAATTATTATTATTATTAATTTGTAATTAATTTTTTTTATTCTTCATGGGGCGGGTTTTTTTTTTTGCCCCATTCGGGTCGGGTCGATATTTTTTGCCATCTCTAGTTATGAAATCTAGAAGATTATTATTATTGTTTAAAAGAGAATGGTAAAGATATTATAAAATAGAAGTCACAGCAAGAAGCTGGACGCATAATTTGTTGAAAAAAGGCCGGCAGCAACATAAACTGCTCCATTTGTCTTCCTTTTAGCCCTTATTTGACATTTTTTTCTTGAGATTATAAGTTGATAAGAGTTCATAAATTTTATGGTAAAAAGTGGATAAAAATTCTGGGTCTAATAAATTTTTTTTTTTTTTTATCTATACATAAAACCCAGTAAATTGTAGTACATTTCAGTCTCATCCTTGTTACATATGGTACCTTTTAATTCTATATGTACTTTCTCAATGGTATTCGATTTAATTCAATTCTTGTCGAAATTGAACCGTGCGAAGTCATTATCACTTTTAATTTTGAATTTTGCTATTCGTCTTGGCCCTAGACGAAGTTCATTAAATATATAGTTAAAAAGAGTTTGGAGAAAAAAGAAATTTAAAAATGGGGCCAAACAAGAGCTAAAACTCGAGAATTTTTCTATCTTCAGTGCTGATATAATTGAGTTAAGCTTTTTGACAGAAAGAAGTTGAGACCCCGTTTGACCTACGTCACATGAGAGTATGACCCATGTGAATGGAAAAAGTAAAAAAGTGATCCCCTACATTGTGAGTATGCTGTCAGGAAGGGTGTGTCAACACTGCAGCAGTTGATATCATTCCCAAAACGACTTTGAAATGGCACTTGCATTCTTGCATAGTACAAACCACTATTTGACAGAAGGAGTGCCACTGCCTTTTGGGCTATCAAAGAAGAATATCTTACTACTTGGGCATTTTTCTTTTGTGCTTTTGCAGTTCCTTTTACTTTCTTCTTTTCCTCTTTCAAAATTTCTTATGTAACCACCCTTTACCTTTAAAATAAGCAAAGTACTTTTATACACCTTATCTATAAAGTAAAATTATAAAATAAAAGTATTAAAGAGAAAATAACTTCTAAACAGTATCAATCATACTACACGTTCAGGGCGACATCGGGTTCGCCCTTCTTTTAGAATAATCCAAAAAATATTAGTTCTCTGTTTGACCCTTATTATCAATCATATATTTAATGGACACACAATTTTTATCGAATACACATTTCATTAACTTTTATCAAAATTTTATTAAAAATCTATTTTTTATCAAAACAAAACATGGGCTATATATATTTGGCAAGATATGTTAATATTTAATAACAAAACATACTTTAAGTACAAATTGTTCATTTTTGATTTGATCAAAAGTTGTGATAGATTAATTTTCTTGTATATCATATCGTCTAATAATATTCACCATTGATTGTATTTTGATGATTTTAGTCTCGACAATGGCATCAAAAGAGCCATATGTGTTATAGACTTGCTTCAACGATTGATAATTTTGTTGCGATATTGCAATTTATGGTTGCATTCACAAAAAATACCGAAAATCACGATTCACTTTCAATGATTAAATTTGTAACGCCGAAAGACTTACACAAGTAATGTAGATGCATCCAATCGTGATTCTACATTTCTACTCACTGAACTGTTACATCTGTTGTTTATTTCGTATTAAATAAAAATAACAAAAACATTAAAGATCCTAGCGAAACTCAGATATGTTAGATTACTATGGTAGAAGTTTGGTCATATTTCTCACATACATTCAGAATCATTCTATCCCAAGAATCACTGCCTGCACTTGGAACACCAAAATACCACCTAAGATTTATACTTATAGTCCTATATGGAAAAATTAAACTCTCATTATAATTTAACGTCAAAGTTAGCGATTAATTTTATTTAAAAATTCACAACTATCACCCACTTATTATCTAAACATTTTACGTGATTTGCTACTCATTTTTAATATAATCTCATTATAAATGTCTTCTCGATGCTCAATCGAGTAATTATATTTTATTCCCATCCTTATCTAAAGTGTTACTACATTGCTTTTTAGTATGAGGCAGCAGAAAATCATCAAAACGTTTCATGATGTGTTCAAGTAAGGCTATCCTATGAGGCATTATCAAAGAATTCAAGAAAACTCAAAATCGCAGCCTTATGAAGCTCATTATCATAGGCTCGTGAAAGACGAAGCTTTGCCATAAAAATCAAGCAAAATTGAAAGTCATTCAAGTCCTAGGCTTAACATAAATGTTAAACTCGGGCTTGAAGGACTATTATTATCAAGTCACCTTCACACGAATGTCACGCACGAGCTACATCAAACAGAAAGCCACGCTTCACATACTGAACTAATCATCGCGAATGATTCAAACGTCCAACAAATCTCTATACGTCTCGTTGGAATTTCTCCGGTGAGGCAAAGCTAGTTACCCAATTTGCCAATGAGGAAAGGCTTGCCAAATGTGGTTCTTGTTTGGGCAAACCTCTCGGTTAGTAAATAAGACCAACCTTATCGTCAACCTCTCTAGAGGCAAGTTAAATGGCAAATCTATTTGCCTCCGAAAAATACTTTAAAGTCTAATATGAAGCTACGTATCTTCATATTTATGCCTCGAGTAAATGAATAACAGGAGATGATACTGACACTTAACAAGAGATTTATTGTCACGTGAACTGAGACGATTAGAAAGTGCAAATATAATTACTTATCAACATGGCCCCAAGAGATATTAAAAGGTCGGTATATCTGTAATACTCTAGAAGTTAGCTTTTCTATTAGAAGTCCATGTAACATAAGTAAAAAAATGTATGAAATCGAACCCTAGTTAAAATCTCGGTCCATTTTGTTTCACTTGCATACTTATTTTTCTTTATAGTACTGACATGACTGTCGAAGTGCAATCAGTGCCCGGACCACCACTCCTTTGAACAGCTGCCTTTGCAACAGTTGGACTCGGAGATAGGAAGGATATTTTGATATCTTATTAATCCTACCAGATTTTGACGTCAACAAATTGAAAAGTTTCAAATTAGATAGAAGCCTCAATCATGAGTACTTATTCTCGACTAAATTTGAGTAAGTAATTATTTCTAGTAAAAACTTCTTCATAAAAATCGCTACCCAAACAGTTCTTACCCTTTGTGCTTATCGATGATACGAGTTGTCTGGTGCATGAGAAAAAATAATTTTAGAGACCCTTTATGGATAGGGGAATCTTGATCTCAAGCATAGAACTTGTATATGAAGAAAAGAAGAGTGTTTAATTGGCATTTAGACAATTCAATTGTTATGAAAATTATTAATTAAGCATTGTTTGGTAGAAAGTAAGCCCCAATTATCAGTCATTTTTTTGAGATTATAATTTTTGGAATAATGTTTTTTAAAAAATGTGTGGTTAAAAAAGAAGAAAATATTTTGAGTTTACGTGTAATGTTATTTTATTGGAGAATGTGTAATTGATAAGAGAATAGAGAAAAATGAATTATAATTTTAATGATGGCCAAATGGGGGCTAAACTCTAGATTTTTATCAAAATCAAAATCAACAATTAATTTTAATCAGATATTTCATAAGATTCATAACTTTTCATCCTCACATTTAATCAACTTTTATCAAAATTTATTAAAAATATGATTTTAATGCCCACCAAACAAGGGTTAAATTTGTTTAATTTTCAAGCTAGAAATGTTATCTTGTTCATCCTCTATTTGTGGGTAGACGAGAGAAAGGGGGTAGATGAAAGGGAAAGAGAATTGGTTGAAAAATAAAAATCTATTCCTCCTGTGGAAAATATTTTCCTTATTTTTTAAAGAAAATATAATTACGTGACCAACTTTTGAAAAATATTTTTCATGAAAAAAATGTCAATCATATACCTCAAAAGTAAAAATTTAGGTAGAAAAAAGACACATTTCATAAAAAAATAAAATCAATCAAACACTCAAAAAAAATAAAGAAAGTAGTACGATAAGATTTTACAAAAGGATGTCGAAGTAATTGGTTGGATAAATCATAATATAATTTGAAATCAAAGTTAAACATTAATTTTGACCATATATTTACGATTATCATGTTCATGTCGCTGGACCCACTCCTCCTCCTCCTCCTCCTCAATAGTTCTTATTTATAAACAAGTACTTAAGTCAAAAATCATCCCCAATTAGTATTAGTTTTGTCAATTTCGAACAGTTCGATGACTGTAGTTCCTAGGTTAGTGGGCCTTGAGAAAGAAATTCCCATTACGAGCTACAAAAATCTTGGAGCCCTATTATTATCTTTTCGACCCAGATTCATGTGTTGAAACAACTTCGGGTCTGAGTATGGACTGTCTATACAGGCTTGGTCCTCACGGATCATTTGTTAAAAGGGATTTTACTACTTGTACATAATAAAAGGATGAACCGCATCCCAGACGGCCCCCAGGTGCCTTGCCCTGAGCCTTTGTGAAGGAGGTAAATCACAGGTTATGCCTCCAAGAGTACATGGTGAAAGGCTGTTTGTACACTTGCGCTTATCCAATGGTCAAATCTATATTTCAAGATTCGAATTCTTGACGCGGTAGCCTCAAGCAAAGTTGGAGTTTTTTCACCTTCCCCTTTTACCACTTTGAGATGTGCCCTGGGGGCTACTACTTGTACATAATAGATTATAGAATATGATGTGTAGGAAAAAGACCGGAAAAAAAAAGTTGATTATATTTTAAATTGGCAAATGATACAGTATTATGTGGTAATATGTAATCCATTATGTAAAATCTTGATGCACATGTAGCAAAATTCTTTTTAAAAGTTCTTGATGCGTCTTACAATGGTTAATATGGTGTCAAGTCCTCTATGTAAGACGTTAGAACATCGTATTAAACAAAGTTTCTTGTGGAAACCTAAGGTGTATTATAACTTTATAAGTAACAAATATTTTTATTAGAGCACCTCATTTTCATTCACCAAGTATAAGGATCTTTCAAGTTTCAAAGGAACGACTTGAATTTTTTAAATAATGCTATTTATTAAATATTTTCATTTAAAAAATAATATAAATAGCTCATTGTGCGTGTTAGAAAAAGCTCAACTAAGCTTCGTCGAGATGCAAATTTTGATCAGACCACTTAGTCATGCTTTGTGCTTATTTATGACTATACTTCGTCTAAGCCCACATAACCTCGCAACAACTTGAGTTTGCTGTTTAATCAGTCCTTACATTTTTCTAATCAGTCCTTACTATGGGTTGGGGTGATTGGCAAATCATAGAGATATAAATCAAGAACTCACCTATTTGCATCGTTTTTTTCTTTTTCTATGAATGTTTTTTTTTTTTTTTTTTTTTCGTTAAACCTAAGAGGAAGATAATTTTAGCAATGTTACCACAATCTCAACAAAGAATTACTCGATGATATCATAAGAATAAGGAAAAATCCATTTGTACAATGATTTGGGTGTGAGACTCATTCTAATGTGAGAGATTGTAAAAATTACAACACCCTAATCATTGTACATATAGCATTGTTGGATCAATATCACAACTCGTGGCAAGCTCGAAAATGAAGACAACAACTCCACGTATCATGAAAATCAAAGTATCCCACAAATTATAGCAATCTTATTAATCGCTCGTGGCAATCTTGAAAGTAAATACACCAACCCCTCACGAAGCAAATAAAAAAACCCCCACACAAATTATAGCTATTCGGAGAACAATAGTGGTATCCTCAATTGAAATGCTGCCCCTATTTAGACCTCCGCTAAAATTTTAATGCATCTGTCTTTTTCTTCTTTTCAATCACATATTCTTCAATACAATAATATTACATGTAAACTCAAAACTTTTTCTTACTTTTTAACCATACATTTTTTTTTAAAAAAAAAAACTCATATTCCAAAATGGATCTTGCTATATGTCACGTGATATTATGTCATATATTAGTTTAAAATATAATCAACTTTCAATAAGTTTTGGATTTATAAGGATTTTATTAATAAAGAGATTTCAAAATATTCAAGATTAAAAATATACATAACAAAATCTTTTGAGATTTCATAATTTTTAATGAGATTATTATAAATTTTATGGAAATCTATTCAAATTCAAGAAATTCATAAGAGTTTATAGTCTAAAAATTATTAAAATCTGAGTTGAGAATATCTTGTGAACAAAATTCGGAAAAAGATCTTGGCAATCTGATAACAAATAACAAGTCAATCTTAGCATATAATCTTGGAAATGAACACATTATGTACTAGAAAAACGTGTTTGTTTTGTTTAAATACTCATGGTGGCTCACTTTGTTCAATCGAGTTATAAACAATACAATAAGGCATTCTCAATCCTCTCTCTCTCTCTCTCTCTCTCTCTCTCATCAAAAAAATTTCCTCAAGGGAAAATATGGATTGTACTCACTGGCTTCTGATATTTTCAACATGGTTTATCATATTCTCCTTCGTTCAACCATCCTCGAGTTATGATCCTACTCAAGAACTAATTGATGCGATTTGTCGCCAAACACCGGATTATGGATTCTGCACCGATGTTTTCAACCAAAACCGTCATCATCTTAGAATAAATACTATTGGTCTAACTCAAATAGCCCTAAATCAATTACAAAAAAACTCGACCAATACGCGGATTTTCATACAGAAGAAAGATGCTGCTGAAAAAAACAAAGAAATAAGGCATCTTTATAAAATCTGCAATGCTGATTATGGGGCAGTGATGGAGGTTTTGGAAAAAGCCATGAAAGAATTTGCAAGCGGAAATTTCAAGGTCATGTTAAATTTTATATCTGAAAGTGAAAGGCCTGTAAATGACTGTCAAAACATTTTTGGTGGCAACATTGAGATTGGATTGAAGGAAAGAACTAGGCAGGTGAAAATACTTATAAGCATGGCATTCACTGCTGGGAGTCTTACTGGCCTTTAAGTGTAATTTTGTCATCAATTTGAAATGATAATTATGATGTAAAAGCAAATAACATCTAGAAATAAAACACACATCTTTTGTTGGAGAATTCATGGATGGTGGTGACCATCATAACTCCCACGAGGCCCAAGAATGACGTTTTTATGACATGTTTAGTACGTAGATAGATAGAGAGAGAGAGAGAGAGAGAGGCACTATAATTTTCTTGTGTTGTTAATTGTACTAAATGTGATTAAAATATGTTATTAAAATTAATTGTTGACTTTGATTTAAATTAAAATGTGAATTCTAATTTCTATCGATAGGGACAAAATATTTTTAGAAATTATTAATTAAACATGTTTAAAAACAATTTCTTAATACCACAAATTTTGACTTTTCAAAATCCTTCGAAACCTGGCCTTAAATCAGGTCATATATTGGTAAAAGCTATAATATTTAGAATAATATATATTTATAATAGTTTTGATTGGTTCCTTGAATTATAGGATTCATCCCCACACACACACACACACACACACACACACACATGTCTTTCTCTTTAAAATATTCTTACAACATAGAAAATCTTAACCACTTTCTCAAGACATCACAACGGTTGAAGATCAAGAATTCAAATGATTTGCAATTGTGTGAACGCAGTTACTACAGCCAGACAGAGTCGAATGTATATGTTGTGACCTAGGTCATTTGGCATGTTAGTCCTTTAACCATGACTGTGTTGTTGATTTGTGACACCTAGTTTGTGACTTGTAAATTGTATCATTAGAAAATGTATTCAATCGACTTAGGCGATTGTCGTCCATTCGTACATGCTCCCAATTTGAATCATGTGACTATTTTCATTCCATGTGACCCCAATTCATAAATATGTAAAGCTTTGCCTAATGTGACCTTTGACAGGTTGTTTTGTTAGAAGCATTATGACTATGGTCTACTTTATATTCTAGAATCAAGATATATAGCATGTTCATATGACACGTGACAAACAATTGTTCATGAACCGTGTGTGCTGCGTGTTATTTAACGTAGTCATCCACTGCTTAATTTCATTTAAAAATAAATAAAGAAAAGAGGCAAGAAAATGAAGAAGGAACGAGGAATTGTAAGAATAATGTTATCTAATATCATTGATACTATAACATCACAATCAAGCTACATGTACAATTTTCTTTTAACATCAAGTTTGACATTCAATGAGGTGACATCAATTACGGCCTTTAATTTTAAACACACTATCAACTTACTGGTCATTTCATCCACATAAGAGACTATCATCCTTGATGTTAACAAAAAATGTATATTTAGCATTATGCATAACATCAAGGTCTTTGGCATGTTCATATAACACATAGCAAATGATTACTGTGACTGTTCCCATCATGTAGAATTGCAACCACATCATGACAGCATGTAACTAGAGGTGTCAAAACGAACGGGCCGGCCAAACCAGTGAAAATCAACCCGGATCGATCAGGGACCGCGGGCCAACCCGTGACCCGAGCAGCGGTTCACGGGTCAAGGAGGTGTGACATGTGGGTTTCGCGGGTTGCACCCCCGTGAAAAAAAAAATTATAATTAAATAGGTACTAACCTAGTTGGGATGTACTTAAACTATAAATTATAATAAAAGTAGGTACCAACCTAGTTAGGATGTACTTGTGCTATAAATATTTGATAATAGTAATTAAAAATGCATTTAGTTGTTATTTGTTTAAGTTAAATTTAACTTTGCAAAGTTATAAATAATTCATGTCACATTAAATTTGAATTCTATGTAAACATTTTTTGGTATAAATTGAATTTATCATTTTGTTCAATTCTTAATTTATCTTTAACAAAAAAAATATTTTTGTTATAAATATGAAAAATTCTATATTTTATAATTTTATTTATACAGTCATACATGCCAAACCGGAACAAACTGCAACCTGTGACTCTTGGGCTCGACTTGGATGAGTCAGCGGACGGGCCTGGGTTGTAGTTCAAAATTGTGGGCCGACCCGGAACCCGTAGCGGGCTGACTTTTTTTCACGCGGACCGTTGCCGGGCTCATATGTTGGCTGGCCGACCCGACCCGGACCACCCGGATTGACACCTCTACGTATAACGCTAGTTATTTAATCTATATTTGACAATCATTATTTGAAAGCTCTTTTTTCTATATAATTTCAATCATACATACATTCACAAAAAAAAATATTTCATACATAAAACCCAATTTTTTTTTTTTTTTAGTTTTTAAACACACATTCTCCTAAAAATCACTATTCAAATATTGTTTTTCCAAAACAATGATGGTCAAATGGGGGCTTAATTTAAAATGTTGTCATCCATCTATATGTGTTCCTAATATTAATCACATCACTATGCTTAAATTCATTGAAAAATAAATAAAAAAGGAACATAGACAAGAAAATGAAGAAGGAATGAGGAATTGTAAGAAAATTTTTATCAAGCACCAATAATATCATATCGCCAGCACTCCCTGTTTGAGCCACATTTTTGGGGAAAATGTATCTTGGATGATTGATTTTGTTTTTAAAAAAAATGTGTAGTTAAAAATGAATTTTGAAAAAGATGAAGGCAAACTAGGATTAATGCACTGTTAAGTTAAGGATCAGATTCTGAATTTTGTTTTAAGGAAATAAATTATTGATGAATGAACACGTGCCAAATCTTGAGTGCTTCGATTTTGAGTTTCTTGCTACGGAAGACACGCCTGTACGTTCTAGGAGTGTCAGTACAGATAACAAATATTTATATATTTTTTTGTCACGTCCAGTCCAAATCTATCTAAATCCTCACTTTGCCCTTCGCACCCACCAAGAGCCACCTTTAACCCTATTGGCTTATCCCAACCCCACCTCTCCCTCCACACATGCTATTTATTACTTTTGTTCATCAGCCTCATATAGAAGTTTTGGGAAAAAACAGCCACACTTAGAGGGTGTTGGGTGTAGATTAAAATCAGATTTTAAGTAGACTGTAATAGAAGTTTGAAATGTAGGATCCATAAAAAATGTAATTGATTATTTGATTTTGACTTAAATTAAAAGCTGATCCAAACAGACCCTTGGTATCTGTAATTATAATTTTTGGAATAGTAAAGCAAGTCATCACAGCGATCATCCTCGATAATAATAATTAGTATTACTCCGAAAAAGAAGATATGTAACGATTTCCAATCATATTCTCACCAATTCGTATAAGCTCATAAAAAAATAAAAATTAAGGAGTAACAATATAAAAGGATTAGAGTGTGTTTGATGCATATTAAAATGAGAGAATGCATTTTTTGAAGTGATGTGATGATGAATATATGATTGAAAAAGAAGGAAAAGTTACTGATGTGATGAAAAATATTATTTTATTGAAAAATGTGTAGTTAAAAATGAGTAAAAATGAAAATGTAAAAAATAATGTGGGTCAAACAGGGGCTTAGACTTAATTTCAACTTGCACAACATTATTTGGAGAAAAGTTAGTTTCTAAACCTTTCAATTAGTGTGATTTTGGGTCATCACTTTCAAAGTTAGATTTTGGTCCCTAGCCTATTTTTAACATAAACATGCAACATACATTGACAATTTTCTTAAACTGAGCCCCGTTTGGTGCACATTTTTTGAAAAAAAAAATGTATTTTTACTGTTGATGTGATGGGAAATATGCGGTTGAAAAAGAAAGAAAAATTATTGATTTGATGAAAAATATTATTTTATTGAAGAATGTGTGGTTGAAAATGAACAGAAAAATGAGAATGGAAAAAAAAAAAAAAAGTGGCCCCAAAGAATTTAAAAGTTAAAAGACCCAAAACTACTCCACTTGAAAGATCAAGAGCCCACAAGTAAAGTTTTTGTAGAAATGATTATTTTCAACCACCGAACTTATCCACAGGACAGGATAAAGCTGCATGTGGAGCCTGGAGGTACAAAGCCATTTTTGCGTGCCCAATGTGTTATAACTTCGTGGCCCTATCACGTTCATACACATCATCAATGGATATGCCGCTTCACCAAATCACAGACCAGACTACTTCATGTTCCGAAGTTTCCTTGTATCAGATAATATATTCAGTTTTTTTATTATTTTTCTGGGAATATTCGGTTGTGAATTCCTGGGAATTATATTAATATATAAGCACCAACTATAATCACTAGTCTCCATCCGGGGAAGTCTCTATTTTCAGAAAGAAACTCGTATTTATTTTTGTTATAAAAGCAAGCAGTTATCTGATCTGAAAACTGAAAAGGAGACAAAAATATGTTCGATTTTACGAGAATGAAGAGAGTCACTGACTTGTTGGATGATAAAGTAAAAGCACGGATCTTCGGCGGCAGCAGCAGCAGTGGGAGCGAACACAGTGCTCAAGCTGATGACGACGTCGTTTCACCCGATCTTTTCTTCGGTTTTCCTATTGATGATACTGCTGGAGATTATTCTTCTGTAGAGAAGAGTAACAATGATCTGGATTCTGATGAACGCGATTCATCAACGTATGATCCTGCTGATGGAGATTTGATTGAACGAATTCTCAATGATCGGACAGATTCGTTTAAGAATATGCTTCTTGCTCATGTTTTAAAAGCTGTGCAAGTGTTTTCGAGCGTGAGATCGAACAAACAGAATTTCCGGCGGAACGTGATGGCTTTTTTGAGACAGAACGGACACAATGCGGCAATATGCAAGACGAAATGGGAGAGCTCCGGCGGACTAACAGCCGGAAATTACGAGTTCGTCGACGTTATACGGCGAGACTCAACTCGGTATTTCATAGACCTAGATTTTTCTGCCGAGTTCAATATAGCAAGGCCGACGAATTTTTACGAGCATCTACTGCAATTCATGCCGACAGTATTCGTCGGTAAGGACGAAGAATTGAAGCAGATTTTGAAGATAATGAGCGACGGCGCAAAAAGATCGTTGAAATGCAGAGAACTCACTCTACCGCCATGGCGAAAACACCGTTTTTTGCAGAACAAGTGGTTTGGTCCGTACCGTCGGACGGTGAATCTATTCCCTTATACGTTGCCATCTAACCAGAGTTACTGCGTTGAATGTCGAGCCGTCGGTTTTGACACCGCCATTAACGGCGGAAGTCTGGTGTTTCCCTCGACAGCCCGTACAAGATGATCCAGATATATTTGCAATGCAATAAAATATTTTTGAATAATTTATTAATTTTATTTACAATATCATCTTCTCGTGCATGCGGAAACTGCACGCTGTGTATCTGACGGCACATAGGTAATCATGCAAGAATCGTTGGATTGTTTTATTTTTAATTAAAATAATAATTAACATAATCGGACAGCTCGTAATTTTTCTGAAGAAAAGAGAGGAAATGCCAACATCTGTCTAGAGCCACGTGTTCACATTAACCCATTTAGCTTCTATTTGTCAACCATTAATCTAAAACTTGTTTACTACTGTAAGATTTTTCACCACACATTTTTCACCCAATAAAATATTTTACACACAAATCAATAAATTTACTTTAAATTTCAACCATACATTCTTCAAAAAATATTATTCAAAATTCTATTCTTCTCCTAATAATGAGAGACAAACAAGCTCTTAGTTGAAATTATAAGATAAGTTCAACTAAATTAAATTAAATAATATAAGATCCTAATATAATTTATTGTCAATTGGTTGATTTTTTAGTCGAGTAACGCGATTTGATTTTGGGAAAATTATAGTCACGATGTCAAACATTTCATTTAGTTGCGAAATTTGTCCAAACATTTCATTTGTGTCACTTATGGTACCCAGCCTTTAAAAAACTCGCATTCGGATTCCAAATTGACAGAAATCATTGCTTTGATTGTTAGTTGACCAAAAATAAAAAATCTACCAATTGTTGACTAATTTTTAAAGGGGCAAATGTGTAACTTTACATTTTTAATATAAAAAAATTAAAATAAAAGATTTTTTTTAAAGAAATCAATCATATTCTCCACTTACCTCAACACCCTCAACCCCTAACGATATGATAATTACAGTAGTGCTCGATTTAATAACACGTTGAATAACAACCATACCTCGAAGCTCCGAGGCCATCGCAATCTATTTCAGAGTTTCTCTACCTGGGTACTTTGGTTAATTCACATGGCGTAAGTATTATTGATTCGAGCAATGTTTACAATGGAAGCAGAACCAGTGATAGTAATGCTTTAAATTCGCGAAAGTTGGACTCGTCGAAGCTACACATGTTGCCACCGTTGAAAACGAACGATTTTTCCAGCATAATTATGGAAACGTGGAGGCGACTTCTAGTAAAGATGAGAAAGATGGGGAGTTTTACTCTCCCAAAGGATTGTTAAATGGCGGCAAAATCTCTATTGGTGCTACATCGGCTTCTAGGAGGGCTTTTGCAGCTGTAGAGGTGGGGCATTTTAACGGGTCTACTTCAAATTCTTCGTCCACTTACTCTTCATTGGTAGCTGGTCTCGGATCCGCATATTCGGTTAGATCCGTGTTGTTGAGTGTTTCTCCGGCGATTAGTTTGAGCCCGAGAAATTCGATGCTCAAGTCGTCGGACTTGATCGAGATTCAGATGGCTCCAACACTAATGCAAACAATAATAGCGTCAGAGCCTACTCCTAGTGGCTTGGTGCTTAGGGAATCGATGTCTCCTTAGCCACCGAGTTCATCGTCGCCAGAGTCAATGGCATCGGAGCATGCTCCCAGTGGTGGTAACTAGAAGTTTAGTTCATTTAATTTTGTGAATTGGTTTTGGTGAGGGACCGGATGGGGGTGTCAGGGATGAGTGGAGAAGACGATTGGCTTTTTTTTTTTTTTTTTTTTTTTTAAATTCTTATTTTTATATATATGAAAAATGTAAAATTACTCATTTGCTCTTTTAAAATTAGTCAACAATTGATCAAACCTTTATTTTTTGTCAATTAACGGTCAAAGTAACGGTTTCTATCAATTTGAACTCCGGGTACAAGTTTTTTAAAGGTTTGATGCTGTTGGTAGCACAAAGAAAGATTTGGTACCATAGTTGACACAAATGAAATGTTTGGGCAAAGTTCACAACTAAATGAAATGTTTGATATCGTGACTATAATTTCCCTTTTGATTTTTGAACTACTTTCAACTATTAGATATTTTAAACAATTTTGAGAAAATCCGAATTTGGCCAAACAAAATTATTTTTTCAATTTTATTTGAGTTCAAGTTGCAGTTCTAACGAAATAATAATATTGAAAATAAATATATTGATTTGAAATTTTATTATAAAATGATCGAAACCTTTGAAATATAAATGAAACAATGATATATTGATCTCAATTCGAGCTTAAACTAATAAATTAATACAAGGTTCAACCATAAATTTAAACTCGTAGTTTCATTCTTTCAATAGGCAAAAATACTGTTATAAACTATTATGAAGCGTTGAAATGTAAATTGATCTAATAAATAATATACTTTGAGTGTAGCAAATAAATTTGTTTAAAAAAGAATGAATGTGCGGTTTTATGTATTTTTAACTATTAAAATCATATCTAACCATTTTCAAATGGTTTGATTAACATTGAAACAATTGAAAACCATGGCCACTTGGAACTCAAAACAATTGCGACCCCTATCTCTACTAAATAGTATTATTCTTCGAAATTGAAAAAAATAAGGGTCGTTCTCTTTGTGTTTCAGTTTTGAATTCATTTTGTATTTTGTATTTTTAGTGTCTATTTTAAAATGTTGAAAATGCGTTTTTTTTGTCATTCTGAAAAACTGTTTCTCAAAACATAAAAGTGAAAAATGCGTTTACTTTGAAATTTTGAGAATATTTTTTAATAATATTTTATTCAAGAAATCTGATTATTCAATAAATTTTAATAGTTTAATGTTAATTTAGTATTAAATAACACGTACATTTTGAAGTTGGTGAATCTTGAAATATTTTTTTTCAGATATAAAAAGCACAATCTAAATTAAATTTGGTAAGTACTATTTTTGTCCTTGTACGTAACTTATGGCAATAATTAACTAGCATCAAGTCACAACCCAACCTAATCAAGTTGCAAAAAATGGGAGCGCTAATCTCATGTTGACGTGGTAATAATTATTTTGAAATCAATTTTATCGAATCCATGTTAATTCTCACAATTCTTGCCACATACATTTTTGATGGTCTAAACACAACGACCACCATCAGTAAAAATAAATAATATTATTCTTTAATTATAGATAAACCACTTACAAGTAAAAAAACAATAAGCACACACACTTTAGAAAATGCAATTATGCATCAACATCGGTCTATTGCAACATATCTTTTCAAATGAGAGTTCAAGTTTCAATCTCTCACAAAGTAAATTAACAAAAAGTAAAGTACAATTACATTAGAATGCAAGGATAGATGTGGATCCATCCAGATTTACGAATCTCTCAACTTAAATCATCTACAATGTCGACCAATTTATGATACTGACTGACGCTGCCTCCAAACGCTATATGCAACGATTGTAGAAACTTTGTCCCACATAGCCACCAGCAATTGCCCTTTGCACATTAGATTAAGAGGGTCCCATAATTTGGTTCCTAAAAAAACACAAGTCCCCCATGTAAGAGAGTACGATTGAATTAAATTGAGCAAAACCAAAATCCATTTATTTGGGGAGGGGAGGGGAGGGGAGGGGGTAAAAAAATAACAATTTCATATGTGCAAATAAAAGAGGATGGTGAATGACTCTACTTGCCTATTCAAGAAACTACTCAAAAGTTTTCACCATCTCCTTTCTTAAAAGTATATCAACTATATTAAATAACAAGTGAACACTCGAACGTGAGAGCAATGGATCATCGACAATTAGCATTTTCTTTTGCACAAACGGATTAGCATTTGATCATGCAAATCTTGAATTTTTTTACTTTAGAAATTATCCCCAAATTATGCAGCAAATTTTCATCAAACTGGAAGTAATGAAAAGTGCAACCTAGTAGAGTAAGACACAAACATACCTTTTTGGCCTTCTCAACCGCTTTTTTACGTTTATCTTTATCTAGTGGTGGCAATCGGCTCGGCCCATGCCCGGACGAGCTCCGCTCGTGCTCGTGGCTCGTCTGCCATAAGCCGAGCACCAGCTCGGCTCATGGCATCTTGTGCGAGCTCGCCCAAGACAAGCTGAGCTTCGGCTCGCCAAATTTTTTTCTTTTTTTAAAGGTGATAAGCCTGTAAATAGGGAAAGAGAAAAAAAAAATTCCAGCAAGCCAACGAGCCGGCTCGTGGCTCACCAAAAACGAGCCGAGCCGGCTTGGCTGGCCTAACGAGCCGGTCGCTCGACTTGGGCTCGGGCTCGTCTTTTTGACAAGCCCGAGCCGCTCGAGCTCGTCTAAAACGAGCCGAGCCGACGAGCCGGCTCGGCTCGTTTGCCACCACCATCTTTATCCGAACCTTATCCGGTTTGCTAAGCTTTTCAACAGGATCAATATACTTAATTCTAGTTTAATTTATTGAAACTAAATTTAGCATTGATCAAAAGAATACACTTACCAATTTGATAAAGACTTCATCATCATTTTTCTTGTTGGACGGAAGTTGCAGGGATTCAAGTTCCTTGTCCAAATTGACCTTCATTATATTGTTGGACAGAAGTTTCTCCTCTTCTAATACTCTCCATAGTCATCTTCTGTCACAATGGCGTATCAAAAATATTGTCAATATCTAAAACTCAATCAGTTGGCTTCTCATAGTCATTTGACCCTTAGCATACAAATCACAGAAGACTCGTATGCAAACAATGAGTAGCCCCTTTGGAACAAAAAGAATATACCATTTCTATTCTCATTGTTGCCAGACATGACTAAATAATAGCATGCACAATATGAGAACCAAAGTACAAATGACTTATAGCAATGTTATAATCATCATTTACTAACGTTAACTTGTTCCCTAGACATATAAACTGTTTAACAGGGTTCAACAGAGAGAACAAGTAAATATATGATTTAGCCACTCTCGTTTTATTGTATAATGCTTGAGTATCACCGTACTCTAGAGAATCTACCATTGCTCTTTATATATGACACCATGTGCAGTAGATCACCACCTCCAGCTATATACAAGCCTCTTTCAATGGACTGAGTTCTAACTTAACAATCGGCTAAACCATTCAATTCAAATAAGGTTCTAATGGTTCATGCCTAAGAGGTAGAGGTATAGTCAGTTTTTCACATGTATCATTGGTTATATAAAGAATTATATTTCTCATAAGCTTATTTTCTTTTCAAATCAAAGCATTTTTCCCGCCTCTTCAAAGCAACCCACATAATCCAATTCTCCATAGAGACACTCCACAAATTTCAAAATTTCAATAATTTTTATGAAACTAAAATGCGAAACCAAAATCACAGTTTAATATCTGCATAAACAACAATAATAAGACTGAAAATCTCAAAACATAATATTAGAAAATGAACACGATAAATTCACAGCAACACTTACTTGATATAATTGGTTTTCTGACTGAAAAAATGATTTCACAAATTTCACGAACTGCTCCAACAAGCTCAGCCGATTTAGGATGAAATTGAGGCTGACCCATGGTAGAACTAGATGCGACTAGTTGATAGAAATGTTGTGGTGGTGCTCCAAGATCGAGATGGTGGCCTGATGTGGAAGTAACTGAGGAAAATACATAATTGCGCTCACGATTTTGGATGAGAATTGGAGCTGTTTCCGATGGTCTGGTGCACAGGCGATGGTCGGAGGTTGTAGAGCGAGCTGAGGGGGTGTTGGTGGTGTGAGGGTCTGGCGGCTTAGGTGGCGGGTGGTGGAAATTATTGATGGAAGGAGCGGCAGATTGGTAGCTCAAGAAAGAGGGAGAATTATGGGGAAAATGGAAAAGCAGGCGTTTTCCGCATTTTCATTCGGTCGCTTGTTTTGGGAATAAAACGCTCTAAAAAGTTTTAGACGTTGTGAGTTTTCAGTAAAAAGATTTTTCTTTTTAAATTTATTTTTGAAAACGGGAAAGAGAATGTATTTTTATTATTTTGAAAAATCGAAAACAAAAAACGATTCAAAAACAACAAAGAGAAGCAACCCCTAATTTTGAAAACGGAAAAAAGAATGTATTTTCACTGTTTTGAAAAATCGAAAACAAAAAACGATCCAAAATCAACAAAGAGAACCAATCTCTAATTATCGAGGATACAAATAACTCGTTAAGTAGATAGGAGCTGAGCAGTATCCATCCTAGAGAAAATGAAAAAAGCTGTTTGTACAGCCGTTAGGGGCTGTAAATTTTACAGCCCCCTAATGGCTGTAACTTTAGCCCCTCTCAGATAAAATAGGAGTTATGTTGGGAATTGCCACTTATTAACCTAATTAGAGGGGGCTGTAAAATTTACAGCCCCCTAATGGCTGTATTTTACAGCCCCCTAATGGCGGTAACTTTAGCCCCTCTCAGAGAAAATAGGAGTTATGTTGGGTTGATGTGACGGGGGTGATTGAGAATTAGATTGGACAAGCGGAGTTGTACCCAACTGATTTCTGGGATTGGATTTGGAGGGGACATAGAATATTAAAAAATGAATGGATAATGTATTTTTTTGGAGATGAGGAGATAAGGTTTAAATTTACTTTTGTCCTTCGCATGTTTCTCCATTATTTGAAAAAAAATAATTGTGAAATAGTATTTTTAAAATAATGTTTGATTAAAAAGTAAGAAGAATTTTTGATTTTATGTCCAATATTAATTTATCGAGAAAACACGTGATTATAACAAGAGAAGAGAGAAAAATAAATTAAAGTTTAATGTGAGACAACCATGTGGTTAATGTATTGGGCCACCGGGGGCATACCAGTGGCTGAAGACGGTGCCTTCTCCGGATATCATGGGGCTCTCTCCCCCCCTCTCTGCGTTCTTGCAAAAAAAATCCAGGTTAAATTGCTGCTACTTTTAGTAAAGGTGTAGGTGGCCAATTTTGTCTTCAGATTAAAATTTTCCAGAACGACATTATATATTCTCGAACTTAAATTTAACGATTTTGATTGATATAAAACCTTCTTTTTTCGTGTATGATTGAATTACCTACCTGTATTTAGTTTAAATTTTTTCGTTCTCATCACAAAAATTGATGATTTCAAAGGGCGAGTTTAGTTTAGTTCAGTTCAATTTTTCGATTCATCGATTTTTACTTACACCCTACTGCTTAGGATTTGTATGTTCAATATTCGATCGCTCTCAAACATCAAAACAAAAGGTCAAATGTGATTGGATTAATAAAAATCTGATCCCACTATATCATTAATGAATAAAAATAGAGTTAAACACCTACCGACAACAATACTGGAAACAGAATAAAGCACTAAACCAACATTCAGAAAAGTTGGTGATCATCATAAATCGACTACGATTACCTACTCAGCAAGCCATTGGTTTAACTATTTGGACAACGATTGGCACTTTGAATTTAGTATAAAATTCCAGTAGATATTATTAGATAGATCATAGATGGTGTTGCCCTGATAAAATGGATAATATTTTTTAAAACCACCATATAATTTTCTCTCCACTTCCGCATGATTTTCCTCTTGTTAAGGGGATTTTTGATGTTTTTGAAGCCTGATATTTTTACATTCCAACAAGCTCTCTATTTTGGCTCTTTATTTTGCTTTACTCAATAAACATTTATTGATTTCTCTTCATATTTTGTTTTAACATAATTTTTTTATGTCAATTGACCAAATTTAAATGTAGTTTAAATAATTTAAGATTTAGAGTTTGAAAATATGTGATTTATTAAATGTAATCATTGTAAATAAAAAATATACAGTGAGTTTGGCTCTTTAAATTTAGAGAGTCAAATCCACTATCTATTTTAAGAAGTTAAACTAGAAAGTCCCTTGAATCTCATTTTTAAGCATTGACTCTCATAAAGAGTATTTCGTATTTAGAAAGTCTCTTGAAAGAGCAACACTGAGGTCTGAGGTTATAGTCAATGTCTGGTATCCAAGGCCTCTTAACAATGTCTTTGGTTGAGGCCTCTAATCATGTTTTCAGCCAAATAAAAATATCCATATTCCTTTGCTCGGATAGATTTCGACAATGGCAGCCCATTGTGCGAATAAGGCATACATGTTTGTTCCAAGAACCACACATGGTGGAACTCTTTTATGGCTGATGTGGCATCCAAGCTGTAAGTAACAAAACCACCAAGCACATAAACAGTAATAGATGTTTACCCAGTGGACATTCACGGGTAGTGGCTACGGGTTCCTATGTCAAAAAAATAAAAATAAAATAATAGATGGTCTATATATAATCCCAAATGACATTAGATGTTCTTAACGCCTTTTTACCAGACTACATACATGCAAATTTGTCTCTTCAAATACTTGCTCTCAGACCGGACTTCGTAATACATGTTTTTCTTTGCCTAAATAATTTTTCTCTTCAAATACTTACTCTCGGACTGGAGGTCGAACGAGGGAGATAAATTTGGTGATAGTTGTAACTGATCTTGTAATGGTTCCTCAGACTAAGAGTCTGGAGAGAACAACTTCAATATCATTTGTGCTAAATTACAAATTCTGAGTACAGTTCCAATATGGTGCAATTAACACGTGGAATTTAACGCAGTGGATAATCAATCCAATCAAGGCAACATGGATCACAAAATAGTGTGCCCCATTGCCGTCGCAATAATGCTACTTGTACTACTTTTCCCTTACATTGAGGATGATATCCTCTTTGTTTTCAAAAAAATTATAGACGAAAAAGTATTTTTTTTAATCTATCCAATAATGTATTGCCACGTGACACAATATAAATAATAATATAAAAGATGATGTACATGCATGATTGTTGTCCTTAAACCCTTGATCAACCAACCGCTATTCACTCCATTAATTTGATCGTGACACTGCTTATTCAGAACATCAGCAAGCAGGGGCGAGGCCCGCGAGGTATGTCTGGTGACACGTTTACCGTCCACAACCTCAGAACCATCACGACCTATAAACAGCCACTCTTCTTTATCATATGCATTTGAAAAATGAATTATTTAAATAATGATTTTTCAAAATAATAAATTGTTAATTCATCTCTTAAATCTATTTCACTAGTTAAGATATGAATTCATGAATATTTGCAGCAGAAGCAAGAATAATACGTATATACATACACTGTACAAGAGAATATAATTAGTCACAAGAGGCAACGGCAAGTGCTACCCTAAGATCATTTGAAGTTTCGCATACATACATTCTGTATGCTTCTATTTCCTGTTGATAAAACTTAGAAGCAGAGTCAGCATAATAACTATTGCTCACTCGATCACGTTTGGAAAATGTTATCTCCCTTAAAATTGGTTCATGCCCGTTAAGGAGATTACCCATGCCCAATACTTTCCTCCATGCCTGGTTAGCAGTTGGCGGAGTAAACATGCCAGCAACCACGTCTCTTTCACGTGTCCTTATTTCTTGCTTTTTCTTCAACTCCTAGGAAAGGAAGATGAAAATACAAGAAAAATATCAATAGGATGTATATATGTGACCAACTAAAAGCATCTCGAGCACCCAAAAATGGACGCCATAAAGAACATCAAGAAAGTTAGTCAACTTTTCTTGAGCAAGGAATTAAACAGAAATTGAAAAACAAGGATAATTCAGTTTTCTTAGTCAGCAACAACTAAGTAGTAAATTTATGTTTGTGAAACTGAAAATGATGAAGGAAAGGCACATTTGAGATATGATACGAAACCTCAAGCTAAGAACAGTAGGGGAGTTCATATTAGATACACGGAACACCTATACTTTTGCAGAGGCGACTGCTCACCTTCTTGGAATCACCTTGCACAGAGCCACTTCCCATATTTCGTTGGTAGCAGTCATAGTAATCCTTGAAAATTGCTTCTGCAAGTAATGGTGCTTGCAAAAACTTGCGGTGAAGAGAAGCTGCTAATGTAAGCAACTTCTCAACATGTCCAAAAATAACACAAAGCCGTCTTACGTCTTCAATAATATCACTATCACCAGATCTACTATATGCTGCAAATATAAACAAAAATTAGTAAATCCTAGAGAGCACAGTTCCTAGAGAATCAAAATACAAGAGAAGCAAATGTACATTGTAGATATTTTAAGGTAGATGACATTGTGAGGTACAGTTGTCCAATTTTAGTTGTCATCTGCTTTAAGTCACCAATTGATGTCTGATTAAGCGTGTCAGCAGCAGCTCTGAATGCAGCACAAACCATTTGTTCCAGCAGTTGATGCGGTCTCAGGGTTTCCAGATAATGAAGAACCTAACTCGAGATGATGTGATGGTTAAAGTTCTGAGTGAGTGAAAATAAAATCAAGAAAATAATACATACCGCCCTCCTACAAATTGCGCAACTAAAAGAAAATTATGAAAATAAAGGTGTAAGAATAAGCAGCAAAGTGCCAATGAATTAATACGAACAAGTGCGGAAGCATTTTTCTCATCCATTCAAAAATTGAAATTTTCTTTCTGAGAGCTTTCCTATATATTTCAATAAAAACATACTTCAAAAATGTCTGCTAATCCTAAGAACCTGATAACAAGTACCACATGTAATTTAACTTGCAAAAGACAGCTGCTGACTCCGAACACACAAGGAGCAAAAGGCATAAAACAAATTCAGTAGCGAACAAACTACAGGGAGAAACAAATGTCCACTGAGGCTTTTGCACAGTGAATCCCGTATCTTTTTATGCAACAGATTATGAAATTGTGAATTTGGATAAACATGTACAAATTGTGAAAAATATTCAAACAAACAATCATTCGCTTGGATCAGCAATAAATCCAAATAGAATCTATTCAAGAACTAAAATGCTCATGCTCAGAGTACAGAAAAAAATGACCAGTTCCGTTAATTTTACTTTGTTATCACAAGAATTGGCTTTACCAATACCAAGAGACTAAGAGAACAAGAAACTGTAAAATTAAGAACTTCAAGCATAGAGTAAGCAGGCTATTTTTTACGAAAATTCTAGCTTTAAAGCAAGAATGGTAATGGGTTCAATGTAGCAAGCATGGTAGGCAGTGCAATGTGACTGCTCAAGTAAATTACTTGGTCCATTTCTAGAGAGTTTCCATGTCTGGCTTGTTATTGGTTAAGAGAGAAAAAGCAAAGAGTTGAAAAAAATTGTTGGAATTTCCAAGTAACACTCTCGCAGGGCCATATTGAGTAACCTGTCATCTATTAATCCCGCCCTAATACACGTGCAAGCAAGATAATTGTCTTCTCAACATGAATGCATCCCTTTTTGGAAGACGGTTGAGTCTTTCCATTTTTCGTTGCATTCACAAGTCCTTGAACTTATGAAGTCTCGTTTCTCTGCTTTATTTTTGGCAGTTTCACAGAATAGTTTTGTTTAGTTTTGGCCTTTACTATATTGCATCTACACTTAAATTACAATTTTTTTCATTTCAACAGTTTCATGGAATAGTTTTGTTTAGTTGTTTTCCATTGCAATTACCCACGTAGAATAATCCTCCAAATCTCTCAACCATTGTACCCCCCAAACAGTACAGATGAGTTCATACAAGTTTACAAGGAAGATGAAGAATCCCACTATCAAAGATCTACCTTTTCTCCTTCTCGATTTGGATCTAGAAGTGGCTTCTGTTTAGAAGCTTCCAAAGCTGGGGCCTCATTCCAAATTTTTCTCCAAGAACTCCCATACTCGGACATTCTCTTGGACAGCCTTCCTCGAGGCCACTCATTCCCCTCTGATGCACTAGTTTGAGAGATTTCAATCTTACTGTCATCCTCTTCCCAATCTTTGGGTGAATGCCATCTAATAAAATCTTCGAACACAGCATCTGGATTAGCTGCCTTAAATGAGGACATGTCTGCAATCAAATGGTAGAGGAAATCTTTCCAGGATTAAAATACTTCATGAATAGAAGAAGAGAAACAGTGATCATAAATTTTAGTGCAACAGATCCATTTTTCATGCTTCACATGTTTTTTTATTTATGATTCAAAAACAAATAACAGATATAGAATATGAAACAAGAATAAAAACTTCAAGAAATATTTGGTCATTTGCATTTGGCACTAAGACGTAATCTAAATATATTCACGTGATTCCAGGCAATAGCAACCAACCAGTAATAAAATTTTAAAAGGTATTTTAGGGTATATAGATGATGGAAATAAAAAAGGCTTCAGAAGAACCTTTTTGGAGCTACTTTCTCTTTGAACAAAGTTCTACAAACAAATTCGTGTGAAAAGACTGCAAGTGAATGTCAATCTGGAAGTGATGCAGTAATTTGAATTTGGATATTTTCCTTTATATTCCGCACCTAGATTTCATTTCCCATTTATTTACTTGTGAAAATTTTAGTATTGCTTGATGGACCAAGATGAGATTAATTTCCTTTTTTCCAGATAATTCCAAAACGTTCTAAATTATTATTCTTCAGCTTTGCAAATCACTTAAAACAATGAAGTTCTGTTCCAATAAATTCAGAGTTTGCTCCACTTCCCAAAGAAAAAATAAATAGAAAAAGAAAAAACAAAGCAAGAAAAAAGTAATTCACAAAACAGGTGTTCATATGGCATGTGCCTCGACCAATAAAATATTCTTTTTAGATATTTCCTTCAAAAGGAAAATGTGTTGATACTTCCTATCCAGATTGTAAGCTTACCCTCTTCTACATGAATTAATTTACAACTCAATTTGATCTACCGAAACATCCAATTCATCAAAATGCTTCACAAGTACCTCGAGCAATGTTAAAATTGGTCTAGCTCTCTGTCTTTAACCTATTCTAATTGAATAAAGCAGGGAGCTTCTTTAGATCTACACAAATGATGTGCCAACTACTCAAGTGGTCATCCCCTTATATTCGACTGGTGACACCTCCTTTTTGGCATATTTTACAATTTCTTATTTTATCCATCCTATTATAGTGAGACACCAATCTTAACATCCTCATTTAACCATCTTAGTTCTATTAAATCATGTACAATAAAATATTAGTCACCTCTATGGAACACACTAGCTGTTCTTGAAGCCTTAAATTGATTCACGGATTATACAAAATTCTCAGTCTAAAGTATATCTACAGACCCAGATCATGAACCATCTCTAGGTGTAGCAACATCCCCCTTCAAGCTTACAGTATCATATTTGTTTCGGATGCTATAGTTCATTAGCTACTCATAATAAAACTGTTAATGTATCAATTTGTGCTCTCATAAAAAAGAATAGCAAGTAATCAGACCTCGCCATCAGATAATGGATAAAGCACTCACAGGATGGGGCACGTTGCTGTAATAAGGAAATTATTATCTTTCAGCTTCACAACTTCCTGATACATCTCAAAGTTCATTCTGAAAGAATTATTCTAAAAGGCTACAAGGGCTTACCCCTTGAGGCACAGATGCCTCATGAGACTTTCATTAAATGCATCATGCATTGCATTGAATGCCTTTTGTCAAGACTTGTGTGCCTTGTTTACTGAGGCTTATGCCTCAGGGTGGCTGAGGTATGAGCTCACTTTTCTAATGTTGTACCAATTTTTTTTTAATTTTTTTTATTTTTTTCATAATCTTCATTTACAAGAAGGGAAGGGCAAGGGACACATCCATTGCATGTGGATGATGATGACGAAGAATGAGATGAAACTTTAGAGATGAGAATAACTAGGGAATCAAATTTTAAAGATCCAAGAATATATGAGAGACTTCAAGACAAGTTTTACTTCTAGCAGCAGATTACAATTTTGTTATTCGATTACTAATTTAAAAACTTAGCTTTTGCTACTTTATTGATCTACTTTATGTTTGTTTGCAAGTTGGACTTTAAATTTTGTTAATTTGTTTCATTATGGATCTTCAAGATGGTTTATAGTTTATCATGAGAATATTTTTTATATTATATTATTTTGAATTATTTTATAGGTTTGTCTCGAAGCTTATACCTCAGATCACACATATAAAATGCCTCAGTACTCAATCAAGTACTTTAAACATTGTCTAAAATCATATTTCATTAACCTAATCATTCACAAAAATACCTTTTTTATAATGATTTGTGCTTAACGAGAAAAGAGTCAATGAGAATGTGGTGCAATGAAAAAATGAAAAGCTAGTACCATTATGAAATAAAGTCCTCAATACCATAAGGAAAGTAAAACTCATTACCTGACACCAAGATCTCTTTCTCCAGTTGAGCAGAGAAGCTCTGTAATAAAATGCAAATAATCTATCTGAGCGGAAATATAACAAGTCTTGCAACCAGAAACTGATGTTTACGTATGCAAAAGTATATGTAAAAACTCCTAGTCTGCCACCATCAAATAATGAAAATACACAGAAGGAAACAGCCACAAAGTGGCTGCTCAAACCAGAACCGACAACATCTGCAGTTATCAACCCAATTAGTTTGCAGTGCACTAAGAAATGCCCTCAACTATCTAGTCAATGCAAAATACTAGACTGAAAAATCTGAAAGTTCCAAGAAGCACTTCATGCATCTGAACATGGAATAAGCTAATGAAATTTGACTATTGACAGACCAATGAGCTTTTTATTCTGTTCTGATAGCATTTTCGCATTACCACGACACCTAATGGTTTCTCAAACTACCATACACCTAGATCTAATGATTGTTTATAAATGAGAGAAAAGATAATATATTGGAAGGTTAAAATCTTACAAATGAATCAGCATAGGCTTCAGCAGCTTGCAGTCGTTCTTCATGCATGTCTTCTGTCATAAGTGGTGGATCCTACGATAAATTTAGAGAATCATGTTATTTACAGCTATTTGAGGGAGGGAGAGAGGCAGTAGGGGCAAAACTAGCTGCTTAAGATAATTAACCTGGGTGATTGGTGCATGCATAACCTCACGTGAGTGTAAAAGCATCATAGCAGGTAAAGCACCAGCTGAACCCCTCCTGTCATGTTCAGAAGACTTGCTTATAGCAGACATTCCAATTTCATGATGTTTAGAGTCATAACTGGCTTCTTCAGTTTTAGGACCGAGCAAACCATTTGAAGCCGATGGGCTGTTAACATGAATATAATAAATAAATCAAGGAAAAAAGGAAAAAAAAAAAAAAGGTTAATTGCAAGAGATGTCAGTGTAAAAGAAAATCAGATCAATAAAGAAACAGAATTATGTTGCAATTCTGTAACAGTAAAAGACCATTGCTGTCCACAGTGACAAGAGGGGAAAAGTTCACACAATTGATCCATTCTTGAAATATCACCACGGTGCGCCACATATAATCTACTAGACAAATCTTTCGGGGTTAGCACAGCCTAAAGGCTAGTCCTACTCCTCCCGACAATAACAGCCCAACTATCTCACTTTCCCCCGGGCACCCACCCACCATTAACAGTACAACCTCCACATCAGCCACCAAAACCAGTATGAAGTGAGGGTGGTGACATGGCCATGGAGAATAGATTAAAAAAATAAAGCAAGAAGATTAATGAGCTGTGAGGAAGAAAAACAAAAGAAAAAAATGGAGGGAGGAACCACATGTTTGGTGGACAGAAAGATGGAAGAAAAAAAATGAGAAAAATAAGAAAAGGAAAGGAAAAGTGACAAAACTACAAAGAAAGTAAAACTTCATGAATTATATTATTCAAATGTTGACCAAGTTATTAATGCAGTAATTCTTCAAGGTAAATAGATGTTAGAAACATTTGTACAAACAAGTTTACAATTTCATGGTCCACACAAAAACTTATTTCCAATAAATTGGGGTTGGTCAGATGAATTTTTTATGCCACTTTGTTCACTTCATTACTACATCTATTCGAAAATTCAAAGCAACTAGATCCTAACTACCACAACAGGGCATGTTAGTATTGGTCTACGCCTCCCTCTTCTAACCGTCTCTAGCGATATTGTATCACTCTAATGAATGCAAGCCTCTTTAGTTCCACACAAATCATGCCCCACTCACATAAGTTGTTATATTCCCTTATTTAATCCTTAACCGGTGCCATCTCGACTTTTTGCGTAGATTGTCATTTCTTTTCTTTTCCATTCAAGCATAATATCACATATCCATCTTAATATCCTCATTTCTATTAAGTTCATCTTATTATCCTTTAAAAATCCAACATTCTATAGTATTAGGCGAATGATGGTAGAGAGGCAAGTTAAATGTTGTTAAAAGAACAGTTAAAGACTCAACTAGTCCTGCTTGGTTATGGTTTGTAAAAGAAGCACAGAACCAGAAGTGGAACTAACGTAAAAATGAAGATAAAGATAGAGGGACAAAGATGCAATGGATAGCGGAGGAGGAAGCCTCAAGCAGGTCAACACCTCAATGAGGGTGAGTTGGGATCCTAAAATTCAGTGAAGGGGGGCTAAATGGAACAAGCACCTCATAAAAAAGATGATTTATCTTTGTTTAGAAAAGAGACCATGTTATCTTTAAATTAATCAACATATGGATGCAACAAAGAAAATAGAAAGTGAAGATAGAGAAGTAGAGAAAAGAAGTGGGAGAGGAAGAGAGAGTAGGAGAGGAATTGGAGGAAGAAATTTCGTTATTCAATATTTTAATGCTCATAGGGAATATAGTGAAGTTACGACCCTCAATCTATTTCCTTAGTAAGAAAAACTGGGAGAGGAAATCTTTTCTTTCAACGAATAAGATAACGTGTTCAGTTAATTCAACAAATGAGCTTTTCTACCACCAGGGCCTGAAGGCCAACAGGTCAAATAAGGGAGTGGAGGCTCCCCCAATTCTTTTACCTTTCCACAGGGATTAGGGGATTGTCAGCCTCACTTTCAATGACTAGAGAGTACTCATGTATTTGGAAACGTAAGTTTCTATACATGCCACAACTGAAAAACCATCAGTCTAAATAGAAATCTTGGTCTAAATGGAAATTACAATGCTAAATAACTTTCAATTTACATTCTTAGCAAGAAAGAAAATTCATTTATTTATCAATTCATTTCATAGTCTCTCATTGAGGAGTCCTAACTGATCAAAATTAGATTGTAATTACGCAAATAAATGATCTCTCACTTGTTCTTCACCTTTCACATTCACCGTCAAAACCTTCACTGACTTCACGAGGAGTGAAGAACCTTTGATCCTGAAGATCTTCCTGAATTTTAGTCAAACCAATACTTCATGTTAGAAGGCGAAGCACAATGTAATCCAAGCACTACAAAGAGAAAGATTAGAAGTAAATTACCATGGCATCATCAGGTGCGGAGTCATGTATACTCACGTCAGAAACTTTTGGACCTTGTTGACGTTGTCTATCTATGCATATTGCAAGCTGAACACCAAAATAACAAATTCATTAAATAATTTCGAGAAAGATAACTTCATAATAAGAGCCGCAAAGTAAAAACGGGTTCAGGATGTGCTGCAGGAAGAATGAGCCCCTCAAAGCATGTTACAATGAGATTTAACACTACTGTGAACCCAGGATTTGATAGTTACTACTCACAAAAGAGTCATGTTCGCATTTCAACTGATCAATCAATGCCGTGCGAAAACTGAGCATATGTCAATTTTATAACCAATAATAAATTCAAAGACACAACTATTCAACTTTATCTTGTAAGTTCTCAGAAATCAATTTCACTTAAGTAACATTGTACAATTAGGTAACTATATAATACACATTTGAAACCAAATCATTTCCCCTATGTCAATGAAACAGTTTAAAAGCTTGCCGTAAACTGGAGAATACCATGCACCAAAATTGCCATCAATAAGACAAGAAAACTAACTCGTGCATGATCAAATTCACGAACCATTCATTTGTATATAACATATAAATAGTCTTGCAATAACATAAGAAACTAACCATATGTAGTTTCTGATTGATCAAACACGTGGACAAGTCAATTACACCAGTGGCAGGCATTCTTGGTAATGGTTGTGACTCTTCCCAACACCAACGAACTTCTCGAACAAACTCCATCCACAGTACAGCAATAGCTAATAAAACAAACAACAATAGAAGTAGTAAGTGGAGTGTAGATGCCATTTAAAGAAAATCGGTACATGCAATATTTTAGCAGCTCATTTGGCTCCTACAGAATATTATCAAACAAATAACTCGTAAACTTACATATTTACCATGTATATTACAATTACCAAACCAAAACGCGTGTAAACAGAACTGAGCAAAAAGCGAGTCAAGTGCTCCGCCTTTAATAGCTCGAGAACCCTTATTTTCTTGCATAGAAAGATATGGTTGACCTTCTGCAACTGCATGAGAAACAAATTAACCTCTGTAATAAATTGACGCCCAAGTGAATTCATAGTCAGTGCAAAAAAATAAATAAATAAAATATATATATTCAAGAGCTTGGCAACGTGTAATCAGCAAGATCGTGCATATTTCAGTCTTCAGATATAGGAATTATTATTTATCTTCAAAAGAAGAGTTCATTTTCTAGGAGCATTTGTCAAATACTTTACATTCAATCCAATGGGCTACAGCTGAGGCTTCCCTACCCCTGCCTTTCATATGCAAAGTTCCCAGCAAAATACCATTTTTCATCCAATTTTCTTTTATCATCAGTTGCAGAAGTGAAAATGTAAATTTAGGAAAAGAGTTCAGCATGAAATAACTCAAAGTTTTGAGAAGCAACAGTTACAACTGTCGACCAAAAACAAGCAAGGATTATTGCCCATTTACAATATTAGTAAACAATGTAGCAGCAAAAAAGAAAATGTTTGCCACTTTATACCCTGGTGAAAGAGATCTTTTAACACACGATCAAGAACTGCTGGTGGAGGAATGACTGCTGAAGACTTCAAATTGTCAGATCCTGAGTTCTCGATTGCTGGAGAAACAAAAAGAATGGTACAATAAAAATCATTAACTTGCACTCCAAAAAACTAGCATAACCAGAAGTTGAAGTTTGCCAAAGATGTCAATGTATCAATAGTAATTCATATTCAACACATAGAATGATCATCAAAATTCTTCGAACCTGACACAAAATCTTCCATAAATTGAGCCTCCAAGGACATTTCCAAGGCCTTAACCAGAAGGCACAACTGTGACGCGAATCCAACTGTCTTTCCATCAGAAATATCACTGCTGAACATGAATGAATACTGTCACCTCATCACTCAACAACCAAGGAGTAAAGATATTCATATCCATCATAGATTGAACATCCAAAATCAATAACAAACTAACTTCCCTAAACAAGCATGGTTGGGGGAGAGAATTGCGGGAGACACCATGACTATGACTCAAGGTGGGTTAACCATGACAAAATTATGAAAGTGACAGTTCACTATTCTGAATAAAAACTTCTGATGATTTTCTTATCATCTCTCCTCGACGGTCAACTTCTTAATAAACCGTTCATATTGGGAGGTGTAAACATGTATAAATTGGGAAAATGTGATTCTCATACATCCCTATAGAACGTGTAATATGATTGTCAAATAATTGTAGTTGACTAGGCTTAATTATGTTTAATTGTTTGATTAATTGTGGAAAAGAATTATGAATGCTAAATTTAGGAGAGAATTGTGTAGCTTACAAGGAAATTTCTTTACCTCTGTGTATAATTATACCAGTTTCATTGTTCAAAGCTCTGTTCTAAAAAGCGCGCCTAGGCGTCACCTAGACGCAAAGCGTGTGAAAACATTTCGCCTTGAGCCTATCGTTGACCGCTTAATGTTTGCCTATGAGCATTTAGGCGTTAGGGACGCCTAGCTCATGCCCAATTTTTTTAATAAAACCCACCGCCTAAACTCAATAGCCCATTGTCCCTTCAAACTTAAAAAACTCCAGACTCCAGAAAACTGAAAAAACGAAAGAATGGCTCAAAACCTCTCAATTTCTCTACACACCGCACTGATTTGAGTATCAGGTATGTATAGCATTAGGAGGTTATTATGCTTTACATTGAATTTGTAATTTTGGGGCATGTGATTCTCAATAAATTTTGCTTACAATTCTTCTTTTTATTTATGGTTTTTCCATGTTTCCACTTTCCTATACTTTTGGGCTTCTGGCTTTTGTGTTTAATTTCAATTATTATTAATTTGTTAAATGAATAATAAAAATTTGTATTGTTTATGTAGAAATTGCTAAGTAAATACTGTATTTTATAATTTTAGATGTTTAGTATATATTATTTGAATTATTGAATTTTTTTACAATGATTAAAAAATTAAAATAATATTAAAAATAAAAAAAAGGCTTTTTTACACATAGGCTCGTAAAGCTTCAAGCTTGACCTCCACGCCTAGCCACGTTTTATGCTTTTTAGAACACTGGTTCAAAGATTGGAAAACTCGCTCAAAAGCTGCAAGATCTGGTTTGAATCCCGCAACTGGGGCAAAGCAAGGATGCTATCATTCTGAACATTTTTATTTTCAATTAACCGGTTCAATACATATTCAATTCTATTTAGTCTATTACTCTATTTTCATGGCAGTTCAAAATGTTTAGACTTGTTCACCACTGGGTTGATCACTTTTGCGCTAGATTGCAGTACTTTAGTCCCTTAGATTATTTCGCTCTTATTTATAGTGCTTTGAACCCACTTGAACTTTTGAATATCATCTTATTTACTATTCAATAAATTGCTCAAAATGATTTGTCTGTTACTCTGTGGATACATACTGTAATCTTTTTTCTCAATCCCAGGAAGCCAGTCTCTCACCTTTTTGTGCCTTAGCTCGTTCTATCACCTTAAATGATGCTTCTAATAGGAACATGCTTTTGTGATTCAACTCATGGAATTCCCTTATTCTAGACCTGCTGAAGTTTGCACGCCAGTTGATAGAATTTCCTCTGCTGCTAGATGAAATGCCCTCAAATGCTACTGATATGGTCCTGTGAAGCTGCTGGCTAATAGATTGGTTAGGAAAACAGATGTCGTAAATGATTAAGCACAATTGGAGATGAATATGTGGAAGTACAAGTTTGTATTTGTATTTTTTATTGTACTGAAATGGAAAATAGAAATTGAAAGACATTCCAAGGCATTTGAGAAGTTTGGCTCGCCTCGCTATTCTTACTATTTGCTTGAATGATCATCTAATTCCCCTTCCCCATAGACAATTACTAACCGACTCACCATCATTTCCTCCCAAATGATAACAAACTACAACTGAAAATAATAATAGGTTGCCTCTTATTCTTCTTGCGTATGTGAACGTGATCGGGAGCCTATCATTACACGCCGCCCCAAAATCCACTTTGTCCTCCAGGTGGAAGTTGTTGATGTCTTGGTCAATTCATCATGTGACCACACCATTTTCCTTGCAAGCACTCCAATCATGGTCACCATGGAAAAGGGACGTTTCAGTCTTTTGAAGTGGACGAGGCTCACTCGGTCAAGCAACAATCACAAGTATAATATCCAAGGCAACTCCATAGCCCGTTGCCCCTACCCACAAAACATCCAATGATTGAACCCGACGAGTTGAAAAATTATACTTGACCACGACGTTGATTAACAATATCATATGGTCATAATCAATCTGCCCCTAGAATTTCATCATCCTTGAGAGCTCCATTTTTCCCCATCCCCGTTTTCCGTCTCTATGAAGCATACTTCCTCCAAATTATCAATTACCACCAACACTTGTAACTGTTTAATTTCACAACTATGGCCCACTATATTTTTCTCGTCACAATGAAGGCAAAAAACATTTTCCATCCTCTTTCGAAGTTCCGAAACAGTGAGTTGATTGTGTGGTTGTGATTGCTTCAGTTTGATGAATTTTGGAGTAATGGTAACTGATTTTGGGATTGAAAATTCAGTTTGATAAATTTTGGAGTAATGGTAAATGATTTTGGGATTGAAAATGAAGGTGAATTTTGATTAAGAGGTGTGTTGGAGACCAATTTCAGGTGTGAAGGGAATCTCTGTTTTGTTAATTGGCGAGGAAGTGACAGAGTTCCTATGGTAAGAGGCAATTGGACTTGTATTTCCTTTTGGGCCTGATTCTCCTTGGGCTTGTTTAAAAAGTAAATTACCTTCTACTTGATGGGCCCTCTCCAAACCCAAGCCCACTAGTTTGTTTATATGAAAATGAGCCCCAATTTCCATTCCATTCTCTTCCATTTTCTTCATCGCGTTCTTCATCTCCTCTAGTAATAGTCCAGGCTCTTCCGATGAAGGAGAATTTAGGGCTTCCAACTTCTCCTCTTCCTTTTTGGTCGTGCCTCGTTCATGATGCCGACAAAATTTCTCTGGAAAGGAGCAAAATTGCTCAAGCAACAAGCTCTTCAATTCTTTCCAAGTTCATACCAGTTGGAGTCGATCTACCTGTTGATACGAATTCCATGCTTCGCCGTCAAAACACGTTGTGGTAGCCTCCATTTTTTCTACCGTAACTGATTTTTGGAGAAAATCTTCCCTACTCTAGAGATCCACCACTCAGTACTATTGCCATAGAAGATGGAGATTATGAGTTGCCCTTGTGAATCCAATCCTAATTCCTCTTCTCGGTTACCTTTTTCCAGTCGCCTTAACATCTTCTCCAATCGATTCAATATCGATCCCCAACTCTCTTCCATTTCCTTGCTGAATTTTGTAGCCACCCTTCCTAGAATCGAGTGCTCTGATACCAATGGATAGGAACCTGCTTTTGAAATTCAACTGATGGAATGATAGGCCCCTGATTACATTCATATACGCAAGAAGAATAAGAGGCAATCTGTTATTATTTGCAGATGTAGTTTGTTATCATTTGAGGGGAAAGGATAGTAAGCCAATTAGGAGTTGTCTATAAATGTTATGGGGGAGAAGAATTAGAGGATCATTCAAAGTAGTGAGAATAGTGAGGAGAGTCAAGCCTCTTGAATGCCTTGAAGTGTCTTTCGATTTCTATTTTCCATTTCAGTACAATAAGAAGTACAAATACAGACTTGTACTTCCACATATTCATCTTCAATTGTACTTAATTATTTACAACATGTGTTTTCCTAACCAATCTATTAACCAGCAACTTCACGGGACCATATTAGTAGCATTAGAGGGCATTTCATTTGGCAGCAGAGTAGAGGAAATTCTATCAACTGGCGTGCGAACTTCAGCAGGTCCAGAACAAGGGAGTTCCATCAGTTGAATCACAAAAGTGGGTTCCTATTAGCTTCTCATTCAATTTTTATTTTTTTTTAATTATTGATTATGTTTGCCACGAATCACGTGACTAGCCAATCGAATTTATATGTTTCTTATACTCCTTTAGGTTGAAAGAGTTAAAATTGCTGATAGCAAATCACTAAAGATCTAAACTATGTTGAGTGTTTCCCGATCACTATGAATGTCTCTATTGAGTTTTTGCAATTTTTGTTGAAGCATATACTTTACTTGGCGAGGACAAAGCCTTTCTAATCCACCACCAGGTACTGTATAGAGTTGACAATTTTTCTTCTGTAAAAGCGGTAAAAGATAAGAGGGTTCAAAGCAGTAAGTAGGGGAGTTCGAGTTGGACAGAAAGGGCTATAGAGCTCAATTTGTAGTTGTTTGACTGGAGCAAGGTAGGAATAAAAACACTTTTCCTTTATCACCGAAGGAAGCAATGGAATTGATCTCCAAAGTATATAAAGAGAAAGGTGAAGATTAAATTCCTTATGAAGAAGTAAACGACTTGTTCAAAAGATTGATAGAACTAAGTTGCCAGAGTCTAAGAGTCCACATGATTATATTATTATAATTGTATTAGTTATAGATAGATCGTTTACTATTAATTAATATTGTAATTTATTGTTTCCATATTTAGTTGTTATTTTAGTCCCATTTAATGAGAGAACATCTCACAAAGAGGAGCATCGAGTCTTTTATTGAGTATATTTGACATGGTATCAGAGTCAATTCCTTAGAATTTTCTCTCGTTTTCTTGGTTAGGTTTTCTCAAGGCGAGATGAGCTTTTTTACTCCTCTCGTCTGATTGTCGTCAAATCAATTGTTTTTTTTTTTTTTATCATGTTCCTTTTAACGTATTAAGAAAGTAATTCAAAATCAGCCTTTTTTTATTCTGAAAATTTACCAAAAAAAAAATGTATGAGTTTTTCGGTGTAGGTTTGTGGGATTTCTTCCACCTGCAATATCTGGAGTTTTGGCCAGTGTTTTGACGTTAGAGATTTTGTTGGAACACGAATTATGTGTTCGACTAAGTTCTCCCGACGGATAGAGCTCACCGTGTGTGTCGGCACACTTCGTGAATTTCTTTTGAAAATTCTCCTTGAGGAGTGAGTTCTCGTAGTTTCTTGTCGTTTCTCATAGTATTTTTGGAGTGTTCTCGTAGTATCTCGTAATATTTTTGGAGTGTTCTTGAAGTGGCTTTGGAGTAGTTCTTTGTTGTTTTCGCATTATTTGTTGTTCTTGATCTCTCATCACTAATTTTCGTAGTTAATTGCTCCGATTTGGATTTCTTCTTAGTGGGCACAAGTATTGTCACCATCGCTAATTCATGATTGCAAATTGATACTTTTACCAGCATCAATTTGAGGGGGATGTCAATGAGATTGAATAAGATTATGGAGATTGTCGAAAATTACGATTATATTATTATAATTGTATTAGATATAGATAGATTGTTTTTTCCATTAATTAATATTGTAATTGATTGCTTCCATATTTAGTTGTTATTTTATTCCTATTTAATGAGAGAACCTCTTACAAAGAGGAGTATCGAGTCTTTTATTGAGTATATTTGATATTTCAAGCATAAGATCTTATATTGCTTTGCCTCGAGGCACAAAATTAGGAGGCTAACAACTGAAGGAACCATAAATGCCAAACTCTCGAAGGCTATAGAGAAAGGTAAGATAAAGTCAGCATCCAACACGGCGACTTATTCTTGCCTCGTGCAAAGATACCCCAATTCAAACAACAATTGGATTGATTTTCTCAAGGTTTTAAGCGCGTGATCCCTCAAGAATTTGGATGTAGATGGTTGTTGCATTCAACATGGCGACTTTTTCTTGCCTCGTGCAAGGATATCCCAATTCAATTAAACTGATTTTCTCAAGGTTCCTTTTAAGGATTTAGACGTAGAATAGCCCAACCATAATGCCAACACATTTTATTGCAAAATACGTGAAACATTCCCAAGCACCGAGAGAATAAACATTAATTAAGATCATGTAAATAGCAACAAACTCTTACTAATTTTCAGAGAAACATGGATGTAGGATCCATTTCTCAGCTTCAAAGGGCGAGGCATTTTCCAATTCAGCCATCTCAACAGAACTCTCAGCTGTTATCTCGGACCATATGGCAAGCAACTCAAATCCTGCATGAAATTAAACTACAAATAAGAAAATTAAGTTTCCACCAGTTGAGAGATATTATAAGGATATATAAATAGTACAAACCTATTGTTTCTTTACAACAATGAAGTTGTTAATACCTAGTATCGTGGAAAAGAAATTCCTTGCAGAAATTCGTGGCATGTGTTTTAATGAGTGGATCTTCAACAATGTAGGAATTAATTTGGGTGGACTCAGACAATTGCCCACAAAGTTGTGGTTGTTGGGTTTTTGGACATGCTTGTGTCCAAAAGGGCTTGAAGTGTGCAATGTATAGTGCGAGGAATGCTAGGTCATGAGGGGGGTGGGTTTATTCTTTTCTTCTTTTGATTTCTTTTTTGATTTGAAATTAGTTTTGTTCATTTGAATGTGAGGACAAATTGTCGTCCTTTCACGAAAATTAACATTTGCTTAATTCAGCTTGGAGAGAAACCATCCAAAAGACACATTCAATATGAAAATGGAAGGTGGGGAACTATGTTTTCAAAACTGATCCCGACATTGAACCGGAAAAGGTGAAGGGTTGATGGTCCAAGCAATAGTTAAACATAGTCAATTTTATATACAGAATATATTACCATAAATTAATTTTGATTTAAGATAAATTAAAGATTATATCATTAAGTAAACAACAAAGTTCTATAAGGGCATAAAAATGGCATTAGAATTGTTATATTCTATCATCATTAAAATAAAAAATAATTCACAAGATTAAGTATGATTTTCAATTTTTTTAACTCTTAGATACCTGAGAGGCTGTGACAATATTTACCACACTTGTTCATTGTATCTTTGATTCTTTATCTTTCTCTCTATTGACATTTTCATCGAAACTTCTCTCCTTCCCGTATAAGCACCCACACCACTCTCTCTCTCTTTCATACACAATCCGCTGAAGAATAAAAACACCAAACCCATTCGATGCCCAGATTGTAACTCTTCACTGTTGGGCATCTACCTCTGTTTTCAATTTTGTGTCTAGATTTTCTCTCCTTCAATGTCTATGGCGAATGTGTATATCTTTGACAAAGTTGAGCTGTGGTACAACAGTGCAAATCAAGGTGGAGAATACAGTGTCCAATTTATTTGCCTTTTTTTGAAAAAAAAGAAAAAGAAAGAAAGAAACTGGAAAAACCATGGCCGGTTTTCGGTTCCATACATACGGCTTTTGTCAAAGTCCGGACCTTCCAATTTGAAAAGATAGGTATGGAATCATTATGCCAAAAATTTACAATGGGAACTCAAGTGACAAAGGTGCAAATAATGGGAACCATGATTGCAATTTTCAGTTAAACTTTTAGGGGTATCCCAAACTTCAACGGCAGTTTCAGTCTCTAGGGGAAGCTACTTGCTCTGTTTTATATACTTTAGGTACTTTTAGGATTGAGAACTAAAGTACTAGTGTTAAAATTTTATAGATTTGAGTCATTGCTCCCATAAGCACGCAAATTTAGAGCCATAGCTTCTTTCCCACATATAGAAAGGGGACCACATTGACCTCTCCAAAGATTATCAATGAGATCTTTGCAGAGAGGTTTGAAAGGTTTTGCAATGGCCAACTTTTGAACAGAGAAACACTGTCACCCTCTACAGATTATCCATTTGAATCTCAATTACTAAAGACAATGAGATTAGCAGCACACAATAAAATGGATCCTAGTAACAGCAGCACTATGGTTACCTTTGACTGGGTCATCTGTAGTGTACCATTCACTCCAAGGACAATCATCATCCCATTTAGTTCTATTGCGAGTTTCACTTTCAGCATTCTCACCAGATTCTGTGACGCCAACATCAGCTTCATGTACCTCATCGCAGTCATCATAGGGAGGGGTTCTGTATGTTAACCTCATCTTAAAATGGATTTTGAATTGTTGCATTGACAAATCCACTTTGGTATAAGCCTTCAGCATATGTTTGAAAAGACAAAGTACTATGATATAAGTAAATAACTAGGGCAATTATTAATGTTCACAGATAAAAGAAAACATACCAAAGTAAAATTAAAAAGCAACATAGAATATCTAACAAGCATTAACTTATGAATAAAATGTTTGACGTTTCCCACTTAGAAAAAAAGATAATTTGGAAAGGGAAACTTGTAAACAAGACTAGTAGAGTACAGGCAAAAGAAGGAACGCCTATCACGAATATCAATAGGTTTTAAAGCATTAAAAATGTAATGAATTACCAAAACAAGAAACAATTAGACAAATAAATAGAGAACATACAAATTTAGAAACAAACAGCTCGTATAGTCCTTCCAAATGCATGAGCTTTATTGGAACCTGGCTACCAATTCGGTCAGCTTCAAATCTTCTAGTGAAAACTGTTCCCATATTCTGGATACCTATATAAGCTTTACGAGAAGGATCGTGAACAGGAACAAAAGCTGGCCACAAACTGCATGTTATAAGCACAAAAGAAATCAGACATAGTTGTCACACACAGGATCATTTTCCGGTGGCAGGCTCAAATAATAGGAGTTCATTGCAGAATTATAGATTTCTCTTTAAAAAATTATTACATTTTCGCTGAGCAGAAAAAATTAAAAATAAATTATGAACATCTCCAAACAAGGGAATATAAGACAATGAGTATCCCGGGGCGGAGCCAGATAATATATTAGGCTGGGCTGAAATTTAATTTTTTTTCAATGATTTTATGCACTAAAGGATGTTCTAAATCATACGGTAAAATAAAAATCGGACCCAAAACCGGGCAAAATCATGCATAGCTAACTAATTATGACAAAACCGCTCAAAACGCACTGAACCGAACGGTTCAACCGTAAACCAGTGAACTAGTCGCGGTTTGGTGGTTTTCTTGATTTTTTTTTTCTTTTTTTAGTTTAAAAAATTTTTACTTCATGAATAGACCTCATATATTATAATTCAAAGTCTCATAGAAAATTATTAGATGACATGCTCATTTTATAGATGTACTTATCTCAAATTGATTCATAAACGTCTAATGAGGGATAGTGTCTTATATATATGTTCTTCTCTCCAATAGTTTCATAAACTTCCAATGTGGGATAGTGACATAACAAAAAAATGTTAAAATGCCCATCAAAATTATTTTTCAAATGTATGTCTAATTGACTATTTTAATTTTAAATCACAACTAATTAAATTGATCAAATTACTTTCATTACATTTAATTTTCAAATTTAACTTAAATGTACTTGATATCATTAAATACTTGATTAGATAAACTTTTTCTAATGAGGGAGGTGTCTTATATATATGTTCTTCTCTCGTCAAAGTCATAACAAAGTTCTGGGCAATATATATTTTAAACTAAAAAAATTGTTAAAATACCCATCATTTAATGATTAATTAATTCAAATCATGTGAAGCAAGACTCATACTGACTAATTAAATTGTAATATTCACCTTCATCCTTTCATTTATTTAATTTTCAAATTTAACTTAAATCGCACTTGATTATTAATATACTAATGTTAGATATCATTTTCTATAAGTTTAAAACATAGGTTATAATATATTTTTGAACACTCGTAAGTCGTAACAAAGTTCTAACAAATATATTTTTAAACTAATAAAATTAAATATATAGCATATTATTTATTTTGATAATAACATCATTTCAGAAGCAAATTCATAGTGAAAAACTAAAAAGAATAAAATTAGCGCAGCCCAAAAATTAATTCCCCAACTTAGAAGCAATTTCATGGTGAAGAATTAAAAAAAATAAAATTTGTCCATCCCAAATATGAATTTTAGCCCAATTAACTTCATTTCCAACCCAAGTCTAAAACTGAAATGATACACAATTAACCAAATATTTAAAAAAAAAAATTGCTTCTGGGTTGGGGTAGGGCTGGGCTATATAACCCACCCCTCCCTCCGCCCCTGTGAGTATCACTCTCAGCAACCTTGGTTCTTGAGGCTTAGAAGGTTGACAACAACAAAGTCAAGGTCAGATTCTCCTCACGAAAAATAATATCAACATGACCAAGTTAGTCAAATAATTTCATAGAGTAGTTGCGAACACAAGCAATCAATAAAAAAATATAGAAGCACGACCTAGATCAGCTAAGAGAAACTCAATGCTATGTGACTTCGTAATCTGACCTTTTTTGTTTATCAGTTAAAAGAAAGACATTGAGCTGGGCTTGCCCATTAATGTAGAAAGAAAACTGTCCTGAAAGTAGGATACCCAAAAAACCCTAGAATCTTATGGTGCTTTCTATGATCTTCTTCCCCAATCTTACGTCATTCTGTAGAATCTGTTCTAATTTTAAGATTGCCTGAACACCATACAATCTTATGACTTAATAAAGTATCCACTAGTCAGAGTTCTCAATCCAAGAAACAAAAGAATTATATATTAAAGGATAAATTATAATCCAAACCTTATTCAGTGTCCTGCTGCCATATTTATACCTCAGTCACTATATTCTTTTTCCTAAACAAGGGATGGGTGAGTATAAAATCCAGATATGTGTGCTTGTCCATGCCTGTGTGCATAACAATGAATGCATATACCTATATATACATGGTGAAGAACTAGAGAAAATAGATACATGAGATAAAAGGATGGAATATAAATATCATATTAATTACAAACTTAGCCCCACTGGTCAAAGGACTTGCTCATCATTTTTGGAAGACTACTATATATATGAGTGTGAGTATTAAAGTTGGCATGCAAAGACGGAGCAAGTCTGAACTTCAAACTTCAAGATGTCTGAGAGAACTCAAACTGCTAAATCAATGCCCTAAACTCTGCACATCATCAAGATTGACTTCTGACAGAATGATCCATCGATATAGTAAATCTTGCTGCTACCAATGGAGCTGAGGGCACATCCAAAACAAGTATTACATTAGAAATGGTTCCAAAAATGTTACCTCCAGGGTTTAATCTTGTTGCTACATGGGGGTTGGTAAAGAAGGTTTCACATTATGGGGTTGTTAACTCAATAAAAGTTGTTCATTTAAATCAAAAGGATAAACAAGAACCAGTCATGATTATGACAGTGAACTGATGACAATGGTCAAATAAGTAGTTTCTATGAGTGATAAATGGCCTATAATGATATCCTATAAACCCGTCACGATAATTTTAAATAACTATCTAAGTCTTGATAAACTTGTTTAATGCAATATGATGCACAAACTCTAATTTTCTCCATCCTGTCTTGCCTATAAATTTCCATGACATAAGCAATGAGACCTGCACTCATAATCAACCTGATAAAGCTTTTCATCTGTCTTTGCTCGAAAATCCAGTGCAGTGGAAGATCAAGAGCCTGGAATGTAAAGCTTCCCTTTAATTGTTCCCTGCTCTCTGAACAACCCTAAGGTTTATTCAATAGTTGCATCTTTTCTTACAAGTTCCAAAGAGTGGATCGTCCACTATACATACCAAAATTCTAAAAACCAAATGTAGTCTTAGAATCCTATCTTCTTCCACTTCTAGCCAACCTCAGCTATGGTCTCAAAGCCAAGTAAAATGCACCTTGTTTTACATCAAAACTTTTACAACTTAAGTTAAAAACAAGAATCAAACAAGTATCCAAGATAATTCATGGTATCAACTATCAATACAAAAGTCAGGAAGAATACAATAGAATGTGCAATGACTTGTGAACCTGGAACAGTTAGACAGAGCAATAGCAACTGCACTCAAAAGCTTGCTGGCCTCTGGTGAATCGAGAACCAAACCGCTTGCACTTTGTGGAGCAATCACCTGACAGTATTCACACAATAAGAGAGGATATAACAAAGGAAATACTGTTGTTTAAGAAGAGAGAGAGAGAGGAGAAAAGAGAGACCACAAACTCTTTCACACCAAAAGAGAGCTGCAGATCATGCAATGTCTGATTCCAATCAGCAACTTTTCCTGGACAAACAAGACTTATAATTAAGATATGAAATCTAGATATGAATATCCTGCAGCTCGTTACAATAGCATATATCAGGTACCATCATTAGTCGTTTTGAAATAGTACTCCACGCAGTAGCTTTTCATAGCATACTTGAACTCAGACTTGACTTTGTACAAACCCTTTGAAAGATCCATCGGAACAGCACCCTTTACCTATTACCAAATAACAGAAGGTAACTGATGTCAAATGAAGATAAGCAATAAAAAAAATACTAATTTCAGAGTCATTGATCTAAGAATCGAGATAGATCGTGATGACAGTGTTTCTAACAAGCTATCTGAACAGCCTTGCTAGACAAGCTACCCACAAATGATTCCAGATCAAAACGATTCATCAATTGTTTAAGCCTTTCTTGGCAGCTCGTTATATGAATTTTGTGTCCAATAGTCAGATTTGCGTAAAATCTACTATTTTATACTTGAAACGAAGAACATATAATAAGCCATACACCTGTCGCACCATGGATTCATATAGAATATTTTAGAGTAGATAGGGGAGAGAGAAATGACATTAAAATGATTAAGCCTCAATAGAAAAGTCAGTGTAAGATAAGTTAACAGCAAGCAAAACAATATATTGATCGTGGAAATGACAAAGGCGTTCAAGAAATATCTCAGCATACTTTCATAATGAATTCAGATTCGCGAAGAGAAGGAAATCCACTGAAGCTTCAATGTGATAGTTTCGTATCATAATATACAATAATGATCAAATTGAACGAATTTGGTGCATACCAGTAAGTTCTGGGGACCATCAGCCAACCACTGTCGACAAACCACCTCTATATCAGAAATAAACCTTCAATACAATGCACATTATTGGTATAATTACGGTATTCTGAGCATCTAAACCAGGTTTCTCTGTTGATAATCATACTTTTCCCATGAAGAGGCAAGTGTAAAATCATCAAAACGCGCAAGCTGCAGATTTATTACAACAACAAAAATCAAAACAAACACACTTGCATCCGAATCCGAAACCTCGATAATTTGGGCAAAATTTTTATCCTACCTCTTCTTCTTCTTCTTCATCCTCTACAGTGCTTTTTGAATTGCTAGTTGACGCCATGAAAGAAAGTACCTGTTACAGTGAATTCGCGAATCAAATATCTGTTTAGCGGGCTAAGGTAACTATGAAAGGTAGGACCTCATCAAAACTTTCAATAACTTCTAAGAAAAAAATATGGCAATTTTAGATCGACTGTCATGTAACCTTGATTTTCTGGACGACGACGATCGTGCGCTGCGGTCAGGTGCACCGTGCCGAAGAAAGTCGTGGTGGTAGTCACGTTTCTAATAGCTACAGAAACAATTTTAAATTTTTAATCGGGTGGAAATCACCCAAGTTTCAAAAAATAATTTCATTATCGTCACTAGAAAAGTTTTTGTTTCATTTTTGTCACTCAACTTCCACCCAAAAAAAAAAAAAAAAACCGTTTGGTCACTAGGTTTATAAAAAAATTCTTACCCGGCAAACAGAATTCAATTTTAGTCACCAGATCTTTCGCAATTCCAATTTACTAATGGTCCAAATGTGATTAAAGAGGCAATATTGTGGTGCACCCTCAATTGCAGTAGTGTCAATGTATCTATGTTTTAATTTATATATTAATGTAATTATAAGTGCAATTGAGCATCATTGAGCCCATGTTTGACACACATTCTTTCAACACTTATTTTTAATCACACGAATTTTAATAAAATAATATTTTTCATCACGTCAATAACTTTTCCTTACTTTCTAACCACATATTTCTCATTATATCACTATTTAAAATGCATTCTTTCTTCAATAATATTTATCAAACACATCCTCAAACTTAAATCTCAAGCAATTATCTTCTGGCTATCATCTTCGGAAGTCGATAATTCTTTGCAATGTCACATTGGCGCTTTGCAATTAATCGAAAGTTCATATCCAATTTAACGAAGCTAAGATACATGACAAAATAGAAATAGAAATATCAATGACTAATTTGAAATGTGTATAGATATTGAGGTTTGTCCTCGCAAATGGTAATATATGATTCGTTAGTTTTAATGGCCAGCTTAACATGTTCATAAGTCGTCTAACAATGTCCAAACGAGTAGTTTGACTGTAATTAAATTGAAGTTAAAACGATCTGATTGCTGTAAATTAAAGTTCAATGACCTAATTGCAGTTGATGTGAAAGTTGAATCTGCCAGTGCAATTAATCCAATTTTCAATATGCAACCGATTAGGGCCAATAAGTCCAAGTAAAGATGACCACGTCTACAATCGATAGTTGATTGAGATTTGGTTGGCTTCGTGCTTATTAGCGAGTACCTAAATTATATTCTTAGCCAATGGTTCTGAATAGATAAAACCTGCTTAATTATAATTTAAACTTTGCAAAAACATGCACTTTACTTGATAAAATGGTAAAATATAGCTCTATTTAATTTTCAACAAAAGCTAAATTATCTGGCCTCAGTTTGATGCAAATTAATTTTTCATTTTAATGCAAAATGAGAAAATTGTCCTTGTTCTGAAATAATGTGTAAAACAAGTTAGGAACCTTAAACGCCCTTTCACAATTTTTTTACATGATTGATGTCAACAAAGTCAAAGATTGCTGCCAAAATGGGGTTCTTTTACTGTATAACGGTCAATTTATTCATTCTCATTTTTGGAATAATTTGACTCAAACAGGGGCATAGAAAGATGAAATGGAGTTAAATAAACCGATTGATTGAAGACAAGTTAAATAGGCTTATTCCTATTTTCCCACAAATTAAGAAAATTTAATTAATATAATTGTTTCCTAAATTTAATGATTTAAATACGATTAGTTTATACTTGCCGATAACAGGTTACATAAACATGTGTTTGGCCCCCATTTTTTAGGAAAAATTAGTTTTTTTAATAGTGATTGATGGGAGAATGTGTGGTGAAAGTTTTAGATTTGTGTGTAATATTATTTTATTTGAAAAATGTATGGTTTAAAATGAGTACCGTAGAAAAATAAATGGGAAAATATGAGAGAGAATGGGGCTCAAACATGGGCAAAATAAAAGCATATTAGAAATCTAAAAAATATCTATATTTTCAATAACGAAAGTGACCTATAATTTGGCACAAACGAAAAAAAATAAAATCAAGTCTTTCGATGATCAAATTTCAACAAGCAAGCATTCGTGTATAAATGCAACATTCAAATTCAACATCGAGTAGTCTTAATATTATTGTTGTACTGTTAAATTGGCCAAACACTTCTACGTCCATCTGCTAATAGTTTTACAACAGTTGCTTTATAACAGGAAATTGAAGCAATAGATTACAGAAGAAAAGGGTTAATAACCTTTCATGTATAAATACAACATACATCACCAACTCCATTGTTGATCTTTATGGTCTTCCATCTCCTGTAAATCTTACTTCGTTCGAAGTCACTTTGCTTTCAGAATGTGGCGTCAAGTGAAGCATCCACCTGGTCGGCCTGGCCAGGTTCGATAATCAAGTTTTTGGTAGAAGGCAATCCTGCAGTTACATCTTCTTCAATGCCACACTCATTTGTCCCTCTTCTGATCTTGAAATATCCATCCTGTAATTCGATAAATGGTCAAACTAATATCAACTTTTTTTTGTAAGAATAAAACAAAGAAAGAAGAAATATCTTGAGGATAGTGATAGTATGTTTATCTAGGTTCAACTATAATATGAAAATGTGGGAATCATCATTTTCATTTTTAGTTGCGCAAATGTTACTTTTCAAAGTCAACCAAACATTTCATAAGATCCACAAGTATTATCCACTTATCCACTACTCATTCATATTAACTTATACCAAAAACTATAGAATATGGAATATTTAACTTTTTTGTAGCCTATAAATGACTTGGGAGAGAATCTCAAGGATTTAGCAGAATACATACATCGCCCCAGCTTCTATTCCACTGATTTGCTAAAAGCTGCAAGAATTTGAGTAGAAAGTTAAATGTATTATCAGATATAAATTTAAAAGGAACCAGAAGCTGCAAAGAGTCATCACTTCTTACCCAATAATCCTCCCCATCATCAGTAGTTCCCCATCCTATTAGTTTCACAGCATGACCTCCCATCTCATCACCTGTCACGTGCTTGTAAACTCCGGACTTGTAATGAGCAAAATCCTGTGGATGAAGCCGAAAAAATAAATTTCAAGACCCAAAGTTTTTAAGGTAATAAACAAAATTCATGGAATGCCAGCGGAAGGGAATTTTCATGAATGAGCAATCGGCTGACTACAGAGTAGAAACATCCACTACAGGAGAATGAACATCAATGGCTGCAGTCAACTTGTTCTCAGAAGTAACAGGCATACTTTTCATGCTTAAACAAAAAGTTTACAAATTCCCTTATGAAGTAAGCACTTATTAATGGTATCCTAAAGTGCCATATCCAAATATAGATACCAATGAGAAAACGAACAAAATATAACACTTCTATTTTACCTCATAGACAGTGAAAGCAACCTCAACTGGTCCATTTTTGTAGACTTCTGCCATAATACTGTGTGGATCAGAACTGATTCTGTAAGCATCGACACCGAAGTGTTTTGAACCATCCCAAAGAAGGTTCTTTTTTACACATCTTTTCTCACATTTAGGTGTTGGGAATCCAGGCTCACAACCAGGGTGGGAACATCCAATATTATCGAAGTAAGGGTCACACTGCAAGAAGAAAAAATACCTTAAGTGGCTGAACATGAATAAAGCAATATACTCGTGTAATTAATGCATATGGAGGGATCTCAAACCATTTTAACTAATATAACTTGCATTCAAACCATTTTGACTAATATATCTTGTAATTAAACCATTCTGATTGACAATGACGTGAATACTACCTCATCGGTGACAACACCATTCTGGACAAAGTATCGCCATGCTGAAATGGGGTAACCACCATCACAGCCGTCACCACACATAAAGCCACAGCATGCCAGGAGATCATTGACAGATAGAGAAATATTCTGCAAAATAATCTTTTACATGTATACAAGCACATATACGAATATATAGACCTGGAGAAGTGAAGCTTTGAAGCAGGAAGTACGAATTTACCATGCCAAAATTAATACAGAAGCGGTCAGAGAGTGACTCAACAGCACCAAAAGCCCAACAAGAACCACAATGTCCCTGATAAATAGAAAACCAGATTTGTTGAAAATCTCATTGACCATGAAACTTTGAATAGTGAAAATGTTAGGATGAGTACAGAATAAGTTACCTGATCTTTGATGTGGAAAAAGTTTTTTTTTTTCAAAAAAAAAAAAGAGAGGAAAGAAAATGATTAGTCTCTCTCCGAAGGAAACATAACCCAATAAGGACTAAGGAATTAACTGACCAAGTATGCTTCCAATGGTACTACAGTGAGGCCAAGCAGTTCGTGCATCAAACTCTTTGGGCAACTTAAGACTTTTTGCATGAGTTACAACAGAAATGCTCTTCAAGTCACCCTCTGGCATTGGTTTGACTCCAAGAAGGTGCTTAAATTCGGCAACCTGGGGATCATTTAGTAGTTCCCGCCATGCAGGGGCAACAAAAGCTCAGAATAAAGCTAAAGATGGCCAATTCTCATGAAATGGTAAGTATTGTCTACCAAAAGACTTACTGTGTGGTTTGAAAATCGAGGGTTCATGGCAGCTCTCCATCCAGCTTCAGCATTTCCATTGATTAATTTAACTACTGACTCCTGCATGGCAATTATGATAGTTATCTTCTGAAGCTGAATCTAGATTCTAATGGCAAATATCTGTCTTCCTGAAGCGTAAGAGTACCTGAAGAATTTCTTTGTCAAGTTTCAGCTGAGGAATAGGCTTCACCGCAATGACCTGCAGAAAGAAGCTTTGAGTGAAAGACTATAACCATAACCATAACAGGAGGGGCCTATTCTGCTCCCACCTATAATCATCTTGTTATATATGCAAATATAATATAGGAATAGAAATAATTTTTTTAGAGGAAAAAAAAAAAGACAAATTAAAAGATATGCAAAAATTCCCAAAATTCAAATTTGTGGAATAAATTACAACCTTTAATAATTCTTCAGGAAAAAATAAGTACTTTGTAGAACATTTCTTTTTCTTTCATTTATTCAATTTCACCAAATAAAAATGGGCCACTTAAATTTAATAAATGATTCCTCATTTAAAAAAAAAAACCTTTCCGTTCATCTCTAACTGCAATAACTAGGAGTTCTAATGATAACAATGATCTATATAAAAGGGCTGCATGTCATAATATCGTCGTACTTAAGTGCATTATTAACCATACAGATTGAAAAGGGGGTACTAATATTGTAGAGTTGTGTACCAATGAGTATGAGAAAATTAATAAAAGACCCTAAGTAGCAAAGCCTTTATTAATTTTGTCATACTCATCCATCAAATAATATTTAATTACTTTTATGTTAAATTGTCAAGTTGCAAATAGTTAATTACCAATGTCTAATTATAGTTATTAAATAGTAAAAATGAATAAACTTTCACAATCGGAATCTTTTGTAATTTTTATGTGATTCTTTTATCAAATTGTTCGATTTTATTATATTGTTGAATGGACGCATTCGAGAAAAATTAGATGATGACAAAATTATCAACGAATAGAATCCAGTATTTCTATTCAACAACGTAGGAATAGTTTTGGTTAAGAAGTTGTTGAATTCTTGCCTTGGAATAAACGGATAGAAATGGGCTGATATTGGTGAAAATCGGAGAGATATTTTGAACGTGATGAATTATTCCTCTTTCAGATACACAAAATAGAGGATTTCCCTAAGTCGATTCTTAGGAAATGTCAAATAAAACTATTTGTCCTCATCAAAAAAGGAAGCCTTTGCTAGAAAAACTGTTTTTGTCGTGGTCATAATTTAATGCTAAATAAGTCCGAACAAATTGAGTATCTATATCAGAAATTCCTTGAAGTGGTTTGCCATTTCATATAAAGGATATAATCGACAACTCAAAGTTGTACATTATCCTTTCCTATAAGTAGGAAGAAAAAGTGTTGCTAAATTTATAAGGTCCATTGGGAGAATTATTACAATGTGGAGGCAAGTTCCTTAAGACGGGATTTAGAAAATTATAACTTACGACAATGTGAAGTTTATTCGTATTTGTAACTGGCCCATGTTTTTTATGACTATAGAAGTTATTCCTATATATAGTATAATTGTTATATCAATTATAGAGAGGTCTTATAGTGCTTGTATGACCATATCAACAGAAGCTTTAAAAGCAAAGGAGGACACACAAACTAACCCTTCATGTTGTCCAAATCTATATTTCTTTCTAGAAACGTTCTGGATCTAAATAGACCATTCTCTATTAAGGAATTTCAACACGTGAAGTTGACTTCTCAAATTACGTCTCGAGACAGGTTTTATACACTGATTTGAAGACAAGTGGGAGTGACGCTTGTCTGAGATAGCACTGTAAATTCGACATCTCAACCTCTCAATTCTTAAAGATTTAGTGCTTGCTTATTTGAAATCGTATCCTCAACATCTACACAAGCAATCATCTGCTCGAACTGCTAATTTTCTATTTGAATCATGAATACTCTTTCTTATTCGTTGCGGGTTACTTATTCAGAGAATTCAGAAGGCCGAACTTGTATAAATCTAATGTGCAAAAAGAAAACCACATGATCGGACAAGGGAAAGATGATCGATCCAAAATCTCAACCACTTAAGCAACCATATAAATCAAAAACAAGTACTAATTGCGATAAATTAAACCAGAGCGGACCTGTAGCTGAAAAGTGGAAATGAGTAGTAGAACCAAATAGCAAATCCCAATTGTTGCACCCATTTCCCCTTTCTTCCTTCCTAGCTTGCTTCTTCCAGTCGAGATTGTTGAGCTTCAACTGCAAAACAAAGACTTTTATAATAGAGAAGAGAAGACGGATACGGAATCTCAATTATTGAGACCTGCTGACGTCATTATAATTGATCTGATTGGTCCACGACTGGCGACGGTTTTAGATATTTCGGTTCGGACCGGTCCGTCACCCTCCTCCCTCGGTTTCGTAAATTGCAATAGCTAAAAAGAAGTCCTTGTTGCGTACCCATGAATCATGATAAAGCCACCGTTTGGTCCCACTTATCCCAAAAAACTATTCTCTACTTTTATTTTAATCATACATTTTTTATAAAATAATATTAAACGTAAATCGAAATTTTTTTTCAACTATACATTCTCTGAAAAAAAAAATTGTTCCAAAAATTATAATGTCAAATTATTGGGGCCAAAGGGGGCAAAGGATTTTTTTTTTATTTTTTGTGAAATGAATTTTGAAATAATGATTTTTTTTAGAATGTATGGTTAAAAATTAAGCAAAAAATTTAGATTTACACGTAAAAAGATTTATTTTGAGGATGTGATTAAAAAAAATTAGGAAAAAAAATTTAGAGAATAATAGTCAAATGGAAGGAAAAAGGAGCAAAGACAAACAATAGAGACGAAGGAGTCTCTGTGAAATTCCCAATAGTTGTTATGGCTATATCCAGTCATCATTCTCTCTGCGGTAACACTTGGAGCATCTACAATACATTCCGTGAATTGCAAAGTGTAGCATTTAAATTGACAAAGATGTACCGATTTCTGATTGATTCAATCTATATTTTAATATTTCCGTATATTAACATGAAAGAAAAGAAAATTAATATTCTAAAAATAGAACAATTAAGGTGCCGTTCTCTTTGACGTTTTCGGATCGTTTTCGATTTTCGATTTTCCAAAACGATGAAAACGTGTTCTCTTTCCTGTTTTCGAAAACACGTTTTTGAAAACGAAAAAAATTTTGTACACAAAACAATAAAAACATCGTTTTGGCCGTTTTCAAGCCAAACCCACCCAAAAATCCAAAACACGGGAAACAGTTTTGCACACTGTTCATTCTTCAGTCGGGAGCAATGGAGCAGCCAAAATCTCCACCACCGCACCACCACCACCAAAAGCACCACCAGAAACCCCCACCACCATAGCCAAAATCGGCATTCCAAAAATACCCCCCACCGCCACCAGAAAGACCGCAATCGATCTGCCAAAATGCTACCAGAAAGACCACAACTGCTCTGCCAAAATCTCCACCAGAAATAGCAATATCGCTACCAGAATTGTGACCCAACGACACCACAGCCATCGCCTGCACCAACCTCCTCCAAGTCGCGACGCTCGCCTGCAACAAAACCACCACTCGTTTCCAGTTGTTTTCACCGTCTACAGCAGAACCACCGCCGTCAAGTCGCGACCCAACCATCCCCGTACGCACCCAATCAGGGAGTGCCCAAACCCAAACCACTACCGCGCCGCTCGCAGGAGTAACGTCATTCGCAGGGGGAGAGTCGTCGCAAGGAGAGAGAGACGACTGGAAAGGAAGAGAGAGATACCAAAATGAAATGAAAATGAGGAGAGAGAGAACACATTTTGGGTTTGATTATTTTCGAAAACAATTTTTCAAAATACCAAAAAGAACACATTTTCAACAATCTGAAAATGAACACTCAAAACGCAAAATGAATTCAAAACTCAAAACTGAAACACGAAGAGAACAGCCCCTAAGGGATTGTTCTATTTTAGTTTTGAGTTTTGAAATTTTTTTGTATTTTTTTTTTTGCTTTGAGTGTTCATTTTAAAATTGTTGAAAATTTCTTCTTTTTATCATTTTGAAAAATTATTTTCAAAAACCCAAAATTAAAATTTTTGACCAAATTATAACTGAAAATTGGGTTTTCTTTGTAAATTTTAAACTTGTTTTCAAAAATGCGTTTTCGAAAATAGGAAAATGAACGTTTTTTCACTATTTTGAAAAAACTAAAACAGAAATCAGCTTGAAAACGACAAAGAGAACATGCCCTGAATTGCTAAGTCTGCAAGCTCAACAAAGCCAATATATTTAGAAATGTATAAGCATTGTTTATTTTTTTATTTTTGTCTACAACGTCAGTTCGATTGAATATTTGTCAACTTGCATTCAAGAGGTTTTTTAAACACAGTTTACATTTACTTATGTTGCCAATTTTTTGAAGCAATCAATCGTTGCATCATAGATCCTCGCACATTGCTTTTTACTATTTTGTTAAAAACGAAGTTACATGATGAGTTTCCTCAATTTGGAATAAGTAAGAAATTGATTCAATTATGTAATTATAAATATTAATTAGCCCACGTTTGACAATTTTTTTTATTATGAATTGATTAAACTTAATTTTTAATAACTAGGAGTAACTTTTATGCACTTTTTTTTAATAACAAACATGTTTTATGAAACACATTAACTTATAATTTGCATTCCCTAACTACCGTCGTCGCCCCTCACATACATGTGACGATTATTGATTTAATGTATGAAGCAATAAGAACTTAGTGCATTCATACATCAAATCAATAACCTTCACATGTATATTATGTAAGACAACTATGATAGTGAACGACTACAAATAAAATTACTTAATCTTCAAAAGCTTTGTCAAACAAGAACTTAGTTCAATTATACATAAAAAAAAAAAAAAAAAAAAAAAATGCATTTTTAGCACTATTGATGTTTAATACCTATATAGGTGATAACACTAGTAACATTAAATTCCAAATTCAATTTAATACAATGAATTATAATCTAAGATTTGTGATATGTTGACATGTATTCAACACTATGGTCACGTTCAGTAGGGATTAAAATCCAATTAAAATTGAAAATATAATCGTTATTGGATCTCAGTCGTTTAATAAAAGTCAACAATAACGACTAATTTTTCAATTTTAATCATATTTTAATCTTTACCGAATATGTCTTATATCTCATTATTCATATATAAATAACGTCACCTACCCGATTATTTATCCTAAGAAGATATTTACTAATATCATTACACGACAAAAAACATGTAAGAATTATAACCTCCTCCATAAACCAACAACCAATGACATAGCATTTCAATTTTCAACAAACACACTTACCCATGAATTTCCTCATCAATCAACCATTGAATAAGGACAAAAAGTCAAGAATGATGAGTACACGAGTGAACAACTCCACCGTGGTATTGAACCTAACTCGCACCAATCAAAGTTACATATACATCATATTTTACACCTTCCTTTGTATTGTGTTACGTAGCAAAACACCTTTAGACAGTTCAAAAACAAAAATAGTGTTCCCACAATCCCACCCACAATTTTCGAAAAAACATGAGTCAAAAGAAATGTAAAAGAAGGTACATTTAACATTAATGAACTTGCAAATCACAAGTTGTCCAGTCCTTCAGATTTTCCAAATCTTGCTCTTACCCTTTTTCTATGAACTTGCTGGAATTAAACATACCATTCTCGGAATGGGGAATCTCATATCAAGTCGACTCAAGTGTGAGACTTGTAATCAAAGACTAAAAAAATTGAACTACAATTCCAGATCAATTTTCTGAGGAGCAAAAATGTTAATCTGATCTTACAATGCAATCAGAATTTTATCGATTAAAAACATAAGGAAATGAAGTGATGGTGCTAAAAGAAACCAGTCATCAGTAATTCCGGCCACAGTAAGGTCCTGAGAAACATAAATATTACTCCACCCCAATTGTTCGGTGCAATCAGAATTTTATCAATTACGGGGAGGGTGTGATAATGCATAAAAGAAAAGAAACCAGACGTCAATAACTCCGGCCCCAGAAGGTCCACTTCCTGGCAGGCTTCCCCGAGGCAAAGCACAACGTCCCTACATATAAGAATATTTAGAGGAACAAGCCAAGCAATTTGCAATCCAGTAAATTACATCTAGTAATTATGTTAATTCCCCGCCATGTCACATCAGGAGATCGAGTGAGCTGTGTCAACAAAAATTCTTAAAACTGAACTTATTTGAAACCTTCTGGAAGTTCTGGTTGGTCAAAATGGAGAACATAGAGCAAACAACTTGTAATACCCCTTACAAGGGTGAAGTAATTATTATACCAAACATATTCAAAACAGATATGCCTGCCCGGTCAAACAAGAAATCATAGGTAAAATGGGTGACTTGGTCCAAACAAAATTCATGGTGCAAATAAGTTCTTCACAAGGGAACATCTTCTAGGAACGTAAAATTTTCAAACTTTTGAAATTTCAGGACATACTGGAGAAGTGTTTAAAAGCCCGTAAAAGGCCAATTGCTACATCAATAAAGGGTAAAAATGAATAGATAAAAGAAAAAACTCAAGTGACTAGATATAGGCCTTGTTTGAGCCAAATTATTGTAGAATGAGAATGAGAAATATAGTCGTTATTGAGGCCCATACAAGAGAGAAAATTTGAATTTAAATGTTGATGTAATGGATAACGATTATTTTTTTTCATTTTAATGAGATAATAATGTAGATCAAACGGGGGCATAATAAAGATTCTTGAAAAATTTATCTACCAAAATATGAAGGCCTATTAGCAAAATATGTAACAAACAAATGGATCAAAGTTTCAAATCCTAGTTATGTATGTTAACATGGCCAAAGATCCCAATAAACACCGAACAAACTGCTAGCCTGGCAATGGCAGTCCCATTAATATTTAACAGGTTGCCTACATTTTTCACTTGCTTTTCCACTTCCCCTTCTCCTTAATTTCTAGTTGAGATGTTCGGGGTTGGGGTGGAATGATCAATAAATAACTGTGCAGGTCATGAGAAAACAAGTTTACCATGCAAATGAAATGGGTTCTAGAAATACAGCAGGAAACCACATGATTAATAGATATCAGACCTCTTCATCACACCACGGAGCAAGATCCATTTTCTTTTGGCTCAATGCTTCACAAATTCTTCCCATGTATTTATAACCTGAATGCAGGCATCTCGTTTTTGTGTTGCAACTTCAAAGACACTTTTCTGAATAGCATTGAACACACTTGTTCAATCAAACTAGCCATAGGAATATCAGTTTTGGCTAACTTGGCAGGCCGGACAGCACACACCTGATACAAAACAAGAATTTGGTAGGAAACAAAGTAGATAAAGAAAATGTTATTGAATTGGAGTGATAAAGAGTTAGATAAGGTTTAGGTTCCTATGTTATTTACTTACTATTTTGTATTTAAACTTGAAACTTATATTTTTGTTGAAATAAGAGAGCCGACGAAGATGATTTTGTATCAGAAGACACAGAGAACGAATTAGATAAAGAAAATGTTATTGAATGGAGTCTGATAAAGAGTTGGATAATATTTGAGTTCCTATGATATTTACTTACTATTTTGTTGAAAATTTTGAAAAAATGTATAAAATTACTATAAATCTGATTTAAATGTTTACTAAGTATTATTTTTAAGTGATTAAAAATTAAAATAATATTAAAATAAGAAAACGTTTTTTTTACGCATATACCTCGACTAAGCTCGCCTAACTCATAGCTCGACCTCGACGCATTACGTCTTTTATAACACTGGTTGTGACGCAGCGGCACACTCTCTGGGGGGTGATGCTGAAGCACTGATTTGCTTATCCAGCTTTACGCTGGTGGTACCCAGGCGCCCATCTCCGTCCCAATTATCTTCCAATGATGTTTTTCTTCATTCAAAAATCCTCTTTAAATTCAACACAAGTTCTCACTCTCAATGGGCTTCTAAGTAAAATTTCAAATTAGAATTTGTCGAGTAAAACTTGAATGTGATTCAATAATAGTATTTCAAGTAGAATTCTTCTTAATATGCACTTTAATTAGAATTCTAAATTATTTTCACAAAGAATTCAGGTCACACTCAAATTCTAACAGATAATAAAATGTTAAAAAATAATAATTTTTTTTAGATTTTCGTGCAATATTATTTTATTAAAAAAATATGTGAATAAAATAAGAGAAAAAAATATATATTTTGAAAATAATGGAATCAAACGAGGAAATAGTCAAACATCAATTTATTCGATGGAAACATATGAATATTCTAAATTGAGGTCTATGTTCCTAAAATTCATAATTATGAGTTACGAGACTATTCAGTATATTAAATTATTTGTTTTTATTGCTACGTAATATTTTTTTCTTGTTGGGGCTTTGTCTTTCCCAATTTAACATTTTTCTACCAAGTGAAGCCGTGGTAGATAACAATAGGATAACAAAGGTTCGCGAGTTAATAATAGGTGAACTTAGGTTAAATCGATCAATGGATATATATGTCCAGTATAAAAAATAAAAAATAAAATATATCAATTCTAGTTCCGCCCCTAATGGTCACTAATTTTTCATGAGGTTTTTACTTATTTATCCGACTCTGAAAGGTTACTCAATAATTATTTAGCATTCGCCATCCATTAGGAAAATTAATCCAATTGTTGACCAAAAATCCAACAGGACAATTGATGGTGTGAAATCCGTCTAATTTAATCAAATTGCACCTAAAAATATTGTGATTTTCCTTAATTTTATAAAGATGCGTGTTTTAAAATAAAGGAAAATCATGTTTTACTAAATACGATTTGGTTGATTTGGACATATTTCACATTGTCGGCTTACAACGTTAGATTCCTATCTGTCACGTGAAATTTTCTGTCTGCAATTTGAACCATTTTCTTAGCGGATGGTAATTATATATATATATATATATATATATATATTTTATTTTTTTATTTTTTTGAAAATCAAGTTTATCCAAATTTGGCTTGCTGTCGCAGTTGGTGGTGCGCGCTTACTTCCATATTCTAAACCATTTACCCTCCTCGTCGGCTTGGTGGTGGCAATTTCGTCAACTAAGCTTATGTAAACTTCGATCCCACTGCTATGAGTCATGAATATTCATTGAAGCGGATGGAAGAGGTGGCGGTGGATTGTAGGTGGATTTGTGGTGGTGGCAGTGAATTTTGAGAGGTGACATCATTTGGATGGTGCCGACGTTAGTGAAGGAATTTAAGAGAAGGCAACAACGAGTTGGAGGTGATGGTATTGTGGATTGGTGGTGGTAAAGGCAATTTGGGTGGTGCCAACTGTGATAAAATGGGGTTGACGAGTTGAAGAGTGTTTGTGAATATTTAATTAGGTAATTTGTGACCTAATAAAAGGTGTAATTGTGAGTTGCGACTAAATGTGCAAATTGAGAACCACAAAATGCAATAAAATTAATATTAAAATTCTAAAAAATAAAGATTATAATTTTTTAACAAATAAAAATTATATATATAAAAAAAGTTCTAGCTCTTAATGATTATTTATCTAAAAAAATTAAATGAACACTGAAAAAAATATTTTTAGTCGATGCATTAGTTTTTATTTTTATTTCCTATACTTTGAAATTATTTATTAATTTTTCAGTGAGAAAAGATATTATAAGATTTACCAACTTTAAAGTGTATATAATACTTCATAATATATTAACGTAAAACTGTTCCTTTTTTTCTGAATAATCAAATTTAATAAAAAAAATGTAATAAAACAAATTTTCAAAATTCCACATTAAACATGTTTTTATAATTTTCTATTTTGAGAAATAATTTTTCAAAATGACAAATCAAATGCATTTAATTTTTTTTTTAAAACAGACACTCAAAGCACAAAAATGAAAATGAACTCGAAATTGAAAATCGAAGGGACTCTACCCATGCGTGTTCTAGGTCCATCAATCGGGAAGGTATCAATGGCTATGTCGTCAAAAGCACATATACCAACATAGTCCAGAATGCACGGCCAAGTTACTTGTGAACCTAGACAAGTTACTTCCAGCCTACCATGTCATTTTATTTCCTCAATTAAGACTAACAAATATAAATATATATTTCCATGTGAACTTTAGTTGAGAAGTTCAACTGAGGGAGAGCGTGCGTGTTATCAAACAAAGTAACGACATTCATAGAGCACTTAAAACCAATGGAGATGATGACATTGTATTAATACCATATTGTCCAATGTTACGCCTCATTTTTCCAAGGCCCAGAAAGAGGCGCCATTCAGCAAGCCACGTAAGTGAAAAGTCAACAAATCAAATAAAGGCTCTATAAGGTTAACATATGAAGAAATCAAACAAAGCCAAGGTCCTTGCATTGCAGGCTGAGGCACTGCCTCAAAGACAAGGTCCATATTGAGGCCGAGGTCCATGCTGTGGCCGAGGTCGCTGCAGAGGCACTAGCACAAGGACGAAGCACTACAATCTTGGGTTGAACCACTGCCTAAGAAAACAAAGAAAGGAGCTGAAGTTCTTCACTTGGAGAACCACCTCAAAGATCTCTTCGAGGCTCTCAACTCTTTCGAAATTCATGAAGCCGACGCTGTCTCTTGTGATAGATTTAAAGATCTTTAGAAGTGATTGATGTAACGTCTGTAATAAAGTTTTGTTAGTGTGTCGGCTTATTGTATAAAGCGGCTGACCCCTTGTCAATGCATTAATTGCATGAATGAACAATGATGTGACGTCCCAACAAAGAAGATGATGCCACATGGTTCTGATCCAATTGTCACCACCTTGACTAAACTCTCTTTTGTAAAAAAAAAAAGGGTTGGCTCCTTTACGATCAAGAAATAAAACACATACCCACTAAAAACTCATGGAAAAATCATAAGGAAATACTTAGCAAGTTTTTCATCAACATTTCTTTACATATTCATTGAATACAAATTCTAATATTAAACATTGTGAATTTCCTACAAATTATTCATTCAATCTAGCAATCCATACATTCCTTCAAACAAAGAGAGTGGAATATTCTTGATTATCTTGGTTTTGTGATCGTTGATTGTGCGGTTACCGTTAAATCTTATCGTTGGAGTCCAAACGTTTTTGTGTCTTGTCGGAAAGTGCTTCCTGCGTCTTTTCAAATTTGGCTACTGTTCTTGTTCCGGTATAAACGCGCCGGATCCGTACTTGACGTGGCAAAAGTGGACCCGACATCTGTTGAGCTTATTTTTCGAGGTCAACATCCAATGTATATAAATGCATCATAACTAAATTGTTATATAACCAGCATTACTTGATGAAGTAATAAGAAGATTCCAAACCTACATTATTGTTATTAACTTGAGGTTTATCGTGAGTCGAGGTTACTGGTCTCCATTAAACATATTTCATGGAAATTACACGTTCCACATTTGACGAGTTTCTTTAGTTATCGCCCCATTTATTATTTTTAACATATTAATATGTCAAACTCTTGTAAATAAAGGAAAGTACGTCCACACAAGATACTATAAGCCCCCGCTAATCTTAAATGGGATCGATAACGAGAGCAACAAGACATGCTAATTTTCTACGTTAGGTTGCTCAGTCCAATCACGTGAGAGTTGCTAATATATATTTACCACGACTATAATTAATTAATTATAAAAAAATATTTGGCGGTTTTCGAACTACACGAAAGTATCTAGTTATAGAATTAAATTAGACGAAGCGCCAAATCACCGAGTCCTCGCCGTGCGCGTGGATCATATCTCAAACTTGCTGCAAATTGGGAACTCCAAATCGCCTATCGATGAATACGTTGGCTCTGCCTTCAACGATTACGATTTTTCCTCAGAACAAACGCTGCATACGGAGAGTAAAATTGCTACGAGCAGCGCTGGTGGAGGCTGTTCCGGCAACTAGAGGGAGCGGGAGTGGCGGCGACAATGTTCCGGTGACTATCCTGCGAGTTCGAGAGCAATCTTCCTCTTATGCTCTATCTCCCAGAGACCGAACTGATGATATGCAAGCAGAAGCCAGGGCTATGGCCCGCGCTGCCAACGCTTCCGTATATACACCCGAATTTTTGGCCGCCAAATACGGCTCGCGCCCAATCAAGGTAGTTCAGAGGGCGATTGAAATATTATCTGGCCTTGGTTCTTTTGCCTTCAAGCTGTGGCTCGACCAGTTGAATGGGCAGCTAGATCAGAACCAAAGATTGCGGGCAGTTGAACTTAGGCAGGTTTTCACGAGATTGGGACCTACTTTTGTAAAAGTAGGCCAGGGCTTGTCCACCAGGCCGGATTTGTGTCCACCCTCATACCTCGAGGAGCTCTCCGAATTGCAGGTAGTGTTTCGTTTATTTATACATGTCTACGATTTCATTTCAATTTTAGGTGCCGTTTACATTGAATCAGAGAATTTTGACCTGTGCCTGGATAGAGTTTTTGCTAGCGTGTTTGGGTGAGTACAGGGGACAAAAGTGACGGGCAGGTGATGGATAGAATATAGATTGATCAAATTTTTCACTGTCTTTCGCACCCGGCATAATTTGTTTGAGTATGTTGTTGACACTTTCTCAATGAACGTTTATTATCAGTGGGTAATGAAACTTATATGAGCTTATTTAATAATTCTTTTGTTAGAGAATCCTCATCGCCATTATTGTGATGGAGCAGGATGCTTTGCCAACTTTTCCTGATGAAGAAGCATTTACATGTATCGAGAGAGAGTTGGGACTTCCACTTGATTCTGTTTATTCATCAATATCTGCTTCTCCGATTGCTGCCGCCAGTCTAGGTCAAGTGTACAAAGCTCAGTTGAAGTACTCTGGCCAGTTTGTTGCTGTGAAGGTGCAAAGACCAGGTATTGAAGAAGCTATAGGGCTGGATTTTTATCTTATAAGAGGTTTAGGTTTCCTCATAAATAAATACGTTGATATAATTACAAGTGATGTCCTTGCTCTTATTGATGAATTTGCTCGAAGAGTTTACCAAGAGCTCAATTATGTGCAGGTCAGTTTCTGATATTATTTTGCATTTACTACTGAAGAATATAAATGTGAGGCACTTTTCTTATACACAGAGATTTGGAAGATTTTCCCTTTCTTTCAATTGTGTGAAGTATAAAGCTATTGGTTGTGAATGTTAATTTTGAAAGGTCTATGCAGGAGGGGCATAATGCAAGGAGATTTAAAAAGTTGTATGCTGACAAACAAGATGTCATTGTCCCAGATATTTTTTGGGACTACACAAGTGGGAAGGTACTAACAATGGAGTGGGTCGAAGGAGTCAAATTAAATCAGCAAGATGCTATCGAGAGACAGGGGCTCAATGTTCTGGATCTTGTCAACACAGGCATTCAATGCAGTCTAAGACAGCTGCTCGAGTATGGGTATTTTCATGCAGATCCTCATCCGGGGAATCTCTTAGCAACACCTGATGGGAAGCTCGCTTTTCTTGATTTTGGAATGATGAGTGAAACTCCTGAACAAGCAAGATCTGCCATAATTGGTCATGTTGTCCACATGGTCAATCGAGACTACGAAGCTATGGCTCGTGATTATTATGCTTTAGATTTTTTGTCCCCTGATGTAGATGTATCTCCCATCATACCAGCTCTGAGAAACTTCTTTGATGATGCACTAAATTCAACTGTGAGCGAACTCAACTTTAAAACCATTGTGGATGGTTTGGGTACTGTTTTATACCAATATCCATTTAATGGTGAGCAACTTGTTTCCTTCTATTCGTCAATACCATCAATATTATTGCCTGTGTTATGCTTTATTTTCTTTTAAAAGTTATAGCAGTCTTATTCCTTTTATGATACTGTCGTTGAACAAGTAAATCAGTTGCTCTTTTGTTTAATATTGTTTATCCGCAATCTGTTGAGCAACTTTCTAAATATAGAGTCCGTTTGTTACGGATTAAAATCCAATTAAAATTGAAAATACGGCCGTTATTGGGTCTCACTTGTCTAATAAAAGTCAACAATAACGGCTAGTTTTTCAATTTTAATCCAATTTTAATCTCTCTCATACAGGCTCATAGTAAAAGTTCCCAGAAAAGGTATTATACACATTAGATAAATTGCGTGCTTATAAACATAAAATGTGCATTAATAATTATATTCGGTGCTATTTGGTAGAGCTTTTTTAAGTGCTTCTAAGTTATAGGTCCTACAAAATGTGTGGATTTTGACCAACTTAAATTATAATGTAAGCTTTGCCAAACATGCTCTTGACATTCAATTATCTGCATCACGACTAATGCTGCTGCTTCTACTTTAATATAATTTTTTGCAGTTCCAGCCTATTATGCATTGATTTTAAGGTCTCTTACTGTTCTGGAAGGGCTAGCACTGTATGCTGACCCTAATTTTAAAGTGCTGGCTGCTGCGTATCCATATTTTGCTAAAAGGCTTCTTACTGATCCTAATCCATATCTGAGAGATGCTCTTATTGAGTTGCTATTCAAGGATGGGAGATTCAGGCATGTATACTGTTTTATTCTTTTTCATATTTCTGAACTATGAGCTTGTTTGGGAGGGATTTTTTGGGGGAAGAATTGATTTTGAATAGTGATATGATGGGAAATGTGTGGTTGAAAAAGAAGAAAAAATTATTGATGTGATGGAAAATATTATTTTATTAAAGAATGTGTGGTTGAAAATGAGAATTGATTTACTGTAGAATTTGGAGAATCCGTACCAAACGGGCCCCTATGATTGGAACCTGGAAGAGTAATTCTAACTTGTGCTGTTAGTCAAATTAACGAAAAGCATCCATCATTTGCTTCAGGTGGAACAGACTTGAAAACCTGCTAGTACAGGGAAAGAAAGATAGAGATTTTTCTGCTAAAGATGCTTTACAACCTGTCCTCAAACTTTTATTGGGTCCAAATGGTGAAGAACTTAGGGTTTTAGTGATTAAAGAGGCTGTTCGTGTCACTGAGGCTGTTATCCTGGGCTCTGTAGTTGAATCATACAACTCTATGAGTGATCTTGTGCGGAATCTTGTTTTCAATGGCAATGCTACAGGTTTTTTTGCAATGACCACTGCTGAACAAGGAAGCATGTTGGAGCTTAGGGCACAAGTATTTAGGATATGGGGGTTACTTCGGTCCTCGGAGAACTTTGATCCCAGTATTTTGCAGCCCATTTTACAGGTAAAAAGCTAATTACGTGCTTTTTAGTTGTTAATTTTATATTTCATTTGGACTAGCCTTTTCTGATTTCTTACCATTGCTGGACTTATAAATTAGTATTGATATGATTTCTTAAAATTGAAAGTAAATGGTTGATTTAATTTTTGGTGTGGATTGCTCTATACTTCGGAAATGTGTATTTATGTCTTGAAATGCGTTAATAATGTAAACTTATAAAAATTTAGAATTAAAAACCTGTACAAGTGGGGAATTTTTTTTTTTCAAATTTAGAAAATTCTTCAAATACACTCTCCTTTTGATTTAGGATTCCACTTGTATAGCTGGCCTTTTTTAATTATATAATACACTTTTCCCTTCCTCAATTGACGTTTTATGGTAAAAGTCTTGCCACTCTCTCTCTCTCATGTGAATGATAATCTCTTTCCAGAACCAAAGTTGCTTGTTCCCTTGAACAAAAAGAACAACCATATCCATAATACTTACCAAAATAATTCAGTTAAGAGACGTTCATCTTCTTAGAAAGGGTTCCTCAACGATCAAATCTGCTGCTATAACCTTCTTCATAACGTGAATTCAAATAATTTTTAATTATGTGATTGATGATTATTTTAAAAAATAACTACATTTGGTATGTGTTGATATTACGTGAAAATTCTGGAGGTACTTTTCAAGCCAACATTAGCTGCCTTTCCTTTAAAATAACCAAATTGCCGTAGTCAGACAAGCTGACTCGAGAAACATCAATGAGCAGGTACTCCAAGAACCTGAAGCACGAAATCTTGGGGGGCGTGTGGTTGGTGGAATTACTCAACGTCTTGCAGCACGCTTATTACAGCAAATCCTCCGAGTTCCACCATCAAGTTCTGCTCCAAAATCATAAGTATTGTCCATTTATAAGCTGATTCAAGTTCTTTTATTTCTGTGCCTGGATTGGGAGGCCAACTCCCTCCCAAGTCAGCAAATAGTGATGTACAACACGCGCTGATGGAAAGGAAATCAAAGTTAAATAACACTTATATTTTCACTCATTTCGATGTAATTGTCCAATGATATGATAAAGTTGGACGTATTTATGAAACCCAACCCGTGTCCCAGAGAAAAATAATAAGGCAGCGTTGGGGTTTCATTGTGTAAAATATGAAGTGAATTATACGATGTGCAATGCTATGAGCACAAAATCGGGTTACAAAATTGTTTGACAAAATGAGTGTGGCAAGATAAGGCTATAAAAATTGTTTTTGAAATCATTTGCCTAGATCTAGTCACACTCATTTTCTAACCCAATTTTGTACACACAGCATTGCTCTTATACGATGTAGCCGTGGAATTATTCTTGATCTGGAAGTTTTGCAGTCTTATGAATTCTTTCTGCTTCTAACCCTATATGATTTTGTGTAATGTGGACTATTTAATACGATAGTAATAGAGGAACAATATAATTCAGTCTTATTATATATATTATTGTGTATGAGTATGAATATTACGCATAAGATGCTTTTTATAGATAGATAATCATTTGGAGATGTTCTAATTACGTAAATGATACATAGTTGATAAATACAGAATTTTCATAATTTACTGTATACAAATATTGAAACAAATTACAAAACAGTCCAACTCTTTAAATATCCTCAAACATCCTTTCAATATGAGAAGGCAGAATAACACAAAATGCCTTGCTGAATTTCTGCATCTTTTTATGGGCTTGTTTGTACATAATTGTGGACAGTACAGTAGATAAGATTTGAATTTGTTTTTCTTCTTTTTGTAGTTCTAGAGCATGTTTACAGTTGTCTTATGGATTAGGATGCTTCCTAACTAAACATAAACTTGAGTAATTAATTAATTTAGAAGAAGACTAAGCGCATGTTTGGTGACCATTTTTTTGAGAGAGATGTTTCATGTATAGGAAAGATTTCACAACAGGACACACACGTGTGTGGGTCCCGCATACTTTTTTTAATACATGGTGGGGCCCACCATGTGAGTTTTTCTGGTAAGTCGTCCATGTGAAATGAATCCTGTACTTGAGGATTAATTATTTTCTTGAAGAACATTGTTTTGAATATTGAATTTTTGAAAAGTATGAAAAGTTTTGACCTTTTGGGTTTACTTATATAATATTTTATTGTGTGAATATGTGATTGAAAATGAGTACGTAAAAAAAAGTTATTAAATAATGGGAGATAAACAAGGGCTAAGTTTGAGAACCAAATGAAATCGATGGTGTTAGATGCACATTATTGAGAAGAAAATACATTTTATGATGTGATATGATGGAAAATATGTTGTTAAAAAATAAAAAATAAAAAGTTTTGAATTTGCGTGTAATATTATTTTATTGAAAAATGTTTCACGGTAGCTAAATGTACGGTATTCCTTCTATGAAAATCATTCTACTCGCGGTTAAAAGATTACTAGTGTAAATTGGCACGAAAACCATGGTGGTGCAAAATACTTCCTTTTATGTTATGCATAAGGACCTCCCTTCCTGTACAGAATTTTTGTGCCCGGGTCGCCCCCTATTGGTGGGGGCCTGACAGTATTAACCCTATGCATAATGCATGCTAGCAATAATGCAAATCCCTGGCATGTTGATTATCAATGCATAACGCAACGTGAATAAAACAAACTGCATCTCTTCCAGAAACACAATTTGATTGGATTGGAATAAAAATATTTCATCAAACTTTGATATTCTTATCTTCTGCCAACCAAATTTTGAGTAATACCTTTAGTGGCACCATTACCCAATTTTAATTATACAAACAATCAAAAGCCAAAATCATCTGCATATGTCTATAGGAAACACGCACAATTATAAATTTCTGATTGTGCCAATTGATGCCTCTCTGCTTCCCTGGTGAATAAAATCAGTTTGGAAATTCTTGGTGGGATTTTTATGGATTTGTAAACAAGAATCTCTGTCAATTGTTGAATGGAAGCCATTGAAAGGAAAATTTTATAAGAAATTGACTGATTGAGGAGGAAGAAGGCAAAATAATTTTGAACGTGACTTCTCCAGTTATCCCCTGGTTAAGCTTTAGAAGATACCGCGTTCTCTTGAGAAATTTCCTCCTTATTTACCTTGTTCAATCTCTTTTTGAAATGTCTCCTACATAGATACAATTAATAATTTTCGAATTCATCTTTACAATTGTTCAGTGTTTTTTATATTGTGTACAAGTTAAAGGTGTAGCTATCCATCATTTAACTGATTTTACGTGTCCCAAGATTAGCAGTCACGAAAATGACCAATTGTTTGAGAAGATGTTCAAGTTTGAAAGAGGCGCAATGATGATTGTAACCCAAAATTGCTTCTTGCTAAACTATCACTGCTTGTTCCAATTTTCACACATATGTATTCGTGTACAGTGCAATACTTGGAGCCTTTATAAATCGTTTTCGCCCATTTCATGCTTTACGATACTACATTGACGTGCTGACGAATGCTGTAGAGTTTTATCTGCTGTGGGGATTTGGGGAATGTGTTCAAGGACAGGTCTGGAAATTTGGGTCCCACATTCTATGTTCTGACTGCAGTTGTTGATTTTTATTCAAGTTTGGGTAGGGTTGTTGAGTCAAAGATGCTGTTCGATGAAATGCCTGAAAGAGATGGTTTCGCTTGGTCTACAATGATTGAAGCTCATGAGGGGGTTGGGGATTTGGCTTCAGAGAAGAGTTTGTTTGATGAAATTACCGAGAAAAAACATTGCTGCATGGAATACAATGATTCATGGATATGTGAGAGTAAGCGATGTTAACTCTGCAGAAAAGTTGTTTTTTATGATGCTTGAGAAGGATTTGATTTCGTGGATGACAATGATCCATTGTTATACAAAAATCAAGCAATTTAGCAACACGTTAGATCTTTTCTGTGAACTGAAGAATGAAGTTCGACCTGATGAAGTGACCATGTCGACTGTAATTTCAGCATGTTTGCGGCACTGAACCAACGGGAGGAAGTACCTATCTATGCAATGCAAAGTGGGTATAATCTTTATGTTTATATCAGGTATGCATAGTGTGGCGTCTTGGATACTGCACTTGTGGTATTTTTCAAATTACTGGAGAAAAATCTTTTCTGTTGGTATTCTGTGATTGATGGGCTTGCGGTTCATGGGCTCGCCATAAAAGCATTAGTGATGTTTTGCAGAATCGAGAAGAACATAAAACCAAATAGTGTGACCTTTGCTAGTATTCTCAGTGCTTGTACTCATGCTGGACTTTGTGGAAGAAGGCTGAAAGAGATTCTTTAACATTACAACAAGTATAATATCCTTCCTGAAATTGAACACTATGGGTGCATGATTTTGGTCTCTTATGCAAAGCTGGTTTCTGGAAGGAGCACTAGAGTTGCTACGAGGCATGAGAATGGAACTCAATTCTGTCGTTTGGGGTGCTTTATTAGGCCGTTGTAAGCTTTACAAGAACTTGGTGATTGCTCAACTTGCTGTTAATAAATTGATGGTATTGACATATTATACCCTTTCAGTTAACATTATGCTGAAGCAAAGTTGCTAGAATTAGGACAATAATGAAGGAACATGGAATAGAAAAGAGAAGCCCAGGTTCGAGCTGGATTGAAGTGGAAAATAAGACGCACCCGTTTTCTGCTTGTGAAATCACCCGGCATCAAGAGAAATTTACTCTCTCCTGGATGTGTTATGCACCTCAGGCTGATCTTATCTTGTAAAGGGTTGTGGTAGCTGAGGGCCAATATTTGGATGCTATACATCGTGTAGGTCAATCTTGTTCACTGAGCACAAAAGTAACTAGGTAAAAAGTAGGGTTCTTCTTCGACAGAGAATCTAGAATTTCGACACTTTATGTTTATTTAATTTATCAGTAGTTTGACTGATATTTCTTCCTTTGTAGAATGAATTCATGAATTTGTGAAATGTAGATCCAGGCTGTGAGGCTGAAGGGAAGATACAACAATTCGTCAACTGAGTAGTCGAGGTTATATTCATGTTGGAGGTGATTTAGGTAGAGCGTGTTATGCATCAGATAGATGCAGTCATGATCAAGTTGTTCTGTTTATGAGAAGAAAATGAAGAAATGACTGCACTAGCTACAAGCATATCCAAAAAAATTTAGATATCCAGGATAATATATTGATGGTGGTGTATCATTATTAATCATCAACTCTTTGAAATTTGAGGAAAAGAAAACTACACGTAAGAAATGGAAGCACCAGTATGCTGAATTTCCTAGCCAACTCCAAATCCACTATGACAGCTAGTGATGTTAAATCCAACGATTTAGATAATTGAACTTACCAAAAATATGTACATTTAACCTTTGCTGAAATATTTTTCTTTGCTGTTTGCTCCACCCACGTTAAATTAATAAGCTAATTGCTTACCATATGTGACTGAGGCAAGGGATCACGGATGATGGTGGTGGGCACAAACTGCTTCCCATTATCAACCTACACACTATAACCAATATAATTATGTATGTTTATAAATAAAACAGAGATATATAATGTTAAAACAGATCTTGAGCTAGAGCTAGCTAGGATTTTGCTTAGAAATCTGCAATTTATATATATCATGGGTGAAGAATATCCGTCGTCTCTCCCAGTCCCCGACTCATCCTTGATCACAACCATAGCTTTTGTAGCAGTACTTGTCTCATTAATCGTTACTATTTTTATCATTATTGGCAAAACAGGAAAACTTTATTCAACAAGATCGAAGCCTTTGAATCTTCCTCCAGGCAGCTATGGATGGCCAATTCTTGGTGAAACATTGGAATTTCTTGGAGCGGGCGTGGATGGGATACCAGAGAAATACATTAAAGAGAGAATGGAGAAGTACCAGTCTACTGAGGTGTTCAAGACTTCACTTATGGGTGAGCCTGTAGCAGTTTTGTGCAGCCCTGCCGGGAATAAGTTCCTGTTTAGTAATGAGAATAAACTGGTCACAATTTGGTGGCCTAACTCTGTCAGGAAGCTGCTTGGACCCTGTCTAGCCACTACTGGTGGTGATGAAGGGAAGCAAATGAGGAAGATGCTATCTTGTTTCATCACTCCTGATGCATTTACACGGCTCTATATTAAAACTATGGACGTCGTAGCCCAGCAACATATCAATACTCACTGGTTAGGTATGATTGTTGCACAAACGAACGTATTTAGTACAATAGATATTTCTAAATTTGTGTATATACATATTTTTAAGACCATTAAACTACATATTTTTGTTTTTCAAGGTAAAGAAGAGGTGAAGGTGTTCCCAATCATCAAACTATATACGTTTGAAGTTGCATGTCGTCTCTTTATGAGCCTTCAAGACCCTCAGCAAATTGCCAAACTTGCTGTCCTGTTTAATGTTTTCTTGAGGGGAATAATCTCAGTCCCTCTTAACTTCCCAGGAACAAGATTCTTCAATGCAAAGAGAGCAACGATTGCTATTAAGAAACAACTACAAATGATTGTCAGAAACAGGAGAGTAGCCTTGGAACAGGAAACTGCTTCAGCTTCACAAGACCTTTTATCACATTTGCTAGCCCATCCTGATGAAAATGGCAAGTTTATGCCTGAATCAGTTATCGTGAATAATATATTGATGCTACTCTTTGCTGGTCACGACACTTCAAGTGTTGCCATAACTATTCTGATGAAGAATCTTGGACAACTTCCTCAAACCTACGAAAAGGTATTCAGAGGTAAGCGGAAATACCCTTTGCATCACCTTGTTGCCATAACTATGCCTAATGATTTATGTTTCAAATCAGAGCAAGGTGAAATTGCATCATCCAAAGAAGCAGGGGAATTTCTACAGTGGGAGGATATTCAGAAGATGAGGTACTCGTGGAATGTAGTGTCTGAAACTATGAGACTATCACCACCCGTCATAGGTGCTTTTAGAGAAGCACTAGTCGATTTTAAGTATGCAGGTTATGACATTCCCAAGGGATGGAAGGTACTTCATTTTTTTCTTATTTATTCGTACATCTTTTATGTGTTTCTCCAAGATTCACTGAATTCTCTTTCCCATTTTTTTACAAGTAAAAAAGAAACATTAACAGTTATTTATTCGCTTTCAAACTCATGATTCATAAACTGACTATGCCGTTGCAACAGTTATACTGGAGTGCCTCTTTGGCGCACACAGATTCTAGCTTGTTTCAAGAGAACATAAATTTTGATCCGTCAAGATATGAAAGGGCAGGACCTGTTCCATTTTCTTATGTTCCATTTGGAGGGGGACCTCGGATGTGCTTGGGAAAAGAGTTTGCTCGGCTGGAAATACTTATATTTCTACACAACATTGTTAAGAGATTTCGATGGGATTTACTGATTCCTGATGAGAAAGTAGAATATGATCCTTTGCCCACTCCAGTCAAAGGACTTCCAGTTCATCTTCATCCTCACAAGCCCTGAGATGTTGTGGCTTCTTAAGTTGATGCTTCATTGAATTAGTTGAAGAAAATTGGACATTAATATTGAGAATTATAGTCAATCCCATGTATTAGGTTTCAGCAATAGCTAGGTCCATTTGGACTTTTGTCAAGATTGAGGAAGAAACTCAAGAGTATTGATGCAGAACGGGTATCTTAATCTTCACCTAGCTTAAATAAAATTTTAGTAGGTAAAAGTTTGTTCACTGTAAATTTTCACTGTATTTCTAGAAGTAAATTTTGGTCATGTACTTGATAGTTGATATTCATGATAGAGAAATGGAATCAAGAATTAAAATTCATTACGATTAAAATTGACAACTCTCTACTTCTCGTCTTTGTGTAAACATATACATATGATTGACTAAATTGTAAAACAATTGAAACAACCATCTCTAACCAGATAATACCAGTTTCATTCAAGAATGATCTTGAGGTAGTATTCCTGATATGCAAAATACAATAGTGCGAACCTCCTTACGCCAGGTCCAGTAGGAGATCAGCATTTCAATCATCTGAATTCTGTTAAAAATCATTCGGAAATTAAGCCCCTCCAACGTATTGGTGTAGGCTGCTGCTTTTATTCCTTGTTGAATAGGCCGAATATTGATTTGATAGCATTGATAGCGTTTTCATTGATAAAAGATTCATCAAACTTCTTCATAAGAGGTTCGAATTCCTCAGACGCCCTTATGTTGGCAAGGTCAGGATCTGTCCTGATTCTCTGTCGAAATGGCATCATACAAAAAGAGTTTTTGATAACTAGTCTAATCATAATAAGTAATGGTTTTAATCCATGTTAATTTACCTTAAAATCTTCAAATCCACCTTTCAGAGCATCCTCTAAGGCGGACAGGCCAGCTTGTATCTGGGATAAGTTATAAAAGAAGTTGACAGATTTACAGAAGAAAATGAGAAAAGGGCAGATAATTGCTCAGTAAATACACACTCACATGCCTGCCACGCACTATTCTTAGATAGAAGGACCTTTCATTGTCCTTGGTATATATCGTGACAAGTGCTAACTCAATTGGAACCAGTAAAATGCTCAATTCATAATTGGTTTGAACTATCGTCTACCTGATTAAGCTTCGAATAACAGCATGCTACGTTGTAACTTGCCACAGATGCTTCATTTGGCTCTGGTTTTGATCCCAAAACTGACTCAAATTTCTCCAGTGCCTCTTCGTACTTGGCATTCCTTCAGCATTTATTACAAGAAAACAATGTAACCAAGTTATTTTTAAATTAAGAGGTCGAATTTGATTTAGCATTAACAAATGACATTATACAAACTCAATAGTTTGTGTGGCACAGAGTAAGAGTACATGGCTTTTAGAGACTATCCTTGGACGGATGCAAAGCAACAACAACAAAGTAAGCCTTATTTTCGATAAATTTGTAGTCAGCTACATGATCTTTCTTTTCCCATTCTGTTTGTTGCTTTCGATTTCCCAGCTAGATCTATTTGGGGATCTAAAGCAACTACATCATAAAGAATTATCACAGGCCAAGTTAATTTTGGATGCCCAAACTAAGTATGATTATTAGTGTAACCCAAAATTCAAGCACTTAAACTATTAAAGCTTAAACTATTAAAGCTCAAATTCAGAATATAGAAGGTTCAAAAAGGAGGTTTTTCAACCACCCCCAGGCTCGACCACATCACTTGAGTGCATCAAGTCATCACAGTGTCTTGAAATCGTGAAAGAAAGAGGAGGAGTCATAGGCTCATAGCATAGGTTGTAAAATTAAATGAGATATTCAACAATAATAGAAAATGAAAAAAGTAGTGCAATGCAATCAAGATGAAATGCGGGGTTTAACTTGTAAAGCTGCAATCCTTCTCGAAGTTCTTTCTCTCTCTGCTGTTTCTGCTCTTTTTTCCTAAGGTAATTTTGCATCTGCAATCAGTTACAGGTTTAATATTACAATCTGGATGAGTTAAGATGTTTGGTAATATAAGAAAAATGAATCAAAATCGAGATAACTCACTTGAATTTCCCTAACTCTGTTACTGACAACTCCAGAGTTCCTCTCATTTCTGATAATTTCCTTTTCAGTCAACTCGCCACCAGTATCCACCTTTCCTGGTAAGTGAAAACCACGCTACTAAGGATAAAACATTATGCAAGCCTTCATTTCACCAACATTGACATTTATGGGAAATGTGAATGTCAAATTCAAATGAAAACAAGACTCCGTTTCTTATTCACATTTGAAACTAATTAAAGCAAAATACCATTTCCATTCTAATTGAAGCATTGCAATTAATTGTAAATACGAGCAATAGCACGCTTCAATCGGCCTTGGAAAACGGTAACTAACAAAAATTAATTACCGTATCTCTTCTGCATTTTAATGAGTAGTGGACCAATTCTTTGACGAATGGTATACATGGTTCTCCCATATTCAGCTGCGGGCCATATTTCCTCCCCAAAAACTGCACTGAATTAATAAATTTGTTTCATTGCTTAATTTATCGAATTTCAATTTCTAAAGCAGAGACTATTACAAGATTCATTAGATCCGTTAAAAAAATGGTGTATAAATCTGCAGAAATGAATCAGAAATTACCTTGTGGCGAGCACTTTATCCCCAACAGTGAACTTCCCAGTTTGATAAGCTGAACCACCAGGTGCAATAGCATCAATGTAAGTCCCACCATCTCTACCCTTGGCAAATCTCAATCCGTACGGCTGCACAATTTCAACTTCATACTCTTCATATTTTTCCTCTTCTGATTCTGAGGTCTCCTCGGTCTCAGTTTCAGAAGCTTTAACAATCAAACAGCTCGAACTACTAGTAGTGCTAAACAATGGATGAAAAATAACATTGTTCTTCTGATTGATCTTCAGTAAAGAACATAAAGCTAATGGGGTGTGCTTAGCCATGGCATTGACTCTAGTATTTCCATTTCTGAGCAAAGATGGAGATGAAGAACATAGAGAAGCCACGGCCGACATAGTTAGTTAACTGTGAATCAATCAATTGTAGCTCTGTCGACCACGGATTTGAAGAAATGAATGATTAATTGAGCTTCACGCAGATTTCTGGTGTGCAATTCCAAACAGATTACAGGGCGAAGAGTGACTAGTGGTTCTAATAAGCCCTTTAATTTTATGCTTCCACGTGGTATCTTAGAAATCGAATTGTGGATTTGGCCAATTCAGAATCAGAATATTACAGGGGACTTCGTTTAATTGGGTAAGTCAAATCAAGATTTAGTTTAAAAAGTTCATCAACTAAGTTTTTTAGTTAGATGACCTAAATATATGAAAAATGGAAAATATAATTTGTAAATGACTAAAATGTCCTTGTATACAAAAGACATTATTACCCCAAATTCCTCTTTCAATTTTCATTTAACCCTAATTCAATTTTAGCTTCAATTTCTTCTTCATTACGTGAATCGGCTCTACAGGTATGCCATTCCCTTTCATTTTCTTATCATTATTTTCTCTACATAATGAAACAATAAGCTCTACATTCTCATTCACATGAACTCTCATTTGGTTGAAGTGAGTAATAAAATCTTGCAACATTCTTGTTGGGTATTTGGAGAAGAAGAAAATGTAATATAAATTTTCAATATTTGGGTTCTTTTCTTTCTCCATTTTTTTGAATCATTTCTTCATGTTGTTGTATATATGTTTATAGAGTTCATTTGTCAACAATGATTTTGAATTCATTTTATCATTGGATTAGAGATTTAATATGAGTTACTTCTCATCCTTCTTCTCACTATCCATCATTTGTATTAATTGGGGTGAAATGTAAATTGGTAAAGGCATGTTTGAGTATTCTTTTCATTGTTTTACTGTAAAACATGAATTTGATTTTCATATGTACATAACGACTTCAATATCGTTTTCGGCAATCCATAACGATATACATATCGTTATCAGTACTGTAAGATGTTTGAAATTTGATGAATTTTTTATGTTGAATTACAGTTATGTACACCGCAGATATAGTATGAATATCAGTTTGTTATCCAATTGAATATGAGTAGTACGTTGAAGGTGTATGGAAATGGAAATATGCAGGGAATGACAAATGGAAGACAATTCTCCTGTACTAGACGACAATGATGTGGAGTTACACATGGATGAACCCGTAGTAAGATTGTATATGCGAGTGTAAATTCGCTCCGTAGTGGAACATCAGTAAGAATCTCGAAAAATGAAGATGTGCAAGTCAACCAATTGTTTCCATCAAAATATGATCTAATATCCAAATTATAGTTGTTGGCTGTGAAGTAAAAAGAAGGGCATCAAAGAGTACATATTAGAAGAAGATTTTTATTATTGGGCTAGAGCGCATTTTATTGGGATACGTTACAATATTATGACTACGAATAATGCGGAATCTCTAAATAGTTTGTTGAAGAGTGCCTGAGAATTTTCCATAGTTGGTTTGATTGAATATATCCGAGAGACACTGCAAATGTGGTTTTATGAAAGACATGTGTTTTGATATGTGTATTGATATTTTGAAAATATTTTGTGGCTGGACCTTGTTCTTTTTGTTGGAGTAGTTGTTATTCCTATTAATGTCAATATTTATAGGATGTTGCCTAACCATTAGTTAGTGCATTTTGATAATTGTAATGATTATGAATATTGAATATAATTGAAATTATGGATTCAGGTGCCACATAGTATTTCATGTCGTTCAAGTATATAAAAATGCATTCATTCAAAAAATGATATTGAAAGCGTTCATGAAACACTAAACGATATTGATATTGTTTCAGCACACACTGCTTCCCTGAAAAACTACAACGGCATTGATATCATTCCTATGTTACAAAATGATGTCGATGTCGTTTCGATACAAAAATTGCACTCGGTAGCATAACGATATTGAAATCGTTCCTGAAATAAAAAACGATTTGGATATCGTTTCAGCGTAAAATACACACTGCTTCCCTGATTTTCATAACGACATTGATATCGTTCCTGTGTCTCAAAACGATATATATATCGTTTTAATACCAAAATTTCCTGTGTCTCATAACGATATAACAACTCAAATGAATTTGATATCGTTTTCTTTCATTAAAAACGATATCTATATCGTTTTATCTAAAATCATAACTAAAACGACACTTATATCGTTTCTTTTCATATCAAACGACACTTTTATCGTTTCCTTTCATTATAAACAATATCCATATCGTTTCATCTCAAATCATAACTAAAACGACACTTATATCGTTTCATTTCATATCAAACGACAATGATATCGTTATAGTGTTAAACCCAAAAAATAATGTAACGATATCCATGTCGTTTGAGAACAAATTTTACGAGTTTGAACTCGTTTCAGATGAAATCATTACTAAAACGTCTTCGATCTCGTTTCTCTGCACTAAAACGACAATGATATCGTTGTAGTGTAAAACACAAGAAATAACATAACGATATCAATATCGTTTTAGTGTAAATTTGACGAGTTAGAAATCGTTACAGTTCAAATAATGACAATAACGACATTGGTATCGTAATCACGATAACGTACTCGTTCCAGTGAGAATCGTAACTAAAACGACATTGAAGTCGTTTCTTTTCATACCAAACGATTTGACCGTCCACGATCATTTGACATACCTTCAATATATATATGATGATCAAAAGATGGTATCAAGTGGTTTGATAACACTCAAATGGTTCAGAAAGTGCCAACGGATACATTTTCATTCTATCTTATGCCCTTAAAGGTGATAGACACTTTCTTTGTATTAAAACAACTTAAAGATGATAGACAACTATAAAACACAAATGCTCCAATTAATTATGTTAAGTGAAATAAAATTCGCTTAATGACTTATTTATATCGTCTTACGTTTCATGAATGTATGTTGGGTGGTTGTGGACGATCGAATCGTTATTTTTAGCCAAAACGATATAATTATTGTTTTTCATGAAAAGAAACGATATCTATATCGTTATAGTTATTATTTGAACTGAAACGATTTCAAACTCGTCAAATTTGTACTGAAACGATATGGACATCGTTATGTTATTTTGTGGATTTGATACATAACGATATCCATATCGTTTCAGTACAATTTTGAAGACATCGATATCGTTTTAGTTTAAATCATAACTAAAACGATACATATATCGTTTTAGTTTATATAAAACGATAATTATATCGTTTTTGCCAAAAACGACGATTCGATTGTCCACGACAACTCGACATGCATTCGACATATGTAGAATGATCGAAATTGGTCATCAAGTGGTTTCGATCTCACTCAAAAGAAACTATGACAATATTTGTATTCTCGTGACTATATACAACCTTCGAGCTATTCCAATAGAAAGAAAGTATCTTTGTTCGTTCTTTCTAATTCATTCGAGTGACATCAAACAACTTGATGACATTTTTCGATCGATGTATGTACGTTGAAGGCGTGTTGGGTGGTTGTGGACAATCGAATCATTATTTTTAGCCAAAACGATATAATTATCGTTTTTCATAAAAAGAAACGATATCTATATCGTTGTAGTTATTATTTGAATGGGAACGATTTCAAATTCGTCAAATTTGTACTGAAACGATATGGACGTCGTTATGTTATTTTGTGGATTTGATACATAACGATATCCATATCGTTTCAGTACAATTTTGAAGACATCGATATCGTTTTAGTTTATATAAAACGATAATTATATCGTTTTTGCCAAAAATGACGATTCGATTGTCCACGACAACTCGACATGCATTCGACATATGTAGGATGATCGAAATTGATCATCAAGTGGTTTCGATCTCACTTAAAAGAAACTATGACAGTATTTGTATTCTTGTGACTATATACAACCTTCGAACTATTCCAATAGAAAGAAAGTATCTTCGTTCGTTCTTTCTAATTCTTCCGAGTGACATCAAACCAATTGATGACATTTTTCGATCGACGTACGTATGTTGAAGGCGTGTTGGGTGGTTGTGGACGATCGAATCGTTATGTTTAGCCAAAACGATATAATTATCGTTTTTCATGAAAAGAAACGATATCTATATCGTTGTAATTATTATTTGAACTGGAACGATTTCAAACTCATCAAATTTGTATTGAAACGATATGGATGTTGTTTTGTTATTTTATGGATTTGATACATAACAATATCCATATCGTTTCAGTACAATTTTGACGACATTGATATCGTTTCAGATTAAATCATAACTAAAATGATACATATATCATTTTAGTTTATATAAAACGATAATTATATCATTTCTGTTAAAAACGATGTCATTATCATTTCTGTTAAAAACGAAGTCATTATCATTTCTGTTAAAAACGATGTCATTAACTACCACGATATGAAAGTTGTTATGTTATTTCGTGAATTTGACACATAACGATGTCATTATCGTTTCAGTACAATTTTGACGATATTGATATCGTTTCAATTTTAATCTTAATTAAAATGACATATATATCATTTTAAGATATATAAAACGACAATTATATTTTTTAAGATATATAAAAAGTATATATTGCACGTCGTAAAAAGTTTACGTGGAGGATGAAGGGGAAAAAAATAAAAAAATTTAATGGTTGGACCGATGGATGATTACTTAAAAATATAAAAACAATTATTTGAAATAGAATTAAAGATTTAAAGTTAATTGTTACTAATTATTTATATATTTCGAAATCATAAATTTTGCAGACATTCAATTTATCTTAGTTAAAATTAATATTTCAATACATAATACGTATATAAAATAAAGTGAAATATTTTACTATAATTTTTCAAGATATTCAGAACTATATATATATATATATATATATATATATATATATATATATATATATATATATATATTATTGCATTAAAATAAATAATATTGTTCAATGTTTTAGTGGTGAGGAAAGCATAATTTTTCTTAGAGGTTGAAAGTTCAAATATTTGGACAATGAAAATTTGACTACAATTTTTCAAGATATATACAGGTTATTGCAATAAAATAAACAACATTGTTCAATGTCATAGTGGTGAGGAAAACATTATAATAAATTTTTTCTTAAAGGTTGAAAGTTCAAATCTTTGGACCTTGTAAATTTGAATATAATTTGACAAGATATATATAAGTTATAGAAATAAGATATAGAGTATTGTTCAATGTCCTAGTGGTGTATGGAGCAACTTTTTTCAATAGAGGTTGAAGGTTCAAACTGGGCCGGATTCAACCCAAAGTTCTTAGTTTATTTGGTTATACAAGTGAGGGTAAAATAGACATTTAAGACTTTTAAATAATTAAAATTACTTTTCTTTTATTCATTTTAGTCAAAGGCAATTTGGACAAAATGCTTATAAGTGTTGGCCATTAGAACTCATTTCCCCAATATTATTGCTCTCCATGTAATTAAGCTCTGATTAAAATCGATTTTTTAAAAAAAATTAATGAATTATGTGATTAAAAAATATGTAATTAAAATTAATTATTAACTTTGATTTAAATATAATTTAGATTTTAATTCTTATCAAATAAAATATTGCCCATAATCCATAACTTTTTCGTATAATTCTTAATTACACATTGTTAAAAAAATCACTTTTCACAAAATTATTTCTTAAAAAATCAACACCAAACAAGGACTAAACATGTTGAGTTTACATGTTTGACGTCACTTAAATTATAGCTTAAGTTGATTAAACATACTTTTATTTACATACTTTGTGAAATCTATTAACTTGTAAACACCTAAAAACACTGACAAACAAGCAAGATTTTTTTTTTTTTTTTTTTATAAACTTAAATTAGCACCCTAAAATCTGAAGCGCAACATGTTCTAGCAAGCCACACACTCGAAATTGATAAAATATATGATTGAAAAATTAATAAAAGATATAGATCACATAAAATGTGTGATTAAAATTAAAATTTGACCGATTAGCAAAATTGTAACAATCGACTTCTATGTTAAAATTGTTATATCATAAGTACTGTCCATTTTAAAAGAACTCCTATTATTTGGTATTATAATTTTTAGAATAGTTTTTTTTTTTTTTTTTTTTTTGGACAATGGGTGGTTGAAAAAGAAAGAAGAATTTTTAATTTAAATGTAATATTATTTTATTGAAAAATATGTGGTTAAAAAAGAGAGAAAGTGTATTGTAATTTTAATAGGGGCCAAACAGGAGCTTAATTGTTAGCAATAATGATTTTAGTTGTGCTTGATGCTTAGTTGTGGCAATGTGCTCGGCCCGTCTACCCACGAGTTTGGCTCGTCAAAGTGATGAGTCGAGCTCAAACTCCTTCAAGCAGGAGCCGAGCCCATGAGTTCGTGAACTTTGGCCCACGAGCTCGACTAGCCGAGCCTTGCTTGGCTGGCCAAACGAACCTCCCGTTCGGGGCGAGTCCAAGTCGTTCATGGACTGAGCTTTGATGAGCCATGCCGACTAGCTACTCGGTTCTTTCGCCACCCCTATAATGATGCTTCCTTCCAAATGCATAGTTTTTTCCATTCTTTTGTTCTTGTTCTTTTTTAGAAAAATTAGGGCTGGTATCTACAATGTTCGAGGTTACACGACGTTGATTCCTTAACTTTCAAATTTGGTTCTCAACCTATTTAAATTTATGAATTTTGGTTCAACACAATAAAGTTTAAACATTAAAATTGCAGGCGACTTAAAATTGAACTTCAAGTAATTTGACGATTTTATTCTTCGACTTTAAGTAGTTTGAAAATCTCGTGCAATTTTAACGTTTACATCAACAATTTTAACCATGATATAAATGAGATTCACTTGAAATCTTACTTTTGAAGATTATATAAAAAATTATTAAATTTTTAATTTATGAGGTCAACTAATGATTTTTGGGATCAAACTGACGGAAACCGTCATTTTGGACTTGAACTGATAATTTTTTAAATATTTGATATCTACGGTAGCACAAAAGAAAGATTGAGTAAAGTCGACTGGTAAATGAAAGGTTTGATACATTGACTACAATTCTCCCCAAGGGTGTATTTGATAGATAATATTGAGAAAATTATATATTTTAAATAGTGATGTGATAAGAAATTTATGGTTAAAAAGTAAAAAAAAAGCTATTAATGTGATGAAAAATATTATTTTATTGTGAAGAATGTGTAGTTGAAAATGACTTGAAAAAATATATTTGATAAAATGTGCGTCGATCGAACAGGGGCTAAATAAAACATTTGGCTTTTAAAAGTTTTACATCACGTGCAAGGCGCATAAACTTTTTATGCCTAAATAAACGTTTTAGGCGTACGATACGCATTGCACTAAATACAAACGAAAGAGTAGTATCGATTCGTTGTCGCCACACCTGAAAATATAATTATGTACATGACCTTTACAAATTCTCTCCCTAAACAACTCGCTCCTCATGTAAAATTGATTCCTCCAAAGATTCAATTACTAGAATTCAAGGCATCTTATTATTTTCAACGCAATCAAATTGCCATTTTCAGCTCCTCAACCTTATAATTTCCGTTGCAGTTCTGCATGGAAGAGAATCCTCCATACTAACAGTTACAATTGCGATAAACACAATCTACAACAGGGTCAAGGTCACACTCATCCATAAACCATGTAATTCCTCAGAAAAATTGCAACTCAAGATCTAATAATGTTACATTATTCACGTAATCACAATTACATGTTGAATTGCAAACCGGAAATAAGCCGAATCCATGCAAGCCAATCTTGGTGGATTTATCTCCTAACCACCAAGTAGCTAATTTTATAAAAACTATGTTCCTGCTGCTAGCAACTTGAACTGTAGTATGTTGACAACATATATATGTGAAAGGCAGATCAATTCGGAACTTGGAACATCCACCAGCAGTTATCATATCCCAGTTTGCTTAGTAACCGTATCCTGACAAGATCACAAAGTACTTCAGTACTGCTAAAATGGAGAAAAGGAAACTGCAGTCGAGGGTATGCATTAAATATGGAGGTATAACAAGTAAATAAACCTGAACTGTCCATTGGGTTCCCAGCAGGAACTGGTTCAGGCTCCTTGATCTCAACAACCACACAGTCAGACATCAAGAATGTCTTGGCCACGGAGGCTGCATGTTCTAAGCAACATCTGACCACCTACATACAACATAGACAATGCTAAATCTCTAGAAACCATATACGGAATAATGAACATAGCATCATCCCATGTTCATTTTAGACCTGCGATATAAAAAATGTGCGAGTTCCCTTTTTTAATATTTCTAGTAGCTTTTTACAGGTAATACAGGATTTATCGAACCAACATAACAAATCACACTAGAGGAACACAATGCACCGGTAATCCCTTTCTTTTTCTTTTCATCACATCCTAGACAGAAAAAGCATCACAATAACTGACTGTCTTCAAGGTAACTCACCAAACAACTTCATATTCTAAATTCTAGAAAACACTCCCACTACCCAAGTGCCCAAACATGAACAAGAAAAGGTAAACAATCGAGGAAAGGAAATAACATCCCTACACCTCTTACTAATATAGGCACAAAATAAAGATAAAAAACTCCGAATTCATATTTTAGAGCCTAACGAGATTATTTAGCCGCAGTAACTATTCACAACATATCACCTTGGTTGGATCGATTATCCCAGCAGACATTAAATCTTCATACTCTCCGGTGGCAGCATTGTATCCATATCTTGGATCATCACTAGAGAGCACCTGAACGGACAATAATTAAACAGAAATGTCATATTAGTCATAAAACTTGACCACATTAAATCATGACAATATATGCAATACAAACAAACACGCAACACATTTATAACCACTAACGCACAGACAACAACTCAATTTTTAGGTTTCTCGATCAGCAAATGTAATCGCGAATGCCCAATAATTCTTATACCTTCTCACTTACAACACTTCCATTGACACCAGCATTTTTGGCAATCAACTTCAGAGGGTAACTCAAAGCTCTTTCGACAATATCTGCTCCAACCTGCATTTTAGTGGCATTTTGAGTTATAATCAGCATATTACATCTTTTAGAATCTTCAAAGCATATCAAGGACTTTCTCCTACAAAATTTGCAATGTTAACCACCATCAACTTGCAATAAGACACTTCTTTTAAGTATACCCTAAATTTGAATATGGCTAATTCAAAATCATGCACCCGTATTTTTTTACCTTCTCTTCATCGTTTTCTAGGGTTTCCTTAATGGCATTGACCTTGGATGCCAGTCTCAGCAAAGTACATCCACCTCCAACAACAATTCCCTCTTCAACAGCTGCCTGTAAGCCATGCATAATCAAATATTTTAAAGATGCATTCTTTCTACCAGCAGAATCATAGAATAAAACTTTCTAGTAAATTGAACCATATATCTCCACCAACAGCTTACCTTTGTTGCATTAAGAGCATCTTCTACTCTAAGTTTCTTCTCTTTTAGCTCTGTTTCAGTTTGAGCTCCAACCTTCGAGTTGGAAAATTTTAATCAGCAATGCCATAATTTACTTTTCAGAGAAATGAAAATTGCAAACTTCACTTGACTCAAAAGTTACCTGGATCACAGCTACACCTCCCGATAATTTTGCAATTCTTTCATTCAGTTTTTCCTTTTCATAATCTTGCTCTGCAGCCTGCTTGAACAATAATAGGTCAGGGACAAACACAAACATTGAACCATGTCAATACAATAACGCAGGTCAAAGGATAAACAAACGCACCTCAATAAGGTTTCTTATCTGTGCAACACGCTTATTTACAGCTTCCTGAGTGCTTCCATCACCAACAATTGTTGTAGCGTCCTTGGTCAACACCACCTTTGCAGCAGTGCCCAGAACTTCTTTGTCAGCATTGTCTAAGGTAAGCCCAACTTCTTCCCTAATAACAGTAGCTACATGCCAAGGAAAGAAAATAAATTAACTCGAAATATAAATAGCTAGAATAATTTAGGCCAAACAAGTTGGCAGGAAAGAATAAATGCACGTGCACAAGCACTGATAGCATCAAAGGAATAGCCAATGAGAATCAGAAAAAAAGGAAATTAAAAAATTACCTCCAGTTAGAATTGCAATGTCGTCGAGATACTGACTCTTCCTTTCACCAAAACCAGGAGCTTTGAGAGCAGCAATTTTCAAGGTTCCCCTTAGTTTGTTGACCACCAGAGTTGCCAGAGCTTCTTGCTCAATATCTTCAGCAATTATCAAGACAGGATACCCACCTCTAATAGCATCTTCCAATACGTTAATAAGATCCCTTGCGTTTGTTATTTTCTTGTCAACAAGTAGTAACTATGCAAACAAATCAAAAATTAGAAAACGGTATTAATTATTCCCAAAAGGAGAGAATAAGAATGCCTACCTTGCAGTTCTCAAACTCAACAGACATTTTCTCACTGTCGGTAACAAAGTAAGGAGAGATGTAGCCACGATCAAACTGCATTCCTTCCACAACATACAGATTGTTTTCGGCACTTTTTCCCTCCTCAAGAGTCACAACACCCTTCCGGCCTACTTTGCTCATAGCTTCAGCAATCATGTTTCCTACTTCGTAGTTATTCCCAGCACTTACAGCAGCAACATCAGCCAGTTCACTATCTTCCACCTATAATTTGCCATTTGCGAAAAAATGCATGACATTTAGTAACTAAAGCAACAGAGCATCAAGGTATAAGCAAACACAACTCCAAAATAAAATTATGCCCGATATTTTCTTGGGAAACTATTAACTGACAAGGTACCTCTTTTGACATTGACTTGAGCTCGGACACTAAGGCTTTGGAGGTTTTCTCAATTCCTCTGGTAATAAGGACAGGATTTGCACCAGCTGCCACCACCTGACATGCGGAATTAAAAGTCTGATTAATTTCCCAAACCCATCAGAGGAGATTCAGCTGTATACCATTTGATAAACATACCTTAACACCTTCAGTAATGAGACCTTGTGCAAGAACAACAGATGTTGTTGTCCCATCCCCAGCCAAGTCATTAGTCTTCGCAGCAGCTTGCCTCACCAATTTAGCACCAATGTTCTCAACTGGATCCTCCAACTCAACCTGCTCAAGAATAATGAACAATGCAATCTTATAAATGGAACTTGATACATCACAGGAGATCAAGATGGAACTAGCCAACTAGCAAAGCGCTGGGACAATTTCACAACGACATGTGGTGTTATTCAGAAAAAGGAATGACAAATGAATGACTTAGTAACCCAAATGAAGCAGCATGAATAATACACAAATTATCAGAACACCGCGTGTTGGATAATACGAAGTCAAAAAAAATATCATTAAATATGTAACAATGCAATGGTAGAAATATCTGTAACTAACTGTTATTGGGTAAACAGAATATTTAATTCAAGGATCATGCTACAAGTACATAATCACTTACATAATACATTACATAATGGACATGTGGCGCGCATCCATCGACAGTCTATAATTTTTGACTTTTCCACACTTCACATTCACGGTCAGATTTCTTCCACATGGGTTTATGTAATCCATTATGTACAATGATTATGTACATATAGATTTATCTTTAATTCAAACTTCAAAAATATATCATCATTGGATAAAGAAGTGTTTGTGGCAAGTAGTTAGATACAAATTAAAATACCCACACATGCTTATACTAGTAGCCCATCTAGCAACCACATGTATCCTACCAATGAAATTATTCAAAAGTCAGTATACCTCTTTAGCCACTGTAACTCCATCATTGACAATTTTTGGGGCACCATACTTGCTCTCTAGAACCACATTTCTGCCTTTAGGTCCAAGGGTGACACCAACTAAATCAGCAAGCTTGTTCACGCCAATCTTAAACAAGAGAAACCACGGTCAAAAACTTGCACCGCAAAGAGTGAAATTTGAAACATTACAGTAACATAAACACCAGGTTCACCAACTCACTTGCAATTTCTTAATAGCCGTTCCATCCTTGTTGAAATACAACTCCTTTGCAGCTGCTCTTATCTGGGGAGAGGAGGTTTTCTGGAGAACAATATTCTTTCTCCTTCCAAATGAACTTGAAGTTATAGAAGCCAAAGATGACAACTTGTTTGAAGAAGTTGCAAGTTTGTGATCCCGGCAGCTGGGAGCAGCCAAGGATCCAACTGAGGACATGCCAGTAAAAGTTGATGCCATTTGGTCCTAAAACATAATACAGACAACAGACTTAGCAGCTTCTAAAGAGAATTCCAGGAATTAGGATAAAATTTTCGCAATGAAGGAAGAAAAGATCAGAAGATATAATGTATTCACTGCAACCAAGCAAAGACAGGAGAAAGAAGTTTTGTGACAAGGAATTTCTAAATCTTTGCTGGTAAAATCCTAAAAATGATAACAATCCAAGATTTTTTAGAAGCTTTGACTATATGCATTAGTTTTAGAACTGATTATAAACTACAGTAAACTTTTTCAATGTCATAGAAACGGAGGCTTAAATCAAGAGCTGAAGAAGTATTTCCAGCTTGCGCCCTCGAGATTTGTCTCAAAAGCTTGAGATATCCAACATAACAATTCACGAAAAGAACCCGACATTATAAACAAACGCGGATTTTCTCTTCATTATAAATAGAGACATCGCGTCCAATCAATATCGTATGCCCACAAACTTGAAACTACAAACAAAACCCAGAAGCCAAATTTCTGAAACACGCCGTGTTCAACATAAAAACAAAATTACTAAACATAAAAAGCGAATGAGAAGTGCAATTACAGGAAACACGTATAAAAAGAATCCAGATGTTATCCATTTAATTTGACGACATTCTCTGAAAAAAATAATCTATTTAATGAATAAAGAACTTTTATTAATAACTTACAATAAGAATTTGGGGTTTTGTTGGTCTAATGAGAAGAAGGTGCAGGGATGAGGGGTTTTATCCAGAAGCTGAAACTGTGAGAGTTGAGATAATAGCTAGGGCTTACTGGAGTGTGTAAAACAATTTATTGTATTGTATTAGGAAGAGGGTTGGTGGGACACATATACTCCTGAAGCTTCCACTTCATCACTTCATCACAGCCGTTGATCCGTCCTGCTCCATGATTGGGTCTGCTTGCCCCTGCACTCGAACACTCTAGAATTTTTGTGAGGGAAAACACCGCTTGTACATTATAGGTTGACAACCTCTCGTAATGATAAATCCCACTGTGTTTTAAAAAAATAATAAATTAACCATCCACCCATTCCATGTATGAGAGGTTGTCAACCTTGATTCTACAATTAGCACGATTCATTTTTGTGTCATGCTCTTTCTCGAGGAATTTATCTCGTCATATTTTTTTTTTTTGAATAATAATATTACGCTCTGTTTGACCCTATTACAATTATAATTTACCACACATTCTCCAATAAAATAATATCATGTATAAATTCAAATTTTTTTTCATTTTTTTAACCACTCATCTATAAAAAAAAAACACTATTCAAAATATTATAATCTCAAACAATAACAAATAATGGGGCCAAACGAGGGCAAGATTAATGTTATTTAGCTCTAATGGGTTGCAACTCCAATCTAAGTAGCGTCAATGTGTTATTAAATGATAAGTGAAATTTCACATTTCATTTGACATAGCATCTACCGTCGTCTAAATTGAGGTTACAATCACAACGAAGCTAAGTAGCATTATTCATGATATTATAAATTGGTTTACAGAACTATTCTTTCTTCTCTATTTTCCATGTCATCATCTTGTACGATGTACAAATAACATTACTTTATTCTCTTAGGAAATGTTTCTTATCTTTTTTTCTTTTTTTTTGAAAAGATCCTTTTTCTCTTTCAAATAATAAAATTTCATATAAACTTCCTTCAAACGAATAATTGTACATATAATTTGATAACAATCAAATAATTTCGTCCAATTTTATCAATTAAATTGACGAAAATCAATGACATAATCATCAATAAATGATTGTCGTTTTCAATTTAACTGAAGTTGTACTAATTTCCCTCCAGCAACAAGTATTTGCATATGATGATCATTATTTATCTACAAGTCATCGACTCCATTCGTGGAATTGAACGAAGTTACTTTAATTAAATCAAATTAAAACGTAGATTACTTTAATGAATTTAAATTTAAGTCTAGTTCTTCAATTGAACAAAATTGAAGTACAAATAACTTGTTCACATTAGACTAAAGCATAATTATTGCATTGAAATTTACTATCCATTTTAGAATACTCATGGTGAAATCACTCTCTAATTTTTTATTTTAAAATTTATTTTTAGAAGAAAAAAAAAATGGGAGTCAAACAAGGAATTCTAAATAAACCCTTGTTTGGCTCCATTTTTAAAATTCATTTTTCTTCACTCGTTTTTAATTTCACATTTCATCAAAAAAAAAAAATTATCAAAATCTACTAAAAATTAGATTTTTAACAAAACAAATTGGTATAAATTATACCATCCAATTATCTTCTCAATTCATGATACTTGTGTATTTGTATGTAAACATCAAAGACACTCTCCAGCGTCCACCATAAAGGCAAAACTACTACTTTTAGGTACACTCCACAAAACCAAATAATATATACAAGATCAAAAACAAATCTACCAAAGCCCAAATCTGAGTGTAATCCTGTTATTTTGAGTTCTCACCAATACTAATTAACAATAGTGAAACTAGACTTCTGAGTTGTAACGTGTTCAAAGGGATCCTGAAGAGGCTCTAAGGAATCTACAATGTCTCGCATTAGAGGCCGTGCTTTTGGGTTACGATTTAAACAATGGTAACCAAGCATGGCTGCTTTATGAACGCCTTTTACTGGATAATCACCTCCTAATCTTGGATCTACAATGTCAAGCAATTTCTTCTTTTCTTTAAGCAAGGGGAGAGCCCAATCTGTAAGATTCTGTTCTCGAGCTGGTCTCGATTTATCTAAAGATTTTCTCCCAGTCAAAAGTTCAAGTAGTACAACCCCAAAGCTGTACACATCGCTTCTAGGAGTTAGATGGCCTGTATATTTGTAAATGCAATCAAGATATAAGAATTACTTAGGTCCAGACGTGTATATCTAATATCAACATCAGATACTAACTGGCTGTTGCACATAAACTTGTCTATTAGAGTCGAATATGTACCTGTCATAATATATTCGGGTGCAGCATATCCATACGTCCCCATGATGCGAGTGGAAACATGGGATTTGTCCCCAACTGGTCCATCTTTTGCTAGGCCAAAATCAGAGAGTTTTGCATTGTAGTCCTGTGTGTTGCACACATTGCCAATTATAATCATAAACTGGAGCCACAAAATAAACTAAGAAAATATAATGCAACTATTTGTCCAGTTGCCATTCGTTAGATTATGACACAGGTGACTTCACGTTGTTGAAGGGTAATAAATAAGAAGGGATGTCTTTCATTGGAAATTCTACTGCACAAATCCGTATGTATATTTGAGTGACAAATTAGGTAGGGTTTTCCGTAACTAACCATGTCTAATAAAATATTAGATGTCTTAAAATCACGGTAGATGACAGGTTTCTCAGCGTCGTGCAAAAAAGCAAGCCCTTTTGCTGCACCAAAAGCTATCTTCATTCTGATAGACCATGGAAGAGGAAGCAATACTCCTGCACTAGCAAGCAACGAGTGAACTACATAAAACAAAAAGAAGATGATATCAACCCAAATTTTAATGCAAACTAAAAACATTTCACCAAATAACAAGCTTTCTTCGAAGTCTCGAATGCAAAGAACTATGTTGCATATATGTAAGAATGAGTTGTGATTAAACAAAGGAAGAGTCATTACTCGCTATTAATTGACGACCTAAATAAATCTTGAATATCTAAGATGAAGATAAGTCACAGTGGCATATATAGTGGCACATTTAAGGTTTCAAACTTGAAAACTTCTGATCTGCATATCTTTACATCTGTCTTCCTTAAACAAGTAGAATTCAACATTTTAAAACAGAAACAATCCAACTTTTAAACCATTTATTGCTTACTTGAAAATAGATTGTTTTCCACACTGCCTCTGGCCATGTATTCGTATACTAGAACACGATGTTCATCTTCACAGCAATATCCAATCAATTTCACTAAATTTGGATGAGAAAGTTGCCCCAAAAAGATTACCTCGGCCTAAAAACGACAGGAAACTCATCAGAAATAACATGAGAATAAAAAATTGAAGTAAAATGTAAAGCTTTTAATGCGGGCAAGCATAAATTTGAAAAATTACCAGCCATTCTCTATGGCCTTGATAACTATTGTCTCCATTGTGAACCTTAACAGCTACCGGGATTGGCTGAAGAAGCCCATCTTTTAAATCTTGGGAGATGTATCCTTTGTACACGCTTCCGAATCCTCCTCCACCCAACATGTAATCTTGTCTGAAGTTTTCAGTTATGATCTTAAGTTCATTGAATGAAAACACTGTTAAAGGATTGCTTGCCGAACTCTGGCGCAGGTGTTCTACTTCTTCGGGATTTAATGGTAGCTTACTGTCATCCTTTCTTGATTTTTCCGATGGGCTTTGTTCCTTTGCGGACTCTAAACAAACTAGTAGCAAATTAATCTCTCAGGACTCAGGAGTGACAATATAATGAATTACATGATAAGCATGATTTTGAATTTTTGAGGAGTTATTTTGTGGAAAATGATATTTTTTTTAAGAATGTATGATTAAAAAGTAGGGAAACGTTATGGGTCTATGTGCAAAATTATTTTATTGTGAGAACATATGGTTTAAAATGAATTCAAGGAAAAGTGATTTTGAAAAATTCAAAATGAAACAAGGGCTTAATCATTTTATGTTTGTGCGTAAAGAAAATAAAAGAGAGAAAAATAATAGGAAGAACGGGAAGATTTTTATATCGGGGCAATCGTGCAAGTATGAATAGAAAAGCAACTGGAACAAGATTTCACTCCTATAAAACATGACCATGTAATGATCGAAAAGACAATATAATACAAAATGTTATATTAAACTATGAAGAGAAAAGGTTGGTGCTGTTAGAAAAGAAAGTTGTGAAATAGAGAGCAAGAAATTCCCAAAAAAAAAAAAATGAAGAAGGAAGAAGATAACATCAATTGAAATTTTATCTGATAAGTCCATTGGGTGTCTTTTTAATTAAAAGAACATTAGTAGATTCATTAAATGTCAAAATCTTCAAATATTATATGTATTCTGCACTCTGACCCTCCAGTATTCTGCACATATATATGTAATCCAGGTCCAGCATTGTGCATTCTGGCTGTGCTAATTATATTTGCATGTACTAGTAGTCTAGTACCATAGACAACGTCAACATTAAATACTATAGAGAAACAAACAGATATAAAATCTACAATCTTTCAGTGCATGTACAAAGCATTAATTCATGACAAATTACTATACTTTTTCTAAATTCCCATTCAACAATTTGGTTGATTGTTTGCAAGAACTGTAGGGGGTTTTGATACCTAACAAGTCCCGGGCAATTGTGTTAAACAGTTTAGAATATATTTCATAAACCTCGGCCGATGAGTGAAATAATTATCAACACGATCAATTTATAGGCTTGACCCGAAAGCAACTTGGGCCATTAGTAACAACTTAATTTGTTAATGTTCCATTGGCCCAAATTCACTTATAGGATGGCTTTCTAAAGTCTTGGCTCATTATCTTGTGTCTTGGTCCAATTGATTATATAACTTACACTATATACCCTCCACTTTATTAGTTGGAACCGTGCGTGTACTTTGCCTTTTTTGACAGAAAACAAACGGTGGCTGCCTCGTTTTCTCTTCTTCTACGTGCCTTGTCTCTGTTGTTTTCTCTTTGCATTTTGTTGATTGCAAATCATCACAATAACCTTGTCCCTTTGTGTGTGAAAAAGGAAGAAAACAACCATAAGTGAATACAAGTTGTAGGTCAGAGTTTTGATTGATTGTTTGATATTGATTGGTAAGCTTAAATTGAGCCTGGATTTCACAAATTGAAGATCAATTCTGAGACAAATGGTATCACTTATCAGAGCTTGGGTAAGTGAAAAATTTGTGATTTTTTTTTTAATGAAAATTGGGCTAGAAATTGGCAGACAACGCAGCTGAAAATGGATTCCACAAGACAAGATCGGGGGAGTGACTAGTAGGAGGAGGCGCAGCTGCCTGTGCCATGCGTGGGATGAGTGGGCCTCTGGCACAGTGGTGCGTGAGTTTCACTCGTAGGGAAAGAAGCTGCGCGTGACGTGGCGACTCACAATGGTTCCAAAAGATAGATTGTTCCCGATGACGAGACGGACCATGCGGTGGTGTTCGTTTTCAGTTTTGAGTGCTACGATGAAATTTGGACGATTTTGCCCCTGTGCATTCGGGATACGATTTTGATTGATTAATTACTGCAGTTGCGGGAACTTTAGGGTGAATAGTGCTGGCATTAGTGTTTGGTAAATTCACATCTTTCGATATTTACGGACCTTCAGATGTGGAGATGTGGTCCACTCTGATATATTGGCTTATCCAGTTTAATTTCAGCATTAACCAGTCATCATGTGGAGTGACATTTGGATTGAGATTACTGCGTGAGGTGTCATTGCTTGTGATAGAAATTGAGGAATTATTTTCTTTATTTGAAGTGTTGCATTTAACTGCAAGTTAATAATTGCCTTCGTGTTTAATTGTCTGCATTGTGTGAGCAATTAATTTTGTTGACATATCTTCATGTTGCATTGATTATTCTATTAGCACACTTGGACCTAACCTATTTGGTCATTCCCTTGATACCGAGATTGTGAATCTCATGAAATCCTGAAAATTTAGAACGGTGTATATTACAGCATTAAGATTATTTTGTGTAACTTATTTGTGCACTTTGGTTGTGCTGTTTTTTAAAATGTCTTCGCATTTTGAAATTGAAATTTTCAATGGAGCAATAAAAGATTAAGGGAATTTTGGTTCAACAAAATGTTTCAAAAGCTATAGATGAAAAATTTCCTACAGATTTGATAGATGTACAAAAAGAAGAATATGATGAACTTGCATACGCTTCAATCATTTTACACCTATTTGATGTTGTTTTAAGAAAAGTTGAAAACTTGATTCTACAAAAAAAAAAAAAATTGTAAAAAGTTAGAGGACTTATATTTGCTTAAGTCTACTCCTAATAAGTTGTACTTACTTGAAAGATTTTTCGATTTTAAAATGAATCATTCAAATGATCTTGATGATAATTTGGATGTTTTTAACAATCATGTCCAAGATATTGTTAACTATGATGAGAAGGTGACTAAAACATATAAGACCATTATTTTGTTGAATTCTATGCCTAACTCATATAAGGAAGTTAAGAATATGATTAAATATGGCAGAGACACCCTAACACATGAGATTGTCATTGATTCTATTAGAAGTAAAGAGATGGAGATTAAAGTTGAAAAAGATGATGAGAGAAGTGGTGAATGCATGTGATGAGGAGTAGAATGAAGCTTAAGCAAATGAATCTTGGTAGAGCTCAAGACATTAGTGACTTGAATGATGAGCGTGGTAAGAAGGTGAGTGATGTGACAAGTCCAGAAGTAGACAGTGTTACAGTTGTGGTAATGTTGAACACTTTATTAGTGACTGTCCCAAGAAGAAGTATAAGCAGCAGGGTAAGATGAGATGCGAGACGAATGTGGCTATAGGTTCGAGTGATGACACTAGTGAGGTTTACTCAGAGTAAACTTAGTCACTACATGTGCATCTGTATGTAATCATTCCTGCATGTGTGTAATTGCTTAATTCTATTGCATGTTTATATGACATTTCAATATATTTGATATGTGCATCTGCATAAATTTGAGAGCAATTTGATTACTTGGTATAATGTGTTTGCATGCATAGTAGGTTGTGATGCACAAGCAGTAAGTGTGTTGTGTATCTATTGGTTATGTGATGTATAGATGTCTAAAGGTACATTGGTTGTATGTACTGGGGATGTGGAGTATGACATTTGGATCACGAGTGGAGATATGATTAAATGTCTATAATCTTTTATCTGTAAAAGACCTTGTACGAGTGGAGTGTGAGAGTGACACTTCTATCACTTTTGTTAGGTGGAGACTCATTATCCACTTGGGTTGTGAGAAGTGAGGTAGTGATAAAGGATTATCCCGTGGACTTGCGATCTATTCAGATTTATCAGTTAGACATAAGTTTAGTAATCATTCTAATGAGTGTGGTGGGCGATGAGAGAAGATGTGTGTTCTCGAGGTTTGAGTAACATGGAATGGGATATAAGTGTAGTGATATTTTTTCGTGTGGTCATTTGTGCATTTGTTGCATATGTGTTGGCCTTCTGTTAATTAACTTGGTGTTAGTTTGTTGTTCCGTGTGAACGTATTTTTTGGAAAAATGTCTATGTTATCATATGATATATCTTTCGCATGTAATATGCTTTTGATTGATTACTGTAATTATTTGCTTCTACTTGGGTATTTTTGACATTAGCTTTGGTGAGTACATAGAACAAGTATAGTGTATTTTCAAGCACGAAATACGAGAAAGGTCTATGAGAAATGTGTTTTTGCACACTTTTTAAATACTTTAACAAGCTAATTATTAATTAAATTGAATGAATTTCTATTCGTAATTGTGTAATTATGGCTTTTATAGGTTAAATCTCCAAAGGGAAAGAGAACATGGCAAAATGAAGTGAAAATGGACCAAAAGCGTACAAAATTGTGAGTTAGGGACCAAAATGTACAAGTGCAGAAAGTTGAAGGGCCTTTGATGCAAATTATGGAAGTTGTAATTGAAAGAAAGTCAATTTTGAGGACCAAATTTTACAAGATTAAAGTTGAGAGACCTTGAGTGTAAATTATTTTATGAACTTGTGTGCAAAAATGGGAAAAGAAAAATGTCATTTTGGTAGAGAAGTGGCGCCATTGTAAACATGGGGCCCTTTTTTATACTCAATTGAAAACTCGAGGACTTGAGCTACAAATCTTTTATTTTGGCAAGGCTTTTAAAACTAGAAAACGGTAGTAGCATTCGGTCTTCTTCCTTCATTTCTTTCTTTCTTTCTTTCTTTTTTTTTTCTTTTTCCTTTGATTTTCTTGATATTTTGGGGGAAATCATAGAGCACACAAGGAGAATACATAAAGTAAGGTGAAGAGATAATTGGGGAAAGTCAAGACCAAGCTTCAAAAAATGATTTTATCTATAATATTGTATTTTCTCAATTGTTTTGCCATATTTGTAATGTATTGCTAAAAATATTTTCGTTTTTTATGGTTGAAGTTAACTTAACTTTAATTAATTTTAATATTTGCTCTTTGATATTAAGTTACTCATTTTCATGTATTTTTACTATTGTTATTATTGCATTTTCATTTATATAACCATTAATTGATTATGATTAGTGATTTGTACATTGTATGAGAGAATATTGTGTATTTTAGATCAAACAGTAGAACCATATGTTTGTGTATGTGATATATATATACCCCTAACTCTAGGTGACTTGTTGAGCTATTCGCACAAAGATTTAATGCAGTTGTTTGATTTTAATCGACATAAAGAAGAAGTAGGTTAAACCAATCAATTATGACTAGTTCCGCTCGAGAGAGGTAATTAACTAAAATTGAAAAATCGATTTTAATATCATAAAAAAGTAATTTATTAATTGACTTCTGGAGAAATTAATTAAACGATAGTTAAGTGAAACCATGAATCACAACCACGTTTTTCCTCCAAAATTCTCAAGATTTTTATGTTTTCTTATTTTGTAGATTTTTAGTTATTTTCCAAAATCAAAATCTTTATTGTGTGTTTGTTTTCATGGTTAGGTTTCCGAAATAGTGTAAAAAGAAGTGCTTCAAGTATTAAATTGATTAAAGTTGTGTAATTTTCTCGAGGAATCAACAACTAAGACTCAAAATGTCCATTTTATTATTTGAACGCGACATGCGCACTTGCGATTTGCACTTTCTTAGCGAACAGTCTGTGATCCCAATTTTATTGGCAACTTTGATTACGCAATTATACATTTTGTGTTTTGTTTGCTTGAAGGGTGATTCGGTATCAAGTGGTGATTTGTTTGATTTTGATTCCCAATAAATTTTGGGCAATGATGTTAAACAATATAAAATATATTTCATAGACTTCTGCCGAAGAGTAAAATAATTATCAATACGATCAATTTATAGACTCAACCCGAAAGCAACGTGAATCACTGGTAGCAACTTAATTTGTTAATGTTGTCTTGACTCAAATTCACTTATATGATGACTTTCTTTTAGTCTTGGCTCATTATCTTGTGTCTTGACCCAATTGATTATATAACCTACACTATATAGCCTCCACTTTATTGGTTGTAATCGTGTGTGCGCTTTGCCTTTTTCGAGAGAAAAACAAACGATGGTTGCCTCGTTTTCTCTTCTTCTTTGTGCTTTGTCTTTGTTGTTTTCTCTTTACCTTTATGGCTTGCAAATTATCACCATAACCTTATCCCTTTGTGAGTGAGAAAGGAAGAAAGAAACCATGAGTGAATACAAATTGTGGGTATTGATTGTTTGATATTGATTAGAAAGTTTAAATTGAGCTCGGATTCTACAAACTGAACATCAATTCTGCCACGAGCACATCTAATTCTATCCATTCTCTAACATTGTTCAACCCATATCATGATTCTTACGCAATTCTAGCTTTAAGAGAGAGTAATATTATATGGCGTGAATGTTAAGGAATATGATTCAAATGTCTACTGTCATGGGATTACTTCACAAAATAAGAAATCAAGAATAAGCTCAAGGCAAAGATCATAGGATTATTACAACTTAGCTGGTTCACATTTTGCTTTCCATAGTGTGGATATTCACCATTAATATTACTTAATTCCTTTATTACCTACAATGTTAACCATTTTCGGTGCAGAATTGTAAAAGCCTTGTAGCAGAGCGGCTTTAATCCAAATTTGGGTTAAACTTGCAAGTTTCTGTTTTCGGCTAGCAACCTCATGCAGCTTGTCCGGCCAAGTTTTTCTTTCCTTTTTTTTTTTTTGGTTCTTTTAAATACTTCCATCTCGTCATTTTGGTTTGCTTTCAAAATCCGGCACAGTTTTTGTCACATAAGCTTGCTCCAATGGTCGTCAAAACGGTAATTTATGGGCTCAATTTCATGTTACCTTTCTCTACCAAACAACCAATCCAAATGACTTCAACCCACAACCAATATATTCATCTCAGTTTTTCAGCAAGAAGGCAGCCGGTTTTTTCTCTCTCAAGTCACGCGCGTTTTTCTTCTTTTTCTCACACAAGTCACACACTTTACAGCCAGGGTATAGCCATTTATACATGTTAGGTTAGGCTTTAGTTGGACCAATAAAAGGCTTAAATGGGCCAATATTCAAAGTCATCCAAGAGATGATATATGGGCATTGAGTAACATTAATTGTTTAAGATACTTCCAATGGCGCACGTTGTTTTCGAGCCGAGCCTTTGGACTTGGTTGTTGGCAACAATTTAATCCAACGTTTACATTATAGCCCGTGATTCATTGGGTATCTAAATCCAACAGTTTTCAAATTGATTGACCCACTGCTAAAAAGTTGTTGATATGAAGGGAGTCCCCTTTGGTTTTCAAGGTTTTTTAAAATTGAAAAAGTCAAATTTTTTTGGAGTTTGGATCTGCGCTCTTTTCTCCGGTGAAGGAAGAACCTCGAGTCAACACTATACTGCTCAACATTGTTTCGGAAAAAAAAAAAATCGGTAACAAATCACTCCGTTAGTCAAAAGCTTGGGTCTTTATCACCACATTATTGACGAGGATAAACCTGCTAAAAGATGACGGATGAAAAAGGGAAACAATGCCCCCACCCTCCTGTATGAACTATGAATCATGGGGAAATACAGTGGCCTACTTGTTTCATGGTTACTCGATTCCATGGAGGAGGACCTATAAAACTTCATTTTCGAATCAAAAAGAGCAGTAACTTGAACTTCTTATGGAGTTTCCAAGTTGTCCCAGCTAATCAGCAGCTTTGGCGTGTAGCATCATCTTACCAATGATGAGAAACCATCAAAGGTGATCGTTGATGACAACAGGCAATGCAACTCCGAATGCACTTTATCAACAGTGGTCTCATCAGTGCCCCATCGCGAAACTCTTATTCGTGAAAAGGTAACCTTGGGAACTCTTGTTACTAGTTATGTTAATCGACTTCTCAACCAACACGTGCCTTCATCAAGCCATGTCAACGGAGTTTCTCACAGTTTTTTTTTTTTTCCTTGAATCATGTTGGGATTCCATGATCATTCCCTCTCCAACTTGAGGGGCACGTTAAGGAATATAATTCAAATGACTATGTCATGAGATTACTTTACAAAATAAAAAATTAGACCAGCTGATCGAATTAGTGTGAAGATTCAAGAGGTAAAAAAAATTAACAGCAAAAGCAGTAAAATGGAAAGGGCACATATACTAAAAAAAAGTATTGCTGAAAACACACAACACAGAGATAGCACAGGAATTCATAATGAGAAGTAGAATATTCCTTGCCAGAATAACCAAATCATATTCAAATTCGAGTAGAAAAAGCACCTTTTCAAAAAAAAATAGTAATAGAACATCATTCGGAGTCGAGCCTTGAGGAAGAAATTAAAAGTACCTGACTTTGCATTAGATGGCACACTGAATATTGAAGGTAGCCTACACCAGCAATTCCCCATTATACACGCCAAACGAGAAACAACCCAACAAAATCCAGAAAACTTGCACTTTTTCAACACAATTCACCAGTAAATTGCACTCAGAAACACAGAAAAGAAAGATGGTCAACGAAAATCAAGAGATGAAGATGTTAAATGAGCTATAAGAATCTATTTCAAGACGGTGAAGAACATTGAAAAATGTCTGTGTGAATGTGAATGTTTGTTGCTTTGTCATTTGTTTATTGGAAGTGATGGAGGTGGAGTGTTTGATGGAGTTTGGTCTGTGCGCTTTCCATTGGTGGGCATTAGTGCGCATTTTGAATAATCAATTTCTATCGCTCTCTCAATTCCAATACTCAGCCTTTTCAGCCTGCGCATGCCCCCCTTCTTTTCTACTTTCTCACGCCTCCATTCCTATTGTCAGATGGCGTGTAACCAACTTACCTGCCGTTCTAATTTTTACTCTTTTTTAGTGTATAGTCAGAGTATCCAATAAAGTAAATTTCATTAATGAAAGGAGAAAACGTGGGGATCTTGATTTTTCATCATTTTTTGCGGTGGTCTAGAAATTAAATTTAAAGTGACTTCATCCAAAAATTCTTCAAAAGCAAAAACTATGCCAAGGAGACATTTTTATAAAATTCATAAACTTTTAGCTTCCGTTTGTCAAATGTTATAAATAATTAAATTTTATTTTCAATCATATGTTCCAATTAAAAAACTCTTCACTTGACAATTCACTCGCTCTTATCAATTTATAAATTAAATTGTTTGCAATTTCTTTTCAAACGAATATTTTCGTAGATTCTACGAAAAATATAAAAGACTTTCAAATACTTTTGTACACTTTCATTTTTGAAGACTTCCGTAAATGGTCTAATTAATTCCTTTTTTCTAAGATAATGTAAGTTTTCTTAAACTTTGATAGACTTCACAATAAATTTTGTAGATTTTGATTAAAACGAAAGGTCATGTATACAACTACAAAAGTAGTCTATCGTGAAAGATTAGTGTTAGATCGAAATGTATTACGTTGCTCGGACAATATCACAATTCAATCGCACAATTCCAACGTGCCTACTAGTAATGAACATAAGATAATACTTGGATCCTTGTTGTTTTAGGAGGAGGGGCGGACGTAGAAGATAAAAATTAGGGGGGCACACTCGAACTTGCAGAGAAGTTGGAATAAATTTTACACTCGAAAATTTACATAAAAAAAAAAGCATATCCCGTGTAATTTTGTATCCGAAAATTTACATGGGATATGACTTTTTTGGATGTAAATTTTCGAAAATTTTTGATGTCATATTCCATCTAAAGTTTCCTAATAAAATGATGAAAATTACATTGAGGTGTATCGCAAAAATAGTAAATGTTAATGAAAGAATTAAATTTTTTTGAAAAAATGTGAGTTAGACGTTTTTTCTTTAAGACTCACGTTTAACGTATTTTTAACTATTTTCGATATCTATTTGGACTATTCGATATACTCATAATGTAGTTATCGAAATAAGTTTTGAGATTACATAAGCAATTTGTATATTTGATTAGCGTACAATCGTTGGTGAATTTTTAAAATTAGCATGTTATCGAAATTCAAATTTATTGTGATTTTGCCCATGTTTGGTGGAAATTAAAATCAAATTTGTAGTAAATTTTGATAAAAGTTAAAACGGTTATGGATTTTATGAAATATATTATTAAAATTTATTGTTAACTTTGTTTAGATTAAAATTTAGATTTCAATAGATACTAAACACGAATTTTTAAAAAAAAAACTCAAAAGTTTGGGGGGCACGTGCCCCCAAGACCCCCCTGTGTCCACCCCTGTTTAGGAGAATCTTCATCTTTTCTTTTGAGAACATAAAATAATATTACATGTAGGTTCATCAAATGAGTTTTTGTACTGTTTTCCAAGATGGGTAATTATTCCCTTCAAATAATTATCCCTTCAAATAATTATTGATTTTCAAAGAAAAGTTTAGAATAAAAACGGAGTTCTCGTATATTTTCTATCATTTACAAATCATGCACTTTGCCATAATATTTTTCTTGTTATTGGGATTTAAAGCGTTACGCTATGAGGAATGATCCAATGAGCACTGATACTCATCTTATGTGGTGCTCATTAGATCATTCCTCGTTAAGCTATATCTCTTGTTATGCTTTTTGTATATAATAAAATTATATTTTTTCGCAATGTTCCTTATACTAAAATTTTGTGTTGTTCACCGTACTCTCAACTTGATTTTCATTATTTAGAAATGACTAAATCCCTATTTTGTTAGCTAAAAAAATGATTAAAATCTAAGTCAATAATTATATTCACTCGTTTCATGTGATCTACAACTTTTCAACCACACATTCTATCGACTTTCATTGAAATCTAATAAAAATCTAAACCAAATAGGGGCTATATCATTTAACTATAATTGTGCAATTAGTGTAAAAATATGTAGTTTGTGTTCTTGATACGTGTAAACATTTCAGTAAAGTAAAATTCAAACACTCAAAGAGTATTCTTTCGCGATTTCACTACTTCGTAGTTTTTAATAGAAATACCTTCACGATACTTAATTTTATAAATACCTTGTAATCAATTAGTCTCTTCTTTTTTCTCGTATCGACATGCTCTTGGTTGTTGTTTTTTACAATTGTGAACATTTATTCCTTAATTGCTTACGTATAACATTTATTTAGAAGCCTTTTCATACATTTGAGGTACATAATTGAATAAATAAGCTTGCATAAACCAAAAATTTCTCTAAGCAATAGTTATTTGTTCAACATTGCTAACTCGTGAACGATACTATTAACGGATATTGATTAGTATAGTTCTTTTATTCCTTACAACTGCACTAGAACATGTGAAGGGGGAGTACAAGGATTTGCTGAATAAGCCTAATATTTGAGCTTCGAGGATCTCACAAACAACCATTGTTACATGCCATAGATAGTTGCGACATCGTCATAAGCAATCATGAATCCAACCAACAACCCACACTTTATCATAGCCCTATCAATTGCAGTCATGTAGTTGCAACCAGCAGCAAATCGAATCAGTGACAAAAAGTTGTTTTAGCTATCGAATAGTGTGCATGATTCAGAATGCCACAAACGTAATTTAACCAAGCTCAAAACTATCAATCGAGTATAGCATGAGTAAAATAGTCAAAATAATGGACGTAAATAACCAAGAGAGTCAAATTCTCTAACTTGGAATTTCATTTTATTATTCATGGGTTAAGACCTTCTAACTCGATGATACTCAACTCATGTTGAAGTCGATCATAATTTATCTTCTCATGTCAACTTGACTGAATTATAGTTCAATGTTAATTTTGACTATAACAAGAAAAAAATATATATAATTCGTGCAATTATGTGATTTTTTAAAAAAATTATGTGGATTGCTAGTACAAAAACGAAGTTATTCTGCACCGCGTTGAGTTAAAGAACCCCAAAAGGTCGACACCAACTCCAAGTCGTCCAATTACGGAAACAAACCAATACATCAAAGCCACGTGGATGACCCAACCAATCAAGAATCAAATTGCCCCAGTAGAAAACAATATCGCACGGGGGACGAATCCGTAAAAATGTAGAAAATTTAAGGACTAAGAAGGAAAGAAGGTCGTGTACGGTTTCTATTTGAATCACCAATTTAGGTTTGAATAAAACCCTCTTCCAGTCTTCATTTTCTACCCCTTTTGGATAAACCCAGACCCTTAATTCTTGTGGCGGCTGATTCACTTACCCCTTCTTTATCTCTCTAAAACTGCATCTCTCTCTCGAAGAAGCGAGATCTATCAATTTAGAGTCCATGGCCGCCTTTGCCCCACCAGATCGTATCCTTTTTACTTTGTTCTATTTTTTTTGGTACCTGAATGGCTAAATTTGAGTGAGTTCGGCTATATGTATATGTGTGTATTTGCACAGTTGTATGTTTTGAGGTTTTGTTAGGATTTTTGTCGTTTGTTTATTGTAGATCTGAGTGTTGTGAACGTCTGGAAATTGGGGGGCGTCTATTTTATTGCCTGTTTATTCTTGTTGTTTCATTATTGATTTGTTATGTTTGGTATTTCGGGGAGGTTGTCTAGTATGGAGATTTGAATTTATGTTGTTATGGTAAAAAGTAGTTTTGGGCTTATAGAGATTAGGTCCTTTTTGCCAATTATACGGACTACTTTTTTTAAAGGACAAAATGTTTCAATTTGTTCCGTCCTGTTGATTCCAACATGTGGAATTGAGTAGCTGAGTAAGCTTTTAGTTTGGATCTATTTGGATTGAATTTAACTAGGCGTGCTACTATTGATTGATCGATTGATTTATCACGTGGTTATAACTTACTTTAGTTTGTATTGACATGATTGGTATATCCCAAACTACTTATAGCGATTGCTAGGAATTTTTGTATCCTTTACTCCTGATTTAGAGGCTGCTGACCTGCTACAGAAACTGACCTTGGACCCACAGGCGAAAACTCTGGAAATTCCAGAGCCAACCAAAAAGGTTAATATCTATGTTTGGTGTTGAAATTTTATCTTTATGAATGGCTGCATAGCCTGTATGAGTGATTCATGAAGTTGATCTTTTCTTGCAGCCATCTGTTGATTCTGGCAATGGGACCAATGGACAGCTTCACTCACGGGATGGGGCATTGACTCCCATTCTACCGGATTTTATTGATCCGTCTATGTGCTATCTTCCTAATGGCTACCCTTCTACTGCATACTATTATGGCGGTAAGTTTATTCTTTGGGAATTTTACATAATGGATGTTCTATATCTTATCTAATTAGGATTCAAACGTAATAATAGCTACTAATTGTACATAGCTTAATAATTTGCTTCTACGAAGTTGGTAATATTTTATTTTTTATTTTCCCATTCATTTGCAGGCTATGATGGGACTGGTAGTGAGTGGAAGGATTACACACCATATTTGAATTCAGATGGAGTAGAAATGACACCAGTATGTTCTCTTGTGTACTTGGTGTTATGCAGATAATGATGCGTTAGTGTTGCTTGTGATGGAATTTCTAATCTGTTTATATACAATGCACTTGTGAACTTTTAAGCCTTTCCTCACCTGTTTTCAATTATTAGCCATGATTGGTCACACTTCATTTTCTAATCTTGATTCTTATATGCCTTCATTGAACCATATCAGGGAGTTTATGGGGACAACGGGTCGCTAATGTATCACCATGGCTATGGCTATACTCCTTATGGCCCATATTCTCCTGCTGCTACGCCTGTTCCAACTGTTGGACATGATGGTCAACTATATGGAGCTCAACACTACCAGTACCCTTCTCCCTATTTCCAGTCAGCAACCAGTGGTCCTTATCCAACTCCAGCTGCCTCTGCCAAGAGTGACATATCAGCCTCTGCAGCTGCTGACAAAGCTCCTTTGTCAGTTGCTTCTGCCGATGCAAAACCTAATGGCATTGCAAATAGCGGGAGCACAAAGAAAAATAATGGCTCGAATACTGCCAAACCATCATATCAAAATTCAGCTTATAGTTATAATGGCACATATGGACGGGGTGGATTTCCTGCTTCTGGTTATCAGGACCAAAGATTTTTATTTGATGGGTCACGGTCACCAATTCCATGGTTAGACGGTTCCTTCATGTCAGATGGGCAGCCTAGGCCAGTAACTAGCTCTTCTATGACTTCGTCCCTACCAAATGGAAATGGTGTTCCCTCATCAAGGAATCAGAATTTCCGTCCTCATCTTATGGTATGTGATAATGTACTACTGTTTCAAGTGTCTTACAGTTTTTTTTTTTTAAATATTATAGTTGTTCCATTTGTTCTTAACACAGCAGATTACTGTTGTGATATTGTATCCTATTGAATGCACGTTTATCTCTTGCATTATTTTAAATTGGTTGTAAGGCCCCAATCCTTGACTACAGGGAACACTCTAGGCCTCTTCCCTTCCATCCAGATTTAGATAGAGGGAGGATAAAGCTTTTTCTTCTCAATCACACTATGAGAGTATTTTACAACAAAAGAAATGTAAATTAGTGCTCAATAAACTATTTGTTCCCTCGTTGGAATTTTATGATTGTTCAATGTCTTAAATTTAGTTATCATCTTTAGTAACATATTGGAATTTCAAATATTTAACCTGCAGGGTTTGCACCACCCAAGGCCGATGTCTGGTATGAATACAGCCAACGGATACATAAATAGAATTTATCCCAACAAATTATATGGTCAGTATGGAAACACATACAGAACTGGGTTGGGCTATGGATCTAATGGGTATGAGTCGCGAACAAATGCTCGTGGTTATATGGCTGTTGATAACAAGTATAAACCCAGGGGAAGAGGAAATGGCTTCTATGGATATGGCAGTGAGAACATGGATGGTTTGAATGAGTTGAACAGGGGACCAAGAGCAAAGAGCTCCAAGAATCAGAAGGGTTTATCGTCAGTGGATCCAGCTGTCAATGTGCAAAACACCTCGACTGGAACAGTTGATAGCGAGGAGAAGTTGAGTGTGGCTCCTAATCGAGAACAATATAACCGACCGGATTTCCCTGAGACTTGTGCTGAAGCAAAGTTCTTTGTTATCAAGTCGTACAGCGAGGATGATATCCATAAGAGCATCAAATACAATGTATGGGCTAGTACACCAAATGGTAACAAGAAGCTGGATGCAGCTTACCAGGATGCTCAGCAGAAGCCCGGAGGCTGCCCTGTTTTCCTTTTCTTCTCAGTAAGCATCTGCGCCGAACTTGGGGTTATCTCTTGATTTAATATTTGTAACTTATATTTTTTTCCCTATTCTTGTGTAGGTAAATACCAGTGGGCAATTTGTTGGGATTGCAGAGATGGATGGGCCCGTCGATTTCAACAAGAATGTTGAGTACTGGCAGCAGGACAAGTGGATTGGTTGTTTCCCTGTTAAATGGCACATTGTGAAGGATGTACCCAACAGCTTGCTGAAGCACATCATCCTAGAAAACAATGAGAACAAACCTGTTACTAATAGCAGGGATACCCAGGAGGTACACTGTTGCTTAACTGAATGACAGCTATATTTGACTATCGATAGTTATACTGTTCATTTGTATTTTTGTGGTTGCAAGAAATAATCAAAACAAATCAGTTTCCATATATTAAAGCTCAAAAATTTACCTTTTCAGGTTAAATTGGAGCAGGGGCTTCAAATGCTCAAAATATTCAAGGATCATTCGAGCAAACAATGCGTCTTGGATGATTTTGAATTCTACGAGGATCGCCAAAAGAGAATTCTCGAGAAGAAAGCTAAGCAACAGCAGTTTCAGAAGCAGGTATTTTATTAAATACTATGGAATGCTTATCTTGTTTAGTGAAAATGATCTTGATGTACCTGCTTTTTTGTACAGACGCAGGTATGGGAAGGTAACCCAAATGGAGATATTAAATCTAAGTCTTCAGAAGTTGCTTCTGATGTGGTCAAGGAGACTACAGCAGTTCAGACTAATGGGGATGACAACCTTTCCGAGAATAATTCTCTTGCAAAATCTGATGTCCCCAAAACTGTACATCCTGATGTAGTTGCAAATGGTAGCTAGATTCAGCCATGCACAAAGCGGTCCATGATCTAATGGGGTGTGCATTTACAGAGATTGCTTTGATCAGAATATATGAAAGGTTTAGATCCCCGATGAATTGGGCCGCCTTGTTCAGTGTCTTTGCTGCATAAGAAATTATTACTCAATTTCATAAGCCTGTGATATCTTGTCTGAGAAGATGTTCTTGTAGTTTGGCAAGGCCGAGATCAACTTCTAGGATTGAACGGAGTAGGGAGTCCCATTTTTCCTTGTGATGGTCTCGTTTCTGTGCCCTAGCTTCTAACAAGTTTTCATGTCCCTAGGGGGTAGGTGGGTTGGTTTTAGACGGGGTTTTATTTTCTTTAAATTTTGTTATAGCCTTTTCTCTTGGTCGGTTTGTTCTTTTTTCCTTCCCCTTCTCTGGCTGTTACGTCAATTACCGTCGTTTGGCATCATCCTATCTTGTAATCCTAGTTCTACTTGTGTCTGTAAAAGAGAGCTAGAAAGCAAGGTGGGAGAGCATTGCAATATAATAGGTTATTCAAGCGTTTTTTTATAGTTATCTTGATTGTGTCATTTCGCTTAACAGTTCTCAATGTTCTCTGATGCAAATTCTGATTTCTTGTTAATCTTGGCAATATGTTGGGATAATAAAAATTAGATCAGATGCAAATGGGCATTGTTGGCCATGGGGTGGCTGCATTTCATACAAGCTGTGTTTACCTGTACTGGATTACAACGAAACCAAACCTGGCTTACTCTATTGCTGCATAATTCGTGTTCAATGCTAAAAAGCCAATTCGGTATTCATTCCGTCTCAATTAACTTTCATTTTCCTTCACTTGTTGCAAAAGTTTGTGGGTACTTTATCTCCTCGAGGATAAAGAAGATACCCTCTGCAAGCCAACCACAGGCATCCAATTCTCAACGTAACATTGTGTACACAGAACTTTCGCACAGCATGACAACAAAACTAACTTAAAACACATTCCGTTAATGAGGTACACTAAATGATAAAACCAACAAAACATGCATATCAAGAATGGTAAAAGTAATATTTGTTCAAATCTTATCTCACATTATTCAAGCTTAAAGTAAGGACAATAATTACTAGGGAGTTTGTTAGCTTTTACAACTTGACACACATTCCAGATTTCATCAGCGTGCATTATACACTGATTTCAAAGATAGGGGACCGAACAAGACCTCATTACAATTATAATATATCTGAATTTGCACGAGCTGATTACTAATCCCCAGAATATTTATAAGTTATAGCCCATGCCAACAAAGGCAACACCATGTACTCTCCACGCAATCATTCAGGTACGACATCAATCTTCTCAATAGATCTGTAACAAAAGGAAAAAAGTGAGAAATCCAGCTGAGGTGTACAATCTCTTTTCGGAGAGAGAGAATGCCATGGATAAAACCAGTTTCAGATACAACTTAAGATAGACCATCATCAAACACAACTAAAAGAAAAGGAAGGCATAATTTTCAGCTGAAGCAAGATGGGCACACATTGTTAATTCTGATAGCACTAAAAATGCATTCATGTGGCCATACTCTCTTTGCTTTTATAGCTTTTCTACTTCTGAAGAAGAAAATCAAATTATACCCACAAGCAAGATGAACTAAACCCTTCACTGAATTATGATTTGTGTTTTGCTAGGGTATAAATAGATACCTTTCAAGATACGAACCAGGATACTACCAAAGAGGTGCCAAGTGCTAACAACAATATAACTTCTGTTGACTACAGATAATCTTTTCAGGTAATAGTGAAAGCTATTTCTTCTGTCAGGAACCAAACCATTACAAGGACATATCCAAGTTTAGTCACAAGCAAAAGAGTTATAAATCAAAACCTACAGCTCATAAACTGGGGCTCTTATCCCCTTTTCCCCCACTCTCCAGTCACTAGAAACCTACATATCAAGTAATGAACACAAGCTGCGTACAGAATTCAGTAGGAATTGAAACTATGTTCAACGTATAACAATCAATTTTCGTACCATTGCTGGACTTTACGGAACTCAGTGAGAACCGGGTATATATTCTCAAATGCAGTATATGTCTCGTCTCGGACCTGTAAATAAAATATGTTGGGTATTAAAATATTTAACGGTGCAGATCAGGGCAGTACAGCAAAATAACATGATAATAACACGACAAGGACAGCTATGTGTCACACTACCTTTGCTCCTGTGAGAACAATCTTCCCAGAGACAAAAATAAGCAGCACAATCTTTGGTTGTTTCATGCGATATATTAATCCAGGGAACAGTTCTGGTTCATACTGTACCAACAGATGATGTCATCAGTACGATAACGATAATGGGAACAAGCAATTGAGTCAATACTCGAGCTCCTCTACCCAAGAAAAATCTTAACGCCCTAGCTATATTTTATAATTTTCAATTCGTTCTTCAACTAATAGTGAAATATATAAATAGCCTTGTTGTGCTCGGATCTGTCGCACTGGCGCTGTCGGCGAGTCGAGTTGTTTAGAAATACATCCCAATCGGAAGGTAAATTCCATCCAAGGCTAAATACGGGCGAGATACCAATAGGGAACAAGTACCATGATGAAAGATGAAAAGAATTTCGAAAAAAGAGTCAAAAGGTGTTTGAAATTTTTGGAAGGGAAGTGGATGAGGGTCAGCTATGTGTCCCGATCAGATGTGGAAGTCCGTCGATCGACTAAGGGCGTGGACCAGCATAAATTGAGGCAGAGCCAAAGCCCAGACAATCGATATGCCTGTGGAATCCCATCACCCCCATTGTGGCGGACAATGTGCACCTTCGACGTGCTTCGGCATTTGCATGTTCCCAATGCTGGCATGTGGGCTTCAATATCATTAAATTCATTACTAACTTGATAATATCATCATTTAATTCTCAACCATTACTCTATCACCTACGTGTTTGTGCGGATACATGTATATTCTTTTTTCCTTCTTGGTATGTACATGAATATTTTTTTCCCTTGGTGTATGTGATTGTATTTACTGTTTTTAATTGATGCTTTTACATTTAGACTTCAGGATTTTGATTGATTAGTGTAAGTTGTTCCAAGTTTTTGTAGGATTTATTATCACTAATCGCTCAAATTTTTTTCTTGTAAATGGAAAAGAAATTAAATGCCATAGAAAATGGAATGTATTACTATATAATATAAATATTTCTTAACCTTGTCTTTTGGATGCAATTTCAATGTTGCTTAATGTTGACAATAAAAACTAAACAAATAAACTACCCATTTTTATTTACAATTCAAACTTGAATATAAATAAACTAAAAAAAAAAATATATTCTCCAATTCAACATTTAGCTCTTATTTGGTCTCCATTTTCTAAAATTCATTTTCGTCAAATTCTTTCCACACATTTCATCAACTTTTATCAAAATATACTAAAAATTTGATTTTTAACTAAACCAGAGGGGCTTAAGCATTTTGATGAGGTGACTTGATGTAGATTCATAATAAGTGAATGGTTTTTAGTTCAACTTTCCTATCCCTGATTTCCAGAAAATTTCGAGTGTCAAAACTTTATTGAGAAAATGAATACAATTAATTAAATTTATGGAAAAAAATGAGTTTCACAACAAAAATTGGGCAACTCGAGACTATTTAATTCGGCATTTTATGTCATTTTTTGATGAATTGTGTATAGGGCATATTGAATAATTTTCATCCAATTTCTCTAAAATATATATACTTGAAATAAAAAAATGTCACAAAGTTGTTTTAAATACATACAAGCACATATTTACATACTAGTAAAAAAAATGCTTCATAAAGAAAAACATAGAACTTATATTTCTTTAAAGCTCCGGCTTGTTAAATGCAATGTTCTAAAAAGCGCGCTTAGAGGGCATCTAACACGAAGTGTGGGCAAAAAGTCTTGCTTAGACCCTAGGTGCGCTTTTTTTTTTCTTTCAATATAGTATTTTATAATTTAAGATATTTGTAGGTATTATTTTAATTATAAAATGATTTTTAGATTGATTAAAAATTAAAAATCATATTAAAATAAGACACATCTTTTTACGCCTAAGTCTCGCCTAACTCGAAGCTGGGCATCCATACGCTTTTTAGAACTATGGTTAAAAGCCAACTTCCTTAGGACAGATGTAACATTTATGACACATTTGTCTCCATGTTTACTGTACCACAATTTTCTTTAACATTGTCTCGTCCCTTAATTCTTGTAAAGACGGAAGGTTAAAGTGATATAAAAAATAAAAAAAAACAATTTATTCAACACTTAAGATACTCAAAATTAAGTTGTATCAAATACCAACCCTTCAATAAATATATCTTTGCTATTTGTTGGACATACCATAAGTAAAGTTTCCGAGCATAGAATTTGAAGTGTGCATAACAAGATAACTAAAACTCTAAATTCTGAAATCTACTAGCACATAACAACAATAACAACAACAATAAAAGAGTAAGATACATGACAATTACTGAACAGTTAATATTAGTTCGAACAAAGTGATCCTAACCAAAACACCATAAAGCACACATGAAGGTAGTCCATCCAGCCATTAATTATCCCGACATTGAAATGTAAACTAAGCGTACAAATTATAAACCAGCATCAAATAACTTACACTTGAAAAGGCACCATGAGCATATGCAAGACCTTCAAGTCTAATGGGAAATTTGACATCACAGGAGCCAACTATATTTTGAATCTTGAAATCCTACAAGATAATGAAGGCATAACGTGAAACAGAATAGTGGAGAAGTGTCACTTCATAAACACCAGCTCATTGAGTGCCAAGGCACGGGTGTGTTTCTTTTGGATCAATGGGTAAGAGCTATAATTACCTTAAATTTTGCTGGAAAACCAAGCTTTTGAATAATTCTGGCATACTGAAAAGAATAGAACACGTGCATACAAGAGATACTTAACAATGCAGGAAAAAATTCGTCTCGTGAAAAATGACATGTTGGCAAATGGCAGCAATTTCAAATTCACAAATTAGCAGAAAATCATTAGTCAACAAAATCCAAGGTTCTATATACATCATTTTCAACACCACCTAGTAAATAAGCTGAATCTGACATTCTAAGAGAAATTAGAATAGACAACTTATTTCATTCACGATATATTATACCTTCCTAGCTGCCAATTTTGACTGTTGTTCACTCTTGGCTCCTGTACAAACCTGATGCAGCATTTAAATAATTGTTAATGAGAAAGACCAGTCTAGTGCTACTCAATGGCAGACAGAATTTGACCATGATTGAGATCAAGGGCAGATGAACAAATGAGGAAGAAAAACATCAGAACAAATTGGTATAAGCAAAACATAAGTAGGCTATAAAAAGAAATCAAAAAGAACATAGTGCAGGGTTCCAACCGTGCAAAACATTATAGAAAAATATTTAGTTCTTACCATCTTCCCAGAAGCAAAAATTAGTGCCGTTGTTTTGGGCTCTCTAATCCTCATGATCACTGCAGCGAAACGCTGAAAACCAAGAAAGCCTAAGTATTAATCATATGTACTAATCAAAAATGATATTTCTCTTCTTCCTTTCAGGCTTCTAGGCGGGAGAGAGACCAAATAGTTTCTTAAGTGCTACGTCTCAGTCAGAATGGATGAGATAACCAGATATGGAGTATCCCACATCTTAAGATGAGAAAATGCTCTGGCAAGTGGTAAAAATATCTTCATAAACATGTAGGAAAAGCAATTGCCCATGGAAATAGACCAACATAGGGGTTAATTATCAACAGTTGGCAAAGCAAGGCAGCTAAAACAACGATTGCAAACCCAAAGGAAGAGGCCAAAAGAAATATTTAAAAAGGCTCAATCAGGTATTAGGAGTTCTTCCGTGAGGCAAGGCATAGTTCTTGACACAAATCAATAAAACTATTCAAAGGAATATAGAAGTACACAAACACGCTTATAACAAATTATAAACCATCTTGAAAATCCATGATAAAATAATTTAACAAAATTAATAGTCCAACAAAAAAAATAAAATATATCTCTATTAGAATGACAAAGTAGCAAATAATAATCTCTCATGTTAGTAATAACATGACAAAATCTTAATCTACAACTACAAGTAGAGATGGTGTATAAATATCTTATAGTGTCACAACTAGTACAATCTTTAAAAAAATCTTTTATTTGATTCCTGACCATACATCACTATCAATTTTTTCTCATTCTTTCTTATCATCCTCCATTTGTAATGTTGCTTTCTCCTTCCCCTTCTTTCCTCCTCCTCCATCCGTGTAAAGGCATAACAAAACACAAAAAAAGCATACTTAAAAGGTACTAGGCTATAAAAATGCCCAAAAAGACAAACAGAAGCGAGCACACACCTTGTCCACCTTACCGTAAGCCTCACTAGTGGCGCTCAAAGGTGGGTTTTAAAAGCTTTATAACAGCCTACCAAGAGGCGGAATTCTAGAGGCAAGCCTCGAAAGCTTTTTTAAACAGTGGCTAACAACCTTTGTTACATAACCTTAATAGCATTGGATATTAATAGATCAATTTCCCTCATTATAAGAAAAATAAAAAATCAAATCAATTCATTTTTGCCCTGAACTTTCCCATCACCAATATAATGAGCAAAAGTCATCTTGAGGGAATTGTGTCGTGCACAAACAACAAAATCACGTAACTAAATGTGACAAGCCCGTGTAAAAACAAACAAATAAATAGGAAGTAAAAATGTAGTCATTGATAATACTAGATAAAAATGATCAACAAACAAGTAAAGAAGGCTTATCGTGTGAACAACATACCTTGGGGTTGTATTCTGCATTACGAGCTTGCAATGCAATAGCTTTAAGATCCAACTTGCAGTCCAAATTGACAGTCGACACAATATTCCTGCATGTACAAAATAACCATCATATTTTGTTTTTAAAGATTGACAAAATGACCTTGAAAACCCAGATGTGTAGTGACATCATTCCTGGAATTTGAGTTCCTTTTAACAAAAAGTGCTGCAACTCATCTAGTTTTACCAATAATTCACATCAGTGGAATTGTAAAGCTAGAAATCAAAATCATGGATAGGCAACAGTGATAAAAGCAACTCCATCCAAATTAAAACGCACATTGGGTACAACACTCAATTTGTATATACACATAACAGACCAGGTACAATCCCCAAATTGATAAAGTATGAACATAACAATAGGTCCTGTGAAGCTTAAGAACCTGTGATTGATATTGCCTGATTTATTTTTTCCTGTCAAATGAACTTGAATTGTGCAACATAAATAACCATCTCATGGTGGACAGTGGCACGGACATTTGTGGATTTTTATCATAACTTATGAGAGTTCCATTAGGAACACCTCTCTAAACAGTAGTGCCATCTACATTTTCACATTCTAGCAGCAGCTGTTATATACACAGTTCATCTTGACCCAAAAAAAAAAAAAAAAAAAAAAAGAAAGAAAAAACTGAATATTCTCTAATTGCAAGTGCAAAAAGGCAATCCCCAATTTCTCACGTATATTGTTACAATCCATTAGCTTGATTCAAGAATTTGTGAACAAATGCACTAGTATTTCATGTTTATAAACATGTGTATTAGCTTGTTTCTTCCATTTAAGATCCTACATGTTAAATAACCAACCTCTTGACAACAAATAGACAAATATTTTTGGAGACTGCACACAAATTTAATTCAATTAGGAGCAACTGGAAATAGAAGTTTAGCATTTAAGCTAAATGTAACAGCGGAGGGAATAAAGGAAATCAATTGTAAATTAGAAGTCGTACTGGAGTGTAGGAACAATTCCAGATGGATGCTTGGAGAGATCCACAGGTTGGCTCCCTTCCACCCCTTGAGGATCTGCCATCAAGTCACTAGTTTTCTTTAGATCCTTCTTCTCTAAACCCTGTTTACCGCTTCCTCAGAATACCTTAATAAATTTTTACAGGATAACAGATAACCCCAATCAATACCATCCTCGGAAAGAACCAGGGAAAAAAGACCCATCATTTCCAACTATCCCTATTTGCTCAGTTTTAAATAAAAAAATAAAATGGAAATGATGAGACAAAATTCAATCTTTAATCAGAAAACCCATTCAATTAGATTCAAAAAAAAAAAATTAATAATGTTAAATCTACAAACTATTAAACACCAGAACCAGAAAGGGAAAAGAAAATTGAAGATCGAAACCGGAAAAAAAAAAGGGCAAAAAGGCAAAAAATTAACAAAGAAAGTAAAAATCGGACCTTTTGGATGAGAAATTGACAGATGAATCGTCTCTGTGTTGGTTAATTGAATAAAAAATTAGTAGCGGAGGAATTAGAGCGGTAAGAATTTAAAAGAGGAAGCTTTTATATGTATAAAAGGATTTATAGGGAGAGAAGGGATTGGAAGAGAGTATGTGAAGGGGGAAAGAGGCGATGGGAGAGATCTAGAAATGGGGATGTCAAGGGCTGATATCGGAATGTGATTTACCCGAACAGACCTCCAGTTTGGCATGATAGTCAACGCTTTGTGAAGGGTATCTTCGTCATACAAATTTTCCCAGTGGTTTGTGAGGTCCATTGCTCATGACCAATGACGCTTTGACGCGTGCCTCCTCTTCTTTTTTTTTTTTTTTTTTTTTTCCCTACACATGTACATTTTCTTTTATAAAAACACGTCCCCCGACTTTAAGCCAAACATTATTTTAGTCATTAAACTTTTATTTCATACTGATCATTAAAGTTCCAATTTCTCTTAAGCTTGATCAATCTACAACAATTCCATGAGTTAATGTATATATTTTCTTGCGTGGACAATATGAAAGTTAACAATAATCACATCTTTCAACTTGTAAGAAACACACTTCAATAACTCGACTTTCATGTTAAAAATGCAACTAACAGAGCAAAACGTCCGTTCTGCTTCTCACACTTCATATGCACTACAGGTTCATGTTATCACAGTGACCTTCGTAATAAGATGTTAAGACCAAATACCACTTGAAAAAATAGATGTCAATTTATCTTTGACGATCAATTTAATTATTAATTAGGTGAACGCAAACAAAATTTAGTTAGAGAGAAGTTGGTTGAAATATCTAACAGTGTAATTAGGGTATTACATGCTTTGATTCTCATGACATGATATAGCTGTTGTAATAACAAGTCATAATACCTTTGAATTTTAAGGAGACAGCTGTATTATAGCGCGTGTTTGACGCACTTATATTTTGGTTCGAGAATTTTGGTACCACATTCCATTGAAACATTCGGAGTGCTAAGGGGTCTAGTACTAGTCTATTAACATGGTCATCGACTTCAAATGGATGCAAAGAATAAAAAGAATGAGAACGATTGGATTAAAAGTAAAAATATAGTCATTATTTTTTATTGTTTTTATTGGATTTTAATTATTACCAAACATGCTCTAAATATTTTTCATTGTTTTAACACGACCTTGTAGATCTCTTGATGGCAAATGTTTTACAGGGAATACGAAGGCCGAAGATTTCAAGCCAAGTTGATAACGCAGAGATCTTGGTGGAAATGAATCATCAGATGGGATCAATCCCAGCAGGAGTAGCAAATATTTTCTTACATCATCGGCCGCTAAAACCAGTTTTTCGAATATAAAATATTATGTAAATAAATTGTATTTGCAGAAACAGGAAATCAATAAAAACAAGTTTCAAAGAAGTTAATTTGGAGAAATTGGGGGTATTGAATAACGACGATGAAGAGTCAGAAGTAGCTGGTTATTGAAATCATGGATTAGATCAGTGGGAATCCATCTATTTTCTCCATCATCATCAACGCCCGCAATTAAACAAACAGATAATGAAATAACATAAATCTACGGAATATATAAAAAATAAAAAGGCATTCAAGTAACTGCTTCTGATTCATAAATATTGACTCGAAAAATGAAATCAAAACTAGAAAAGTGATTAAAAGGAGTTGATTATGTAAAAGATTAAGAGGGCTCTCGAAGGGGAGACGATATGAGAATTGGGAACGGCAAATAAGGGAAACTATAGGAATTTTAGGGTTTTGTATCATTGACTGCTGGGCTGGGCTGGGCCTTGTAAAAAAGAAGAAGTGGAAAGTTACACATATAAGCCCATAAACGAAAATAATTCTAGAAATACTTTGTTTTATAATCTCATAATTACTATATCTTCTATTTATTAAAAGTGGCTATCAAACGGTAGATTAACAGAATTTCTTGTTCTCTTGTTCCACCGTTAACTCCGTGAAGTAGCAATTAAATTACCCTGCCCATTTATCTTCTGCCCTCAACAGTTGAAGACTGAAGACCGCAAGAGCTGCAAGACGATTCGGCGACGGGCGAAATTCCTGTGGGTTGTGGCTGTGAGTCTTTGACGCCGCCGAGACAAGGTCGGTCGACGGAGTCACGGAGGTCGGTAGACGGTGCCACGGTGTGCATCAAAGGTAATGACTCGAATATTATTCTTGTAGTGCTCAGAATTTATTGTTCTTTTATTGGGGATTTTATGATAATTTCTCTATTTTCGATTAATTAATCTTGTAGGTTTGAGATTTTTTCTGGTGAAAGTTGTGATTTCTTGAGAAAAAGGGTCTGATTTGTGCTGAAAATTCGAATCCTTACCTTTGAATTTGTAGTTATCTTTATTTGTTTTCCTACCATTTCCCCTTTTCTTTTATTTGCTCTGATTTGCTTTCGTTGGGGGTATGTTTGTAAGTGTTCTGGGTTTTCGTTTTTTCTATTTTATATTTGTAAAGATTATTTGTGTTTCATAGTCTGAGCTGTGTTTGACTAGCGTAGCTTTGTGATTGAGCTGAAACTATCGTGCAGTAATAACAATCTATTGGTAAAATAATAGCTTTTGCACTCATGTTTAATCTCTAATTGGAGTATCTTGGAACTTGGATTGCAGATTGTTCTTGAGTTAAATCTTTAATTTCATTAATTTTGTGAAAGGTTTTGTACATCTGATTGTTCTATTTTATTTTGAGCGAGTTGATAGAAAGTCTTTTCTAAAAGGGGTCTGATATGATTGATGCTGTGTTAAGGTTTGAATTGGCAGGATAGCCGCTCACTAATTTGTCTCAATGACTAACGAAGTCCTTTCATTGATGGTATATTGGTTGTTAGTGCATTTGATCAAAAAGGGTATTTTTTCCAATCAATTGTATTTGCAGGCCCCTATCAAGGTGGCGTGTGGAGGATAATGGAGGAGCTTCCAGATGCTTATCCGTATAAATCTCCTTCCATTGGTTTTGTCAACAAGATATACCATCCAAATGTTGATGAAATGTGAGTTCAGACTGTCTACCCTAGCGTTTAGCTTGTTTAAATGACGGTATTCACTTGTTATTAATTTCAATGCTTGTTGGACGAAAGTTTTTCAAGAAAATAATGTTTTAATTATTGAAAATGACTTGTCTTGTGAGCTCTTGTATTTTGATCAATTGCTTATGCAAATAGATATGCTAATTGGTTGGGTAACGGTGTTAGTATTTTACAGCGAAAATGTGTAATTTTTTTGTTCAAAGCCTTGCAACACCTCAAGGTTATAAAGGTTATGGAGCTGAACAAGGGAACAAGGTAATTTATGTTTATAATTAGCAGCATGCAATGAGAAAGTTAAACAATGAAAACACATAAATTAAATCCTCTTTCATTCAAACTATTATAAAAAATTAAATTGATGAAACTAGCATGTTTGGTTAAGCTTAAAATGTTAACTTCTAAGTAAACTTCCTAGCCTCAGCCCTATGAATTAATTACAGTCTCATATTGCAGGAGCTAAAAGAAGCCATAGCAGAAACATTTTACAAAGACATGGGAATAAAAGATTCGGAAGTATTTGTATCAGACAGTTCACAATGTGATATCAGTCGTCTGCAGGTATATATATCTCAAGGTTCTTCAATTCTACAGCCCGATATGAAGTCAATGGATTAAACTAAATTCTGATTATTTTTTCCTACAGATGCTTTTCGGGGCGAATGTGTATATTGTTGTTCAAGATCCATCCTTTCCAGTGATACTTCTATTAAACACTGATAGCACGTTTGGTAGAAATGATGTGGATAATTCTAAACTGTTCTATCAAATATTGGGTATCAAACATGCATGAAAACTGTTAATCTTCTTCACCCTGTTATTTTCTAACTAAGCAACTTCAATACATGCTTACATAGATTCAAGTGTGATAATTGGCCAGACTGGGGACATTGAGAAGGAATCAAGGAAGTATCAGAATATTGCATACATGGAATGTGGACCAAGAAATAATTTCTTTCCTGACCTCTCAAAACTGCAAGAACATATATCATTTTCTTCTGTTCTGCAAATAATCCAACAGGCCATGCATCATCAAGGGAGCAATTAGAGCAACTTGTAGATTTTGCACAACATAATGGATCCATCATCGTATATGATTCTGCCTATGCAGTTTATATCACCGATGGACCTCGATCAATATATGAAATTCCTGGCTCAAGAAAGGTAAATTGCTACCGGTCGCCTTTTTTCTGCTTTTCCTCATTAAAAAAATGGAAAAATAATAGAATGTTTGTTAATGCTATAGGTGGCCATTGAAGTCTCATCCTTCTCCAAGATCGCTGGATTCACTGGAGTCCGACTGGGCTGGGCTGTGGTTCCCGAGGAACTCATGTATTCCAATGGATTCCCAGTTATAAACGACTTCAATTGCATAGTATGTACCTGCTTCAATGGTGCTTCCAATGTAGCTCAGGCTGGTGGGCTGGCTTTTTTATCCTCAGATGGCTTCAAGGTCAATTTTGAACACCAATAATATGCAGTACACAAGAACCACACAGCGTGATAAACAAGATTTTAACAATGCTATCTAATTCAATATTTTGCATGCTAAACGTGCGTCAAATATAGCATGCATATAATGTTTATGTTTCGATAAATAGCAAATTTAAGAAAATGCACCATTCAATACAGCTATAGGGAGAAGGTTCAGAGTCCTAACAATTGTTTTCCTGCAACATTCCTTTCAGGCTGTACTTTCCAACCTTGACTGTAATGTAATGATGGTTTAGCATAATGGTTACTCTTTATGGGTTTTCATATTATTATTAGATTGTAAAGTGAATTTGGCAAAGGAAAAGAAAAGAAATTTTGAAACAGTATGAGAAAGAAACAAATGTCTAAAAAAATTTAAAATTTGGTCCCAGTTCCCATAAAGTTTTCGATTGATCTATTATTACGGTTCTGCAACTAAATCCTTCACTGCTCTTGACAGGATAAACTGCTGACTGTGGTGGTACAACGATTCAATGGGAGGAATTGGAAAAAAATAGGTGAGTTTGCATCTTGCTTCTCCATTGCTCCCCTTTGCGTTTAGCAGACATTCTTCTATGCGGAAAACTTTTATATGTTTTTGCGTTTCATTTTCATTGAGGTCTGAATTTGATAGTTGTTATGCGAACTGTTCAGATGAAACTTAAAAGACTACTTCTGGTGAACAATTCTATTGGCGTAGAACGAATATTTTTAAATTTTAGTCATTGATATGTAGTTGAGGAAGTCTTCAAACGACGACTGCCCTCAACTCCCAATTATTGATTAGTTAAATTTTCTTTTGAGCAGCTGGATGCATATCTGGAAGGACAGATGTTCAGTGCTTGCATAGCTGGCAGAAGGTTCTTAATCCAGAAGTTGTGAAAGGCCCCTGGACGAAGGAGGTTCTTTATTCTTTTTTTTTATTTTTTTTATAGAGTTTTTGGCTGCTTAGTAATGATACCAAAGACGCTTTCCGTTAAGTTATTATGCATTTGTCACGTCCTCATCATTAATATATAATCGCTTCTGACTTTCCCTTGTGTGAACTTCAGGAGGATGATCATATAATTGAGTTAGTTGGGAAGTATAGATGTAGGAAATGGTCTGTTATTGCGAAGTCTTTACCAGGCTGTATGGGCAAGCAATGCCGAGAAAGGTTTGGCTATATGTATTTTCTATTAATGGCATGAAGGATAGTATATTGATTTTGTTAACGATCTAATAAAGTTATCTAACAATTGTTCATGATTAAGTGCAAAATTTGATATAATATAATAGTACGAAAATAAAAATTGATTATGATTTAATGTAGAAAGCAAAATTCTGGATATAGGCGAAGATAAATGTGATTGAGTTTGCCCAAGTATTTTTTTATCTCAAACAACTTTCATAAAACTATGAGTGATGTTTATTTATAGGACCATGCTGTAGATTCTATTAATGCTCTTTTTTTAATATATCACAATGTGTAATTATTTATCAATTACATAAACATTACATCATTAGTTATTTAATTAATCAAAAAAATTACATCTTTATTACTAAAAATTTAATATCAAAAAAATTATATGTAAACTAGGCAAACGTGCATTGCACGTTGCTTAAACCTAGTATTCTACAAAAATAGATAAAAATACTTCAATCTCTCAATTTCGTTATTTTAGGTTTTAATTATTAGACTCAGCTGATTATTAGTCCGATTAAAGCACCATGTCAACATGTTGTTGATTCAATAGATTGGTCATTACTCATTATTGATTGGGTCAAAAAGTAAAAATATTTTGTGGAAATTACACTATTCCCTACTTTTCAAGATCTATATTCTAAAATCAAATTTGAAATTTTAATTTCCAAAAATCAAATATTTTTTAATTAGATAAATTATAATTATATATATTATAATTACATAATATAATTACCCAAACCCTAATAAAAACATTTTCATCCTCTTCTCTCGTCTCACTCTCTTCTCTCTGCATCCATACCCACCCAACCCAAACCATAATAATCTCACCCCAATCTCGATGATGCGACCATACTCAGACAACGAGGTCACCGTGCGCATCGCTACCACAATCCTAGTGTTGCAATGAAGAAGACGAGGACATCGTGTCGTTGCCACCACAATCCAGGCGTTGCAACGAAGAAGGGGACACCTTGTCGTCGCCATCACGTAAGCAGCATCGCGATGCTGTTACGAGTCGTCGCCTCCTGTGTATCCGTTCTTCTTCTTTTTTGAGTGATGCAGTGATTGAAAAAGTGTGCGGTGTTGTGCGGTGGTGATGCAGTAGTTGTGTTTGTGGTGATGATGCGGTGGGTGAGTGGTGTGGCTGTGATGGAGATGATGGTGATGGGGCTGCTGTTGTGTTTGTTGATTGGTGGTGATTGTAGTGGCAGTGTTAATGGTGTGGTGATCGACGATTCGGTGGTCAAAGTGTGTGGTTGCAGATGCGGTGGTGATGCGCGCGCGTAGAGCTGTGTGGTGCGGTGGCGGGTGCAGTGGTGAGCATAGGCCAAGTGTTGATGATGATGGAGGTGGAATTCTGGTGTTCTGCTTGCAGTGCCGTGCGCGGTGGTCGCTTAGCCGTGCACGTCGTTATACTCCATATCTGAGTGGCGCTGCATTTTTTTTTTATTTTTTTTTTGTTGTGGGTTGTGGTGGAGGCGCCATTGGTGTTGATGGTGGTGGCACCGTGCCGTTAGTAGTGAGTTGCCAGTTGTGGTAGTGTACAATTTTTGTGACCAATAAATGGGTTAGTTGTGACTTGAAACCGAAAAAAAATACGCGACATATTATTTTAATAAGTTGTGACCTATAAAAAGTGTGATTTGTGATAAAAAATAAAATAAATGAGTTGTGACCAATAAAATAAACGAGTTGTGACCAATAAAATTTTCGATTCATCATCGATAAATAATATGTGACCTAAAAATTGTGACCGTGACTCACAATTTATTAAGTTGTAATCGAGTTGTGACCAATAAAAATTTTGATTTTTTGATCGATGAATAATTTGTGACGCAAGACTTTCAATTTGTGATTGAGAAATAACATGTGATCTATAAAATTCTTGATTTGTGACCAAAAATTAGTTGTGACCAATATGAGTTGTTAAGGTCACAGTTTTGAGTTCACAAGTCACAATCATTTTTTATAGGTCACAAATCAATATTAATAGGTCACATGTGTTTGTAGAATCACTGTTAAAAAATACAGGTCACATTTACCGGAATAGTCGTCGCAACGATCATTGGAATAATCATCGAAATCGGAGCAGTAACTGGAACAGTCACAGAAACGGTCGCTGAAATCAGAACGGTAAACGGAATAGTCACCGGAATTGGAGCAGTCATCGGATTATGTGATCTAACTTTCGTAACTAGTTTAAATTCTAAACTCGTCAGAAGATTTACAATTTATTTCAAACTTCAGGTGCGAAAAAAAAAAATATTGTACAAAATTTGAAAGTGGACGAGCTTAAAAGAAAATATAATAATAATGAACTTTTAAATGTCAAGTCAAATAACTCGTTAAACTGTTGAAAATATTAAGTGTTTGCGCAAAAATGGTTTAACCTAGGCTAGGCTATCTCCTAGATAGATGGTTTAACCTAGGCTAAGCTATCCCATAAATATTAAGTGTTGCTTTTTTGATGACCAAGAGACTAGGCTATCCCCTAGATAGATACAATAGGCTACTGTTGACCTTCTATCGTCTAGGCAAGAGGCCCAATCAGCATTTGAGTACCCGCTAATCATCAAGTTATCACTTCTTTTGATCCAAAGTCCTTGATTGATTGTGCCCTTCAAATATCTTAGCACACTTTTCATTGCTTGCCAGTGAACTGTGGTTGGCTCTTGCAGAAATTGGCTGAGTTTGTTGACAGCAAAGATTATATCAGGTTTGGTATGGGATAGGTACTACAGGCCTCCTATGATGCTTCTGTAAACTGAGGGAGTTTTTAAGATTTCACCTTCAGTTTTTGACATTGTTCTTCCAACGGCAATGGGAGTAGGACATGGCTTGAGGTTTTGGAAGTCGAATTTTTTGAGTAATTCTGATATGTACCGTGTTTGAGTCAGATGAAGACCTCCATATGCCTAAGAAGTGATGAAGCTCACCTATGTCCTCGAGTGCAAATTTGCTGTGAAGTTCATTTATAAAATTCTCTAGCAGATTGCTGTCATTCCCAGTAACTATGATGTCATCCACATAGATAAGGATGAAGATGATGTTGTTTTCTGATTTGAAGTAGAAAGGGGGGTATCAGCCTTTGACTGAGTGAATTTCCAGTGGACTAGAGTGTTCTTTAGCTTGTTATACCAAGCCCTTGGTGCTTGCTTAAGTTCATATAGGGCTCTTTCAAGTTTACATATGTGATTTGACTTTGAATTGTCAATGAAGCACTCAGGTTGATACATGTAAACGGTTTCCTCCAACTCTCCATTAAGAAAGGCGTTGTTAATGTCAACTTACCTTATTTTCCAGTCCTTTGAGATAGCAAGGGTGAGGATGATTTTTAGGGTGGCTGCTTTAAGACCGAACTAAAGGTTTCATAGAATTCGACTCCAGGAGTTTGGTGGAAACCCTTTGCTACCAGCCTTGCTTTGAATCGTTGGAAGGATCCATCTGAATTTTGTTTAAGTCTGAAGACCCATTTGTTTCCTACAATATTGTAGGAAGGAGATGATGGTACTAATTTCCATGTTTTGTTTTCAATCAGTGCATTGCATTCTTCAATCATTGCTTTCTTCCAATTTTCATTTGTCCAAGCTTCTGCAGCATCTTTAGGTTCCATTTCATTGGGTGTGTGCTCCACTGCCTGACTAGAGAACACCTTGGGTTTGAATATACCAGCCTTAGATCTTGTCATCATAGGGTGCCCAGTGTTTTGCCTTTCATTATTGTTCAGCAATGAGTCCTGGATTTCACTGATATCTGGATTTCCTGTCTCAATATCTTCATTGACAGGTACTTCATTATTTTGCTCAAACTCAATCTGAATGTTGGAATTGTCACCTTCAACTGTTGTGTTAGGTTCATCAGTAGGTAACTCTGCTGAAGGAGCTTCAGAGGAGTTTGCATTAGCTGAGTTAGTTTTATTGAAAGAGTTGAAATGTTGGGAAGGCAGTTGAGAGTAAGAAACTACAATTTGATGTTTAGTAGCTTCAGATTTATTGTTTGTAAGGAAGATTGACTCGAAGGGAAATTCAGATTCATTAAATATGACATGTCTGGATAGGTAGATTTTTCCAGTAGGACCGAGACATTTGTAGCCTTTGTGAGATGGACTATAGCCTAGGAAGACACACTTGACCGAGTGAAAGCTAAATTTGTGGCTTTGATAAGGTCTGAGACAGGGAAAACATGAACAGCCAAAGGTTTTGAGAAAAGTATAGTCAGCCTTTTTGTTGTTTAGAATTTGGTAGGGTGATTTCATTTGAAGAACATGGGTAGGCATTCTATTTATGAGATATGTTGCTGTTTGAAAAGCTTCCCACCAGTACTTTAGTGACATTTTAGCTTGAGCAAGTAAGGTCAGACCAGTATCAACAATATGTCTGTGTTTTCTTTCAACTCTACCGTTTTGAGCTGATGTATATGGGCATGATTGTCTGAATTCAATTCCAGAATTAGCGAGGGAGCGAGCAAAGGTCCTGTACTCTCCTCCTCCATCAGACTGAAGCATTTTGATCCTTTTATCAAACTTATTTTCAACGAGTTTCTGAAATTGAAGAAATATGTTTAAGGATTCTGACTTGTTTTTCATTGGATAAATCCAAGTGTGTCGACTAAAGTTATCTACAAATGCTATATAGTATCTGAAGCCTGAGATGGAAGGTGTGGGTGATTGCCCCTAGACATCAGTATATATAAGTTCTAGAGGAGCTTTGGTGTGTGAAGTAGATGCATTGAAGGGCAGTTGATGAGATTTTCCATACTGACAGGCATCACAGAAGGAATTGAATTAATTTATTCTCAATTTTTTATTACAACTTTGGAGTACTTGAGACAACACCTTACTAAATGGGTGTTCAAGCCTCCTATGCCAGAGACTAACTAGAGAAGTTATTTAGATATGCAGACTTGGGAGAGTTTGGCTCAGGTTTTGGATTAGACTTGGGGGGTTCCAGCTGATATAATCCATCTTTAAGCTTTCCGTGCAGCATTGTTTTCCTCGTTGACTTGTCCTTAACACAACAATAGTTAGAGTGAAATTTCATAAACACATTATTGTCAAAAGTGAACTGTGAGATGCTTCTTAATTTCAGGTGCATGCAGAATTTTATCCAGAAGTAAGGTTCTATCAGTCATTGTTGGCAATTTTGCAGTACCCATGTGTGAGATATTTAGTTTATGCCCATTACCAACCATAATTTTTTCCTTACCAGAATACTTACTTGATTGACTGAGGCACTCAGCATCTGAAGTGACATGATTACTCGCTCATGTGTCAGCAAACCAGGTTGTATCATTTAGAGTTTCTGGTGATGCAATAAAGGCTGATGGTGTTTGATTTCTGAAGCTGGTTTGATGAGGTGCAGATCCATTGTAGTTTTCATCAAATCTGTAATTGCACACATTGGCCTTGTGTCCAATTTTGCCACACACTTGGCATGTAGGTAGATAGTTAAAGTTAGACCTGCCTCTGTTTCTACCGCCTCTTCTACCACCTCTGTAATTGCCATTGTATTGTGTTCTCCCTCTATTGTAATTCCTGTAGTTTCTTCCAGGATAGTAATTGTTCTGATACCTTTGGGTGAGGTTTGCTGAGGTCTGATTTAATTGATTCATGCCATCTCATTTTTGATAGAATTTATGTGATCAAGTATGCTCTCATAGGTCATGAGAGTGGACTAAAGTTCCTCCCAAGAGATGAAATATCTGCTGTTGATTTGCACGACAATGGGCGTGTACTCTTCGTCCAGGCCAGCTAGAACTTGAGTTATCAGATCTGAGAGCTCAATAGGTTTTCCAGCAACCTCTAGATTGTTGGCAAGTAGCTTTACCTTGCTTAAGTTTTGGTCAATACTTAGAATATCTTACCTAATTTTCTGAAGTTCTCCAATAATAAATGTAATTCTGGATTTGTTCTGAATACCGAAGTCTCATTGATTGCAGTCCATAGTTGAAAGGAGCTTGTGGATCCCATCACTCGCATTGCAATATCAGGAGTCATGGTTGCATAAAGCCATCCAATGAGTAGTTGATCAACAGACTTCCATTGATTGAAATCTGGGTTGGCTGTCATTTCCACACTAGTTCCTGTTTCTCCAGTGATTTGAGTGTTGGTGAATTCTAATGGACACGCCTTAGTTCCATGCAGGTATCCTTCCAGGTTGTGACCTCAGATGATAGGAAGGATCATGTTTTTCCATAGGAGATAATTATCTCTATCAAGCTTAACTGAAGGTATCTGTGTAAGGTTCATACCGAAAGGTGCGAGATGGTGGCTTCCCAGCATTGGAGACACCATAGTGTTTGAAACAGAAAAAGATTGAGTTTGAAGGCTATCAACAATGTTGGCGTTGGCCATTTCCTGCTCTGATACCAAGTTAAACTTTGAAGGACAAATGAAGTATTAACTTTTTTATATTTTCTTAATGATTTACAATGGAGAATGAGCAAGAATATATACAGATAAGGGAATGTTCTAGACTGATAATCTTAGTTGTACAGGTGTGCAATATGATCAAGGGCATTCCATGAATTATGGAGGATACACTGAGTGTTAACCAGCAGCTGAGAGAGAGATAGATGGTTGCTAACAGAATTCACGTGAGGGAGCTAATGCAGATTCTTCTAGAAGCAATCAGTTGAGACAATCAACTCGCGTGAGAATGGAGACAATCTGAGAGTGCTAGTTGCTCTTGAGTTCCAACACTTGTGTGAACCGTGTATAGTGAAGAGAGATTCATATTTTGTGTAATAATCGGCCTTGACTGAGTGCCATCCTTTTGTATCTTTACTTTGGGTTATGATTCGAGCATAGTGGTGTTCTCTCTTGTGTGATTGAAGCACTGACTTAGGGAGTTTGGCCTATGGGCTTGCTATAAAAGATAAGTTCATTTTGTGTTCAATGTCACCGTTCTCCCTTTTGCATTTCTGTTCAATTATTTACTGTTTGTAGTTTCAACTCTATTTTTCAATTTCTTGCATATGTTATTGTTGATTTTGTAAGCTAATTGTTTTATCTCCTCCCAACACTATCAAATAGGGAAAGAGTCGCCATAACATACTAAAAGCCTGTTTGGTAGGGCTACTAATCAGATTAAAATTGAAAATATGGCCGTTGTTGGGTCTCATTCGTCTAATAAAAGTCAACAATAACGGCTAGTTTTTCAAATTTAATCCGATTTTAATCTCTACCAAACACCATCTAAGTGAATATCTTGACTGGTTGCATATTAATGTATAGTCAGAAGGCAATGTTTTATGATTGTCAAAAACTTTGAAGAGTTTCCATTAGAGTGTTCAAGATATCAATATTAACATCATAAACGAACAATAGACCGTATGAATAATAAGGAAGTAAAAGCTTGCTAAGTTGCTCTTTTAGGAAACAAAGAGGCCAAACAAAATAAACAGTGTTACATATTTAAATAGAAGGAAAACTTGACCTGCATGACACAACTGAATGGAACTGCCCGATTAGATTGACAACATGTATGTAGAATAAACATATAAAGGTCATAATTGAACTATGCACGAAATTTCTCGCGACTTGGAGATTCTAATGGAAAAATACCAATTTCAATTTCCTTTTCGTCCTTGCTGAGAAGCTCATTTGTTTCTTCAGTTGTCTTTGTTGTCACAGGTGGTCCTCCAAAGCTCATATGATTGTATTCCATTAATGAAGCCTAATCAAATTCATAATACACAAAGTTATGGATGCTTACTTTCAATCAAATTACTTGGAAACAAAAAAATAAAAATAAAGAAAGAATACATTGCACACGAGTGTACTTTTTTCCCAAATGGTGTACAACGCCATTACCTCTTTAGGAATTCAATATTTTCTCAAAAAGGTGAACTGGGTCAGACCCTTCTAAACACGCAGCATATAGAATCATCCTACGACATAATCAGGGACGGAGCTGGGGGAGGTCCCAGGGGGACTCGGACCCCCCACCCTCCATTTTTTTTAATTTTTTTTATTTTTTTTATGGTGTTAGATTAGAACCCTACTAATCGTGCTACATTAATCCTAATTATAGAGCATGATATCTAGTGGAAATAATTGATAAATTAACAAAGTTGTATCATGTAGACTTCGAATCATGATTTTGCTGAAGAAGCTGTAGTTTATCATTTGTAACGTTCCTTTATTATAGTCATTTTACTCTTTTCTTGACTAGACCTTCTATGTTGTAGGCTTCCGGGAAAACATGAATAGGGGATTTCATGTTGTTGCTTTTACACAACAATGTTGTTATACAACATTATTAAAGTATGAGAATTTCGAAGAAATGCTTGTAATAATGTATGATTTTGCTAAGTTAAAGATTGATACTTTCTTTTACATGTTTCTTGATTTTTTATTTTTTTTGTTAATAACGTATCCAAAAAAAAAAAAATTCGGGGGCCCGTGTCCTACCCACCCCTTCATCTCTGGGACCCCCCTAATCCAAAGGGCTGGCTCCGCCCCTGGACATAATCACTCCCAAAACTTTTCAATACAAAAACTCAAGTCCTTAAAATTGTGACACGTGAGTGCATGAAAATTTCAGTACAATGCAGAATGCATGTAAAGATGCAAAGCAAAGAGTAAGAAAGACAGTGTACAGAGCGAGTTCTCGGGCGGCTTTGGGACTGCAAAATCTCCCACTTTTGTCGATTTTGGGGCATCATTTCTTCAAGATTAGAATTTTCAACAACTTCATTGGAAGTTAAAGCCCAAGGCGTAGAAGAGAACTCTTGGGGAAGGACAAGTGGAGGCGAAGACATTTACGGACACGAGTGTAGAAAAAGGAAGAAGAAGATGAAATTTTGAGAGAATTGGAGATGAAATTAAGATGGGTTTTTGAATATGTATATGTAAAGTGAGAATTAAAGGAGATGAGATGATGAGTCATAGTAGTTGCGCGAAATGGAGGAGGAGAAGCAGGATTGTGAGCTGAACGCTGATAACAATTTGCCTCCCCTGCCTTATCGCACTCTTAAATATTAGGAAAAATTTCACATTTAGTCCTTAATCTATTGAGAAAATTGTAACTCCAACCCGAGCATCTCTTTTTGGCAACTTCAACTTTTCAATTTTATCATACATTTAACATTAAGAAGTCAATTTTTTTGTTTGATAAAAAAGACTAGATAGAGAAGAGTTCCTTGAATTTGACTATCCACTTTGCCAATGAAACTTGTTCTCTATAGCAAATATTGTATTGTAGCAACCTAGGTGTTCGTATATGACATAAATAGTGGAATGTGATGGTCAACTGAGTGAAAGCAACTTTCGCTATGCTAGGTGACTTCCGGCTTCCACTATGCTAGGTAACTTTTGTCAATGTTCTAAAATGTGTAATGTGTAACGATGCTAAAGGCCACGCTATGAGTTAGACTAGCTTGGGCGAGACATAGGCGTAAAAAGCTTTAAAACGTTTTCTTATTTTAATTTTTAATCAATCAAGAAATTATTTAATAATTAAAAAATAATATCTACCAAACATCTAAAACAAATTTATAGGAACTTTATATATTTTTTCAAAAGTTTCCAACAAAAAAATAAGTTTCAAATGTAAATACTAAATAGTAAATAAAAAATATGAGAACTTAAATCTTATCTAACTCTTTATTGGACTCCAATTCAATATCTTCTTTTTATCTAATTCGTTATTCGTATTATCCGGTACAAAATCCTCCTCATCAAGCTCCCATATTTCATTCTAAGCATTTTTAGCACCTCTCGAAGTTTGTAAGATATCATTTTCCATCACATCATGCTCCTTTGTTCAAAGCTTCAAGTAACTATTTTGAATATAGGACAGTTGAAGTGAAGAAGCTAGCCTTTAAATTTTAACTTAAAACAACTATAAAAAAATTATGAAAAAAAAGAAGAAAAAAGATACTAGGCGCGCATCATCAGTCAACGATTGTCGTCGACCACTTGGCTTCACGTTTTCGCCATGCATCAAGCCTAGACACGTTTTTTAGAACATTACCTTCTGCTATGCTAGATGACTTATGCTAGGCGACTTTTGCTACGCTAGTACATCTACAGTTATGCTAGCTCGATTATCACTATAACAAATTAAGTGACTGTCTCATTGCACTTAAAATTAAAATTTCAACTGTTGCCAAGCTAAAATTGCATCGTTGCTTCTCACCAATTTCCAAGATAATCTGACTTGTAGCCGCAGTAATGGACTGCAACAATGACAAAATGACGTTTCTGCCCTTAAGATTTAATTGATTTTGCATGACAAATGGGCTTCTTCGGTATTTCATTCTGCCAATGTTAGATTTTGCTGCAAGATGGGCTCCATTCTGCTTTTACGAAACAGTCATTTAATTGCTTAAAATTGTGAAGGAAGCACTCCCAGACACACCATAATCATTATAGCTTCCAACTATTTGGACATCATTTTAATTGATTGAAAATTGCTTGACATTTGTCACAGATCACTTTTAACAGTTTAGTTGATGGGGTTAACCACTAAGAATGTGGGCAAACACTGTTTGGTGAGTGGACGGTTTCCACTGGACACGTGGACAAAATCGCTTTGCTGTTACACGATGTTTAATGATTATGTTACTTGTACATAAAAATGGTAAATAAGGGATTACATAAAATGACGTGGAGGAAAAAGACCGAATGAGAAAGTTGGTTGTGTTTTAAAGTGGCAAATGGTAGAGTGACATTATACAATCCCCTATGTAAATTTTTATGTACATGTGGCAAAATCCATGCCTATAAATACTCCCACGGTGTGTCAGGTAATGGGTCTTCTTTTTACACAATACATTATTCTGGCTTCCTCTCTTTTTTTCTTAGGTCATTCTATTCGAAATTCCTCTACTAATTCTCACATTGTAGGTACAACGGGGAAGAAAGATCCAGCTTCTTTTTGCAGGTGTTCATTTGTTCACCAGAATACTATAAACCCCTTTGCTCAGCTAAGGAAGTACAAAGGTCGTTGCCATATTATTTTAGAATGGACAAGTTAAGAAGTTTCGTCACTTATTATTTTTCTTTAATATAGAGTTTGGGTCAGGTGTGTATCTTAAACTTCAAAACTTTCTTTAAGTAGTCCTCAATTAACATGATCCTGTCTACTTGTACTAGTTCTCAATATTACAAAGACCCTATTTTTAGAAAGCAAACGAATTAGCCCTTGTTTGTCATCTATTTATCAAATATTATTTGCTACAGTAAATAATCTCTACCACTTATTCACTTAATAATATATTTTACACACAATCCAATAAAATTACTTTACTTTTCAATCATACATTTTATAAAAAAAATTTACTCAAAACTCTATTTTTTCTCTCGAAATGGGAGGGTGATGAAGAAACCCTTAATTAACATATAACAAATTTCCATGAACTATTGAACAAAAAACTGACACTGACAAAAAAAATCCTACCAAATATCCCAACCAGAATGGCAGAGAGTCCCACAAAGTTTCAGGCTCTTTCGCAGCAGGTACCGGCAGAAATATATCAACTCGACTCCCGGCAAAACTTCGTCGTAGTAGCTTAGGATTCCCTTCAAATGAAGTGTTTGGAAATGTATCAAACTGACCACCTTTTGGAATTTCTCCTTGTAAATCGTTGTTTTTAACGCTGAGGAAAGACAGGAAATTGAGTCTTGTTAGTGATTCTGGGATCTCGCATGAGAGATTGTTCTCCGACAGGTCCAATTCCTCTAAATTGACTAGATTGGACAATTTACTTGGAATGCATCCACTGAAGTTGTTATCGCTGAGATCCAGCACACGAAGACGTGTAAGTTGGCCTAACTCGGCCGGAATATTCCCACTTAGAATGTTATTCCCAACTTTGATTCCCGGTGGCCAGTTGAATAGTCGATAGTACTCGAGACTGCCGTATAAGAAAGGCAAAGCCAAATAATACAAGTTAGAGTCTGCATTGGCTGCAATAAGAGCTTTTAGGCTGCCAATTTCTGGAGGGAGCTCGCCCGAAAGGTGGTTTCCGGCGAGGTTTAGGGCGAACAGGCCCGGCATACTCCCCAACCATTTTGGAATCGTGCCCGTCATTTGATTGTATGACAGGCTCAACACTCTAAGTTTCTTTAATTTGCCAATCCAACTAGGCACTTCACATTTGAGTTGGCATCCACTCAGACTCAGAATTTGTAGATTTTGAAACCCAGTTAAATGCAATAAGCTGTAATTATCGTGCACCGGTTCATCTCTGAAACTATATGTCAGGAATAGAACTGAAAGATTGTGACAGTTCGCCAAAATCTTTAAAGCTCCGACAACATCAGAAAGATTATTGTTGGTAAGAGAGAGATGGGATAAAGATTTTAGCACAGCCACGCAAGATGGAATTTCACCCTCCAAATGGTTATATGCAAGTCGGACTGCAGTCAGGGATTTGCAAAAGCATAGGCTGACTGGAATATTTCCTTCAAAGCTATTGTTCCCAAAATCAATTGCTTCCAATTCCTGGAGCTTGGAGAAATCAAGACTTGAAATTTTTCCTCCTAGATGATTATTACGCAGAAGCAGCGTTTTCAGGCTGGTGCAATTCATCAATGATGGAGGCACAGAACCATTTAGGCTGTTGGTGTGAAGTATCAGTTGTTTCAAATTTGACAGCAACCCAATATCTGTAGGAACCTCACCTGTCAATTCATTCTCATGGAGATCTATAATGCTAAGATTTGAGAGTAGAACAATGCTATTGTTGACAGGTCCTGAGAAGGAGTTTTCAGGTAAATAGATTTCACGGAGTGTTTTCACACTGTAAATGTCGTATGGAAGCCATCCTGAAAGAGAGTTCAGACCTGCCCTGAAAACTTCCAGCTTAGAACATCTTCCAGTGCCTTGTGATATATTGCCACTGAATTTGTTCATGGAGAAATCCAGTATCTTCACAAAACTGGAGGTGATGCAAATAGAGGACGGGAGTGGACCACTAAAACTGTTGTTGCTGACATTGAAACTAATCAAACTCGATGCACCATGGAAAAACGAAGAATCAATTGACCCATTAAACCGATTGCTTGATAGATCTACGGTTTGGACTGAAACCGGCAAGCCGTGGTTTTGTGACGCATACAGAAGATTATAACTCAAATCAAGTGCTTCCAAATTACTCAAGGTATGAAAAAGTGCAAAAGGGAGAGGACCAGAAAATTGGTTATGGGACAGATTAAGGTGAGAAAGGAATGTAAGGTTCCCAAGAAATGGAGTGATAGTCCCAGAAAGTCCCTTACCCGATAACGATAAATGGGTGACCCGAGACTTGCTATTGCAGGTGATACCTTCCCATTTACAGCAGTTGGTGGATGACCAGTTGAGAGGAATGGCTGGTGGAGGGGATGAAATGTGTTCATAGAATGACGAAAGAGAATCACGATCAAGTTTGTTACACGAAAGTACTTGTACACAAGAAAGGAGAAGAAATAAGAAGTTAAGCACCGACATTGAACGAATTAAGGAGAGAAAGTTGTCTGGCCTGTTCGTGCACCAAAGCATTCTACCGTGTAAGTATGGTTCGTCCACCGTGAGATTTGTAGAATTAATTATGCCTTTATTACTGGACAAGACTGATTTTGTAGAACGGCTTCATAGTTCATACTACCCAACTCGTGTCACACGTGCTTGTATGTATCCATGGGGACAGAGTTGAGCCGAGTAATTTGAATACAAAGAAAAGTATATGGGATGGAGAAGGGAATTCCTCAACCTCTGAAAAGGATAGGGATGGATGATGCCTGGAACTTCAAGGTAGCTTTTCCGTTTGACTCGGTCTTCCTTAGATTGGATTCCGTTCCACCAAACTCGTTGAGATCAATATCGATCTCAATTGGTCTATTTATTCTGATGGCGTGAAACTTTAAAAGCCTTCAGCTGAGAGACATCATCACATGGGTCCGGACCCCAAGCGTCTATAGCTTTGAGAGTGCTTTTTGCCCAATTGAGCTGTTGATGTATCGGACTTTTACTTTCTGGCTTCCCTTTGGTCATCACCCCAATAAAAATCATCTTAATAGTGAGCCGACTTATCAACTCGTAGACCAGCGCCTAGAGTTTTGATTAATGTTAATCAAGTAAACTGTTGACTTCTTTCCATCGATAAATCTAGCAAATGCACACATTTTAAACTCGAGCAAATGCACGCCTTGTTTGCAGTGGTACTACCATCCATTGTGATCTGGCGAAGTGAAACTTTGTTGGATTTCTCAAGGTATTTCATTTTGAATTGAAGAAATTTTGATAGGGAAGGGAATTCATGATTATTATGTGAGTTTGGATGCAGTAGGTGGCGGTGTATCACAAATAGCCATCCAACTTTATATTTGGCATCATCACGGTCACCCAATTTGATTTTGCTTCATCATGGTCACCCAACTTTATATTTAATGTTATCGGGCCACCCAATTTCATATAACGTTTCATTATGACCACCCAATTTTCTTTTTCACAATTTTCATTAATTTTAAAAAGGGTAAAACGGCAACTTTGCATTATATATATAAAATAAATTTTTAAAACCCAAAAATAAAATAAAAAATTATTTTAAAAAATAAAATAAGAGCTTATTTTAAAAAAAGTTAAAATAATAAAATAAAAACTTATTTTAAAAGAGGTATCCCCTTTTAAAATTAGTGAAAATGGTGAAAAGAAGTTGGGTAACTATGGTGAAATAAAATCTAATTGGACGGTCATGGTGACATTAAGTATAAAGTTGGATGATCATGATGAAACAAAATCAAATTGGGTGACCATGATAACATTAAGTATAAAGTTGAGTAACTATTGACATATTTAACCCAAGGAGAGGATAAATGATTTTTTTTTCTTTCCTTTTAAAGCGTGTTAAAAAGGATTATTATTTTTATTTTATATTTTTTTGTTTGGATTTTATTTATGCGGGAGGGTAAATTCATTATTTTACAAAGTTTTATTAAGAAAATGGAAGAAAAATTGTATTACGCAAAAAATATATTGTATTCTGAAAACAATTAAGGCCATCTCGAGGGATTTTGCATCAAACTTAAAGGATACATAGATATTCAACAAAACAGGCAAATATCAGGATAATATATTGTGCTAATTACCTAAGGATTTTTCAATCTAAGGATTTACTTGGAATTTGAATTTGTATTTAGGGGTATTTTGTTCCAAAAGGGCCACTTGTGCATAGGGCTGGATAAAAGTCCCGATTCGAATCGGATCGAACCGAGCGGTTCTTCATAAGTTAAATATTCGAACGGGTACCCGAATTAAGAATCGATGTGTTTGGGTCGGTTCTCGATTCTAGACCAAGAACCGAAGAACTAAATAAGACCCGAATCTAAATAAATTTTTTTATTTTTTATATTGAATTAATTAAATTATTTTAATTTTTTAAACAAATTAACAAATTAATCCAGCCAAATTACATTTTTTTAACTTTGTTAGCTCAACATTTGTGTTTGTTAATTGTATTTTTTCAATTATGTTTGTAGAGTTTCTTACTATGGTAAGTCAAACAATTGATTGTTAAATCAAATAGTTGGTAAGTATTATCAATACTTAAAAAATATTTTATTTTGATAACTTTTAATTTATATTTCGTTTTCTCTATGCAGACTGCTTGAAACAAATAAATTATTGATATGGATCATCGATGTTTAATATTAATATCTATTTTTAGTATTTGTGTTAATTGAATTAATCTTATTGGACAACTTATTATTTATGTGTTTTTAAATTGTGCTATGTTAATTTGTAAAAGTTACGAATGAAAATATCATTAGTTGTATTTATGTAGTGTTGTTGTAAATGTTAAAAAAATTAATTATAGTACGGCATCGAACAGAACGGAACCGAATGGAACCGAATCCGAATGGTTCCATAATTATATTTGGACCCGACAATTCCATTTATTAAATAACTGAAAACTTTGGGTCGGTTCGGTTCTGAACTTAAGAACCGAACCTCATAACAGAACCAACTCATGTCCAGCCCTACTTGTGCAGATCTTTGAAAACGTTGTCACTCCACAATTTTTGTTATCTACATCCACATTTTAGCTGCAAGAAAACTTTTGCTCATATTTGTAAATATCTTCAATATTTTGTGAAGATTTTATTTTTAACTTTCTATCAAAGGAAAAAATATTTTGTGGAATTAATATATTTATTGTTTATCTTATTTATATAAAAACATAAAAGATAAATAAGTCTTTTTATTCCATCGTACCTAATTTTTTATCGTCATCAAGAACAAGATGTTCTAATTAAAATACGGTTGATATTAAAATACAACAAAAAAATTGCGAACATAAGTGTAACATAGAGAAAAAAGTAAATAACATCAATTTTTTTACTCATTTTCAACTTCGCATTTTCACATGCTTTTTAACCAAACATTTTCTAAATAATCACTTCCACACAAGCTTGCTTCGGATAAATAAATTTTGTAATAGTAATTTTTTTGAAGAATGTATAGTTAAAAAGTAAAGAAAAAAAATCAAATAGCAGGATGCTATTTAATGAAGGTCAAACCGATTAATAGCATGATGCATTCAACGTTGGGAGAAAACAGGAAGGCTTTTATTAACTCTTTAGTCTCTTCTCTAAGAAATTAGTCAACATTGAACGTGTGCATTGTTAAATTCTTTATAAATACTATAAAAATAATATTTGAATGTATGTGAATGCTAATTAATTTAGAATTAATATCAGAGAATATATACATGACAATGAATATTAAGCTTGTGTTTGACACTCATTTTGTATATTCGTAGAACACTAGACATGTGCCTAACGTCACGTTCCTAAAGCATTATATCGTCGTTGTTGTGTGCTATATATTCGTGAAATCTGTCCCACTCGCTTCGTTGCATTTCACGTACATTCATTTCGACATGCATTTCGTCTTCAGCGTTTGGTAACTCCACCTCGGATGCATCATCATCTATCTCTACTCTTATAAACATCTCGTCCACAAATTCAAAATGACGTAAAAAGTTATGAATACCCATCGTTGCGACGACAAATGCAAATGAATAGCTAGGCATACGATCAAGGATTTGTCATCTTTTCTTCCACACACTAAAGGCACGTTCAATTACGTTTATGCACGAAGAGTGTCTATAATTAAACATCTCACGAGCATTTCGAAAACGATGACGACCTGTTCTTTCGTCGTAGAACTCTTGAAAATAGTACAATATATTTGACACTTTTGTATGGGGCCATATATCCCAACCGATGAGCAAAATCGAAGTCAACCAAATAATACTTACCCGACACTAGTAGCAGTGAGTGTATTTCTAGACTGTATACAACACAAGCTAGTATTCGAGAGTCGTGCGTATTCCCGGTGGTGCCAGGAAGCACAAACATGAAACATAAATTAAAATCACATGCGTCCAACACATTTTGCATTAGCACTCCTTTTCGGCCTATAAAATTCACATGCTCGTGACACGGTAGTGCAACTTTCACATGTGTTAGCACCAATGCAATCCTGAAACAAGAGATGCTTATTCGGGTCCGACCTGTAGGTGTCTTTTTCATCGTTATAGTTCGGACTTGATTGTATGAGACGTGTCGATAACGCAATGACGACACGAAAAACCTCTTTGAAGTAGTGACACTCGGTATTCCTTCCCATGTGCTAATATGCACAAGAACATTCCAAATTGCTCGCAGATATTTACCTGTTGGCTACTCATAAGCCATATTCGTCAAGAAGAATATGTGCAAAATGTCGCAATAGTTATGGGTACAATCGGAACTCTTGATAGCACATATGTCCATTCTCTTCCATTGCTCCCTTCATAAACATGTGACTATTTCTGGAAAAATGAAATCTTCGAATACAATGCCGCTGTTTGCGATTGTATGCGATTCTACAATATGTAACCCATGTCGTTACATCATCCGCGGTTAAGAAACTCATCATCGTCGACTTCTTCCTTCGTGTCGGAGCCCGATAAAAGCACGCAATTGAAGTTCAAATCATCCATTGTGTAATTGAAGAATAACAAATATTTTTTTCTTCTACGCAAGAAGAAAAAAATTTGACAGAAGCACAACGTTGTGTTACTAACCTAACAACTTCACATATTATTATTTCTTATTCCAAACAACTGATTTATAGAAGAATATACAAGGTTGGTATGTGTTTTCCTTGATTGACCTTTCAATGCAAGTTTGTACCAGCTATTCAAATAAAAGGTTGCATGACTACATACATGTTTAACTTTTTCTGCTAGTGCTGAAAGATTCTCAAAAAGATGTATGTTACCTGCAAATGTTATCTAGAATGCATGTATTCTTTGTAGTCAGAAAAAAACTAATAAATTTTAAAACAAATCTAAACAATATAATCACATATGTAACGAAGCATAACGTTTAAAAACACGGGGAAAGGTATAAAAAGTTGTAATTGTCCCGAGAAAAAAATACACGAATATTAGAGTTGGTAGTGTCACTAATGGAGTGATTTGTTATACTCATTAAACTGCAACTCAATCCATTCAAATTTCCCATGTGTCTCTCATGATGTCGAGTATATCTAGATAGCTCTTTTGTGCTAGAAGCGTACATGCATAAAAAGTACAGGGGTTCGTTGAGCCTTCGCTACAAACAACTCTTCAACACGGGCAGCTCCATCATTTTCAATATGCGCCATAATTGTATTTATCTTTGCCGCCACTTTCTCGGAGGCACTGTTTATCCGATCAACGGAAAATGAAAACTCTTGCACAGAAATTTTCTTTTTCTTCCCCTTTTGCGTAGTCGTCGCCGACTTCCATTTTTTGCCGCTTCTAGCATTGGAAACATTCATGCTTGATTTACATCTTTCTTAGTCTCCCTCATCACTTGAAACAGCACTCTTCCCATCGAAAGGGATTGCATCCATGTGGCAATCAATTGTACTATCCTCGAACAAATCGAAACCCATTGTACATAACTTTGTTGGGGTCACTTCACTTTTCACCATAATAACTATTGCCAAAAAGTTCACGATATCGAATGTAGATCTTACTGACATTTTTATCTTTAAAATCCTCGTTCTCCTACAATAACGGTTACACAATACCACAAATGCAAGTGAGTTGGAAGCGGAAACAATATATACTATCTGAACGCCGCACAAAATACAGATTAACGAAAAATAGTTATAGCATTCGATTATAGGGGATAACATGATTATAGTACTATGCCATTCGATTCGCAACTTCGTAGTTTCAACACGGTTGATTATAGGGGATAACATAATTGCAGTTGAAGATTCAACACAACAATTTCTATGTTATATTATTGTACATCTTATGTACACTACCTGCGGAAGTTAAATCCCTTTTTGAACATAAAAGAAAGACTTGAGCTAAATATATGCATTTTCTTGACACAAATTGACTGTAAAAGCTCCAAGACAGAATAATAATAAGATATTCCTTACAAGTTAACTAGAAATAATAAAGCAAGGTTATAAGCATATTTAACCTTTCTACATTTAAGGAAATTAGGTCCCTCGGTGCAAGTTACAAACAACTTTCACTTTTAGTCCTAGAAATTATTATCAAATTGTAATAACATACTTATGCCCATTTCTCACTTCAGCAATTCTAGGGGACTTAAAATAGATCACAATAGCAAGTAAAATGAGTCCAGGAACAGGTATGAACATTATAAAGTTCAGCATCTCAAGCAGCTAATTTACTGAATCAATCAATTCCACCTTCTCACAGTTTTTTGAAGCAAGATGTAAACTTATATATGGAAAACACCAAAAACCCATCAATATTCTACATAATCCCACATTATAAATAATATGACCCAGTTCTAGATAGCACAGCCTCGAAAGAGCAAGTCCCAACTTTAATCAAAGATTGAAACAACCCATGTGGCTTTATCCAAATGCAAGTTGTTTACATAAATAGGATTTGATTTAGTCGGTTACACAATACCACAAATGCAATTGAGTTAGTCATTATTTACATACTATGGCATTCGATTTGCAACTTTGTACCTTGATTTTTCGGGTACACCATTCCTCGAATGCTACAATCCGACCCGCTGATGGGTTGTATTCGACCCCGGTACAAGCCAACAGCTCGGTGACAAGTTTGTAGTCTTGATGCATTGCGTCACAATGGTTGCGAAGTTGTTGTTTGCTCCAATTGTGATCGGAGATAGAGTTAAAAAGTGCAATGACACGGTCCTAGCCATGTTTCGTGAAACACTTACCATTTTGATGACCTTCGGTAGTGGCAGTCTCACAAGCAACAATGAACGTCCTCCTCTCTGCTGGGTTCCATCTTGCATATTTTTTAGAGCCACATTCTTTTGGGCAGTCATGTGCAATTGACGAAGTAGGGTATAGAATGTCACCCATATGCGGGAAGGAAACATGGAGTTGTAAAAAATGCAAATAATGAAGTCGTAAGTGAAGAATGGGTTTAAAATGTACACCTGATTGGAGAACGGATCCATGAGTTTGAGAAGGGATTGAAGAAAAGGCGGCAGCGAGAGCAGGGTTGGACGGGCACACTTTACGGTCGAGACGCTTCATGAGCGTCGGATGAAATTTCTGGTGAGAAATGGGGCGATTACACTTTCCAGAGTGTTTCAGTAAATGGAAACTGCAGTATTGAGGTTATAAGTTCAAGATCTTCGAACGGTGGGTATGGTTTCCAACAAGAGAACTTGTCGGCAGACGGTGAATGACTCTGCACGACGGTGGTCGATACTGTAGGCTACACTTCTTCATGAAGCTGAGCTAAATTATTGAATGGTGGGAAAGTGTTAGCTACAAGTGGGAAAATGGAAAATGTGGGAACCAATTTTTGCACTGTCAAATGTGGTACGGTAGAGATGAAATGTGTTATCAGAAATGTACTGCTCCAATGTTCTGATTTTTAATACAATTTGAAGAAAAAGTTGGCCCAAACAGGGGCTAAGTAAAACTGAATGTTAATTAACATACATGGACGTGAATAATAAAATGCATTCTTAAATGTGAAATTCTAATTAACTTATAATTAGAAATAATAACGCATAAATGAAGATAAAATATTAATTAATTAATAATGGAGAATTCATATATTAATAAAAGCACATATGTGAAATAAATCAGTCAAATGTATATGTACATTAATGATAATTAAATGGTTAAATAAATTAAATATATATTGAAAGACGAAAAGTATTGTATTATTGAAATAATTGAATTATAGTATGGTCAGAATTGTCCAATTTTTTTTTTTCACTTGATGTGATATTTAACATAGGGTAATTATATTACTACTACAAAATTTATTTAAGTACACCGAAGTTTTTAAAATTCTCTTTATTTACTTAAATGGCATTTAGTAAAATTACTAATTAAGATTTTAATATATTTTTAATTAATCAAACCACAAATATAAACCTAAATATTTTAAATGGATAAAAATCATTCTCCCTCCCCGAACCTTCTTTATGACATTTTGCTTTCGTCAATTCAGTTAACCTTTTAAAGTATAAACCAAAAACTGAAACGTTACGGTTTTCCATGGAATGTTGGTTTAAAGAAAGTTACTTCTTTGAACATAATTTTGTCTTTATTATTCTTTTCTGGACGGAAACAAATAAGCAACGGTCAATAAGAACACAGGAAAAAAATGCAATTTGAGGATTATACATTTATGTAAATAGAGAGTATTATACATTTCTTTGGACTTATCCTAAAAATTGAATATGATTTAACTTTACCATTCTTCTCTTGTCCAGAAAAATAAAACCAAAAATCCAACAAGATTGTCAAAAACAAAGAGCAATGTGAGGATTGTACATGCTCTTAAATAGATTGTACCATACCTCTATTTTGAGGTCTTGTAATAAGGATACAAGAGAGTATAATTGGAGAACAACGATATCATAGAAGAGATCAGAATCAACGATCATAGATATATCGAAAATGATGGCAGATACCTCTTTCTCGACGATACGATGGTTGCGCAGATCATCTTCATGTAGTGCTCGAAGGGAACGCCGATGAACTGATGTTCCAGTTTTGAAAAAGTTATAGCAATTACCAAATTCCAAACAATAGTCGCAAATAGAGGTGAGCTCCGGCCATCCACTGTTGAATGCGCCTCTATTCGAAGCTTTCTCCTTCGTCGGGACTATTAAGATTGTTGTTTTACCAATACTGGAAGGAAGTATACACCACATATTTATTTTTTCATTTTTAGTTTTTATTATATTGGGAGTTTTTTTTTTTTTTTTTTCAATTTTAGTTTTTGTTGTATTAAGGGTATGATTGTAAATTTGTTGTGGGTTATTTATTAAAATTATATTTTAATTGTGGTGTGATTATAAGATGGTTAAGTAATTAAATTTTGTGATGAAAATATAATTAACCTTTAATAAATTATAGATAATACTGGGTAACTGGGTTGCCAATGAGATTTAAAGACTGGTGCCTCTAGAATTTGATAATTATCCAACAACTCTCTCAGCCCTTGTTTGATAAAAGCTTTTTTAAAGATTATAAGCTTCATTTTTAATATATTTAATTGAATCCACAACTTTTTTTATCTTATTTAAACACACATTTCATGATATCCACAAATATATAATCTAAAAAATCTGTCTAATAGAACTTACAAAAACATGCACTTTTCAAAATAAGATTTAAACGATATATAGCATTATTTTAATTAGGTGGTTCAATAAAACTTACGATCTTTCATGTAAATAATTGAGTTTTTGTAAAAATAAAAAATAAAAAAGGACCATAAGGATCATTTCTAGCAAATATTTACGATTTATACGTATATAATATATCGTCAACCGTTTTTAATAAATAATTCACACACAAAAACAATTCCATGCCCTTGTTTGGTGGGGACTAAAACTCAAATTTTTATCAAAGTAAAAGCCAATAATTAAATTTAATCTCGTATTTTATAAGACTCACAACTTTTCAATCACATGTTTCATCAATTTTTAAAATCTGTTAATAATCTAATTTTAATCCCCACCAAACACTGCTATATCGTCTCTACACTGCCACTTTGAGATATGTCTAAAGTCATGGAATAGCGAATCCGATTTTTATTTTTTTATTTTTAACTAAGTCTATTTTTGGTATATATTAAAATTTTCATTTTATTTATTCTAGTCATTTTCAATTACACTTTTTTCAATAAAATAATATTTTATATCACATCAATAATTTTTCATTCTTTTACAATCACACATTTTTCATCAGTCTACTATTCCAAAATACATTCTTTCAAAATAATGTGACTCAAACGTAATAACGTACTTTGCTGGTATCATTACTGGTTACATACAATGATACAAATAATGTACATAGCCGGTAGGTTTTTAATTAAATATACTTGTGCTAATTCATTACAAAGACCAGCTGAATATCAATTAAAGCACTTCAATGAACTTCTAAAGAGTAAACTGATGCTGACAACAAAAAATCCTACACAATATCCCAAACCAAAGGGAAGGGTGTACAGCGAAGTTGCTGACTCTTCCTCCTCTGGTGCCGGTGGCAACATTTCAACTTGACCTCCGGCGCGGCAATTTTTTTGCAGTGCAGACCCACAAAGTTTAGGATTCCCCTCAAATGAAGTGTTTGTGAATGTATCAAATTGACCACCCTTTGGAATCTCTCCTTCTAAATCATTGTTTGCCACAGTGAAATAAGACAAGAAATGGAGTTTTTTCAGAGATTCGGGGATCTCGCCGGTGAGATGGTTCCCCGACATGTCCAATTTCTCTAAATTGACAAGATGGGATAATTCATTTGGAATGCTTCCATTGAAGTCGTTATCGTTGAGATCCAGTTCTCTAAGAAGTCTCAAGTTTCCTAATTCTGCCGGAAGATTCCCACTCAGACTGTTATTCCCAACTTTGATTCCCCTTGGCAAGTTGAATAGTCGATTGTACTGGAGACTGTCGAATAAGAAAGGCAATGCTAAATTACTCAAGTTTGAGTCTGTATCGTCTGAAACTAAAGCTTTTAGATTACCAATTTCGCGAGGAAGTTCTCCAGTGAGGTGATTTTGAGTGATGTTTAGTACAAAAAGGCTAGGCATACTCCCCAGCCATTTTGGAATTGTGCCCGTAATGTGATTGTACGACAGATTCAGCACTTTGAGTTTCTTTAATTTTCCAATCCAAGAAGGCACTTCACCTTTGAGTTTGCATCCACCCAGAGTGAGAATTTGTAGATTTTGGAACCCATTTAGATGTAGTAAATGATCATCATTTGGCACCGGTTCATCTTTGAAGCACCTTGACAGGAAGAGAACTGAAAGATTATCGCAGCGTATAAGAATCCTAATAGCTCCAACAACGTTAGACAGGATATTGTCGGAAAGTGAGAGATGGGATAAAGATTTTAGGCCAGCCATGCAAGCTGGGATTTCGCCCGTCAACTGGTTATATGCTAATCGAACTGCAATCAGGGATCTACACAAGCACAGGCTAACTGGAATGTTTCCCACAAAGCTATTGTTCCCGAAATCAATTACTTCCAGTTTCTTAAGTGGGGAAAAATCAAGACTCGCAATTTCTCCTCCTAAATGATTATTTCGTAAAAGCAGCGTTTTCAGGCTGGTGCAATTCATCAATGATGGAGGCACAGAACCATTCAGGCTGTTGGTGTGAAGAATCAGTTGGTTCAAATTTGACAGCAACCCAATATCTTTAGGAACCTCACCAATCAATTTATTCTCATGGAGATCTATGATGCTAAGATTTGAGAGAAGAGCAATACTATTGTTGATAGGTCCTGTAAACTGATTGTTACCTAAAAAGATTTCTATGAGTGTTTTCACGCTGTAAAGATCATATGGAAGCCATCCGGAGAGAGAATTAAGACCAGCCCTAAAAACTTCCAGCTTAGAACATCTTCCAATTCCTTGTGATACATCGCCACTAAATTTGTTCATGGAGAAATCCAACATCTTCACAAAACTGGACGTGATGCAAATAGAGGACGGAAGTGGACCGGTAAAAGTGTTGTTACTAACATTGAAACTAATCAAACGAGGCGCACCGCGGAAAAACGGAGACTCAATCGACCCATTAAACTGATTACTCGATAGATCTATTGTTCGAATTGAAACAGGCAAGCTGTAGTTCGGTGACCCGGACAGAAGATTATAACTCAAATCAAGTGATTCCAAATGATTCAAAGATTGAAAAAGTGTGAAAGGAAAAGGGCCAGATAACCGATTGTGGGACAAATTAAGGTGAGATAGAAACGTAAGATTCCCAAGCAAGGGAGTGATGGTTCCAGAAAGATGCCTACCCGATATCGAGAAACGGGTGACCCGAGACTCGGGATTGCAAGTAACACCTTCCCATTTGCAGCAGTCGATGGATGACCAGTTGAGAGGAATTTCTGGTGATGGGACATAAATTTGTTTATAGAACGATAAAAGAGAATCACGATCCAGTTTATTGCAGGAAAGTGCTTGTACAGAAGAGATCAAAAGAAAGAGGAAGAAGGTAAGGAATATCGGCATTGAACAAATTCAGTTTAGTTTAGTGTTGTTCAGTAGTCGCAAATCTGAATTTATATCTGTAGGTTTGAAGTGGCCCAAGTGGGTTGATGAAGTGTGGCAATTGAGGTCAATTGTCTTTGAATTTCTTGTACATCAAACAATGGTTTTGTTAAGGGTCCCATTTACAGAGTCAGAAGGCAATCGCCCGTCGCCTTTCAAATTAGAAAACCTATAGCAGGGCTTAGCAGCAATGGTAGACCCAACTGTATTTTCTGTGGATAAAAAAATATGGATTCGTCCGAGTGGATGTACGAAATCCATTTAATTATGACAAGTGGGCAATATTTTATTCAACGAAATATTCTCTTTTTCATATCATTTTGACACATATTCTCAATATACATGCACATTTAGCCCATATTTGATGGCTATATTATTGGGAAAAAAAAAAAAAAAACATGGTGTTGTGAATAGTAATTTTCTAAGAATATAAGGTTGAAATAGTGGAGAGAATTTTGAATTTACGTGTAAAATGTTTTAACGTGTGAATATGTGATTGAAAATGAGAGAATTAAAGAATTTTATTTTTAAAAAAAATAGAGTCTTGAGAGCGTGTTCGATATTAGTTCAAAATTCAATTAAAATTGAAAATATAGTAGTTATTGGATCTCACTCGTCTAATAAAAGTCAACAATAACAATTAATTTTTCAATTTTAATTTGATTTTAATCTCTACCAAACACCCTCTAAATACATTTAACTTCTGTTCAGTCTATTTCAAAGAATTGAGATGCAAAATAGATTTTTAAGTCATGCGAATTTAACATTCAATACACAGGGATTCAAATCGTGCTTATAAAGGTTGAGAGGCAAAATCATACTTTTATAAGATTAATTAAACATGTTTGTAGAGTGATTATAAATTATTTAGTTTTCGTCAAAACAGAATTTTTAATACATATTAAAATTCCACCTATTACACGCTAATTATCCACAAATTCACAATTTATAATCACTTCTTTTGAAAGGACAACCATAATTCAATCTAATTTTACATATTCCAAAATAATAATGATTATCCCGTGGACAAAGGCAATGTAAGGCCATCTCTAAAGGGAACACCCAAATACCAAAATGCACCCAAAAATGGTGCAAAATGTCTCCAATTTAGAACCAAACTTTGCACTATTTGGTGCAACACTATTCATTTTGGCACTAAATGGTGCAAAGACAATCTCACCATTTGTTTTTATTTTCTAAGCAAATTGATTAAGGACGTGTTCGGTAGAGATTAAAATCGGATTAAAATTGAAAAATTAATTGTTATTGTTGACTTTTATTAGACGGGCGAGACCCAATAACGACTATATTTTCAATTTTAATTGGATTTTGAGCTTGACCAAACATGCTCTAAGAGTATTTTTGTCATTTGTGTTATATATTTTTTAATACAATAAATTATTATTATAATAATAAATTTCAATAATGTAAAATATAACAGTTAATGAAATAATTAAAATAAGAACAAAAAATTTAAATATAACAAGCACGATTATTTGTACTGTATTTTTGTACACTTATTAATGAATTTTAAATTTTTGTTAATTTAACGTAATTGTTTATTTAGTAATTTATGTAGTTGTAAAATGAATAAAGAAATAATTTTCCAATTAAATAAATTGTTAATAATAAAAAAATGAAGAGAATGATTAAATATTGTTCATTTGGTGTAAGTTTTGGTGTAATTGTTGAAGATGATTTTTAATTTGGTATAAGATTCGATGTAAAATGATGCAAAATTTACCGCAAATTTTCGGTGGCCTAATGTCTCTAATACACAATTTTTCCGTGTAGACTCGAATCAATTATTAACATTAATAGGCACAACCCTAACCTTAATTAATGTCCTCTTCTATGTCGTTAAGCCATAAACTTCTTAGTTGTGCAAATGATGATTACAATATCAGTTTTTTGTAGAAGAACTTCTTGTATCAAATTCATTTAAACAGTCACACAAAATTATTCTAAAAAATTATTCAAATATATTGATAAACAACTTTTTAATCTCAAAAGCATCTCTCGACTTTTCGAAAGTACAATTAAACGAGGCCCAAATCTTCTTAATAAGTGATGGATTGATTAATTATAAGACGGAACGGAACATATGGATAGAAAGATGAGTCTCATTATTTTGTCCGTCGACTTTTACGGATAATATTGTTGACAAATATTGTAATGTCCAACCCATCCACCCTATTCTCATATACAAATGGATCGTGATAAGAATTTAAAATATCTTCAAAAATAATTAAAAAATAGAACAAGTTGAGTCACTTACACATTGCTTTAGGTTTGGCCTGTAGGCTATGGCAGAGTTGTATTCGTTAGCGGTAGACCTATGATTCAGCGTGTAAAGCAGACTTTGGGCGAAAGCAGAAGTTGACATATTGATTCTCATAATCAACAACGCGTTAAATTGGGACCATTTCACGTGGTTTCTTTTTTGTCACTCTCTTTTACTTACAAATTAAATTTTTTTAATAAAATTTAATGAAATACGTGAAAAAAAGTCAATATAAATTGAAATTTTCATTGAAAATAAATTTTAAAAATTTAGAGCCAAACGGAAGTTTAGGGTTTGTTTGCTACAGATTAAAATCAGATTTTAATCTAAGTCAAAGTCAAATAATCAATATTAACCGAGTAATGTTATTCATCCCCAGTGTATTTACAAACACAGTCTAGGTGGCTCCAAATGATAGGTGAAATGAAATGTGAAATTAAATGACTTATTTAATTTCACCTATCATTTAATCACATTAACGCCACCTAGACTGTGTTTGGAAACACACTGGGGATGAATAGTATTACTCATATTAACCACATATTTCATGAGTCTCACAGCTTGTCAACCACGCATTTCAAAAACTTATATCACAATTTACTAAAAATCTGATTTTAATCCCCACCAAACACCCCCTTAATAAAATTTGGGAATCGTTATTTATATTCACGATTGTTATATATTCATCCCACTATATATCCATCCTTATTAAAATATTAAAATTATAAAAAAATTACTATTTTCATCCACGTCACGTTTCAATATTGTCTTTATCAAACTCATTCATTTAATCTCACTCTAAATACATCTCTAATACAATTTCAAATTTTTAAAAAATCACTATATTCATCCTCATTACATATAACATCAACCTTCTCAAAATCTAATAATTAATTCTATATTCATTCCCATTACATATATTGAAACAGATTCTAGTCGTTACTTTGAACGAGGCGTAGCCGTATGTATTGCTTAGTGTATAATTTTATTTTGTATGTATAAATTTTAAGCTTGCTGTGTGTTACATGCCGCTGAATTAATCATAACCAAATTCTTCATATATTGCTATTTATGTATGTATTTCCTTTAATGGTATCTCTTCCATTATTGTTTTGATTTCAGTTGAAAATGATATTTTATAATTATTAGGATTTTAATTAAATACGAATTCTAGAAGAATAAAAAAATGTCAAATAATTTAATGAAAATAAATATTAGTAGATGAATTTAAAATAGTATATTTTATTTAATTTTATATAAATTTATTTAAGAATAAAAATATAATATAATTATCTTTTTAAAAGTCCCTAAAATTTCCCCGCAGCCCTCAAATAGTCCTATCAAATCATAAGTATCACGATTCACGGGCTCATAGTTGCTGCTTTTTCCTTGATTATTCCTAAAGTTAATCAAATCTTAGATCATTGACTTGACCTCGTTAAGTCCCTGTTTGATACACATTAAAATTTTTATTTTCATTGTTCTAATTATTTTCAACCATACATTTTTCAATAAAATAATATTTTTCATCACATCAATAACTTTTCCTTCTTTTTCGGCCACATATTCTCTATCAATCTACTATTCCAAAATAATGTGGCTCAATTAAATCCATAGTCCGCCCCCTTTATTGGGGAGCCCCTATTTGGTATACATTCAAATTTCAATTTCATTCTTCTATTCACTTTTAGTCACACGTTCTTCAATAAAATAATATTTTTCATCACATCAATTACTTTTCCTTCTTTTTCAACTACACATTCTCCATCAATCAACTATTCCAGAATACATTCTTTCAAAATAATGTGGCTCAAACACACCCTAACTACTAGCCTACCAATTACCTATTACATAATTCATTAAATGGATGTTTAAGCTTTTCTTTATTATTTTTAAATTATGTTATTGTGTTTAACTTTGTAAACAATTAAACATTTTAAATCCTGCAAGTTGGTTCAAAATGCTTCTAAACTTACCAAACTTATTTGGCGGATTGCTTGGCATCTAGAACTCTTAACATCATTACCAGTTACCACCTACATTTAAAATCTTTTGCTAGTTGCTTTACGTCCAACGTTGTTGTCCCTTGAATTGGTCCTCTATTTAACTTGTCGTTTATAGTGGACTTAGGTATAGGTTATATTGACTTATTCTTGTTCTCAACACTTGCAAACCTTTTTTATTATTATTATTATTAATTTGTTGGGGACGATGATGAGGGTGTTACGAATGTACAAATATCAACTATTGATTTCTAAAGAAAGAAAGAAAAAAAATTAACCGTGCTATCACATCTAATAAGAATTTTTCAAATAGACATTGATTATCGTCTCGACCATCAGAATAGGTGGAGCAAACGATTCAACTATGACGATCAAATAAGATATAATCTCTCCTGAAAAATTAAGCGACCTACAAGTTCCCATTTTGAGTTAAAGTTTATAGTGGTTATTCCAAAGTTTTTTTATCAGGTGCTTTAGAAATGAATGATTAGTGTAGTTTTATAGATTCAAAGGAAGGGAAAACTCATATTGGACATGGGGGCATGGATATGAGACTATGAGTCATATGACACTCATTCTGTTCTAAATGGTTTGCTTTTTTATTCCATCTTGAAAAAATGTGTTGAGACACCTTAGGAACTTGTACTTGTTAGCTTGAGTTGAGTCACGGTCTTATGGAAACTTTTTACAAATTTCAGCATAGTCTTGTTTGACTATTTGCATTACATCAACTCGGCGCATATTCATCTAATAATAACATTTATAAACTTGTCAAGTTAGTAAAGCTCGTTAAGAGAAGCGGGCCATGTCGGGCCGTGTTTAATTTCTTGATTAATATTATACTAATTCTATTTCTACTTGAACTCTATAGTTTCACACGCTTTAAAATTTAGTTTTAACACTCTCAAATAGACCCCATCAGTTCTATCCAAGAGCACCTTTACAGACTTTGTAAATCTCTACAATCCATTTGAGTGAGTCCTTTATTTTTACGATAAGTTCGTTTCCACACTTTATACAAGTCATTGAATAAATCACGAACCATTTCTATTTCCGTAATGATACTACCAACGCGGGATCAACCTTTATTTCCCAAATGTTCTAACAATGCAAAATGGCGAACATGGGTCGCGCATCATATTGCATGCTGGAAGGATGTGTACACCCCATATTTGTTTTTTCATTTTTCAATTTTATTATATTGGGAGTTATTTATTTTTTTGGTGTATTTATTAAAATTATATTTCTGGTGACCAGTTGCAGCAGTCCATTGATGACCAGTTGAGAGGAATTTCCGGTGATGGGACAGAAATTTGTCTATAGAACGATAAAAGAGAATCATGTTCCAGTTTATTACAGGAAAGTGAAGAGATCAAAGGAAAGAGGAATAATGGCATTGAACAAATTCAGAGTCTAGTTTAGTTTAGTATCTTGAGATGTCTGTGTTGTTCAGTAGTCACAAGTCTGATTTTATATATGTAGGTGTGAAGTGGATTGATGAAGCGTGGAATGTGCAAAAAGAAGAATTGAAGTCAACAAGACAGCACAATCGAAGATTGCCTGAGAAGAAGGGAATTTCTTGTACACCAAACAATGGTTTTGTTAAGGGTCCCATTTATCTACTCAGAAGGTGAATTAATCGCGGCTATTATATTGAAAAGAAAAAAAATGATGTTTTAAATATAAACTTTTTTTAATAATGTACGGTTAAAAAGTGGGAATCTTTTTTTTTGAATTTACGTACCAAATATTTTAGTGTCTAAAAATGTGATTGAAAATGAAAAAATTAAAGAGTTTTATTTTAAAGTGAGACAAACAGAGTCTTAAATATACTCAACTTCTGTCCAGCCTATTTCAAAGAATTGAGATGCAAAATACTTTGTCAAGACTGCTATCTCGAAATAAAGTCATGTCAAACGAACATCACCCTTCCACTCTTTCAAGGTCTAATAATATTGAAAGAAAATTAGAATTTGTGTCTTCTAACTTATAATATTAGAATTTGTGTTTTAAGTTAGATCTTTGATGATTTTATCGTCGATTTTAAGTCACGCGAATTTAACATTCAATACATAGGGATTTAAATCGTGCTTTTAAAGGTTGAGGAGTCAAAATCATACTTTAAAAGTATGTAGAGTGATTATAAATTATTTAGTTTTCGTCAAAATAGAATTTTTAATATATACCAAAATTCACACCTATCTCTCAGTTATTATCCACAAACCCACAACTTACAATCATTTCACTTGAAATTACAACCATAATTCAATCTAATTTTATATATTCCAAAATAATAATAATAATAATAATAATAATAATAATAATCCAGTGCACAAGGCAATGGCATGACATTGGTTTTCCTAAGGCCATCTTCAAAGGAGACACCAAAACACAAAAATGCACCAAAAAATAGTGCAAAATGTCTCAAATGTAGCATCAAACTTTGGACCATTGGGTGCAACACTATTTATTTTGCATCGTTTTGCACCAAATGGTGCAAAGTCAATTTGACCGTTTGTTTTCGTTTTTTAAACAAATTGATTAAGGGTATTTGTATCATTTGTGTTATGAATTTTTTAATACAATAAATTATTATGTACATTTATACTAAATTTTAATAATGTAAAAAATAATGGTTAATGAATTAATTAAAATAAGAGCACACACAAAAAAATTTAAAATATAACAAACACGATTAATTGTACTACATTTTTTATATTTATTAATAAATTTAAAAATTTCTTTAATTTAACATAATTATTTATTTAGTAATTTATGTAGCTGTAAAATGCATAAAGAAATAATTTTCCCATTAAATAAATTACTAATAATAAAAAATGAAGAAAATGATTAAACATTGTTCATTTGGTGTAAGTTTGGCTTGATTGTTGGAGATAATTTTTAGTTTGATGCAATATTAATGTAAAATGGTACTGTAACATTAATAGGGACAATCCTAACCTTAATTAATGCCCTCGTCTATGTCATTAAGCCATGACCATGAACATTTATTCTTAGCTGTGCAATTGTATTTGATAACGTTAGGGTCTATTTGCTTGGTTTTTTTTAGAAAGACTTTTTGAAGAAGTTACTTTATATCAATTTTCTCTAAAAACTCTTACAGTCAGACAAAATACTTATAAAAAATTATTCAAATACGTTGAAAAACAACTTTTTTATCTCCAAAATATATCTTGACATTTCAAAAGTACAAATAAACGAGCTCTATGACAAATCTCATATCGAATAAAGATAAAAATATAGAACAATTTCTAAGAGTTTGTGTTATTCTTCTTAATAAGGTTGACCTTTTAAGTTGGAACTCAAAATCTTAATATGGTATCAGAGTTCATTAAGCTCCAACGGGCAATCTGATTCGATTAAGACTAAAAAAAAATAAGCACACGAATTTCAAGACTAGTATGATCAAACGAGCCACCACTTTGATGGAACATGATGACGCCAATATGTGCGCTCGAGCCCGAGGACTCATAACACGCCCCAATTCGTCAACCACACGACATTTGTCCTCGGGTTAATATAGTCCTCGAGATACCTCGAGGACACCTTCCATGATCGCCTCAAATGCACATTAGAAGTCCTCGGGATAGTAGTCCTCGGGAAGTTTACTTGTTCACCACCCTCTTCCAAAAAGGTATCCTATACCTACGCGCTCTAGAGTCCTATGTTGACAAGATGTCTAGTCATAGTTAAACTCATGATATCTAAAAACAAGGTGATGAGTCCTACTGAAACTCCACTACCTTCCCTTATAAATACGCCATTCTCATTCGTTAATAAGGTACGTTTTTACACATATTTTCCAGCATACATACATACTCTCTATTCTCTCTCTGACTTAAGCATCGGAGGGGCGACGAGGCCAACCCTCGACGCCTTTGTTTCAGGTACCGGAAGATCTCGTTCGTGCTCGTTCCCGGTCATCAAGCTCGGGAATTCAGCAGGTACGATTTTTGGCAGCATCATTTGGCGCCGTCTGTGGGAAACGCTACCAAAAGTCATGGTGAATACACGTTCAGGTCTTCCTCTCGCAAGCTCAACCGCTCCAAACCAACCACCCGCGACAGATCCTCAAGTTCATCAGGAAGGAGCGCCGGAGGGGTCAGATCCCCCACCCGCAATGATTACCGCTGGAGCATTCGAGGAGCTACGTCAACAAGTTGCGGCCTTGACCCAGCTACTCAGCCAAGGAAACATCCCCCAAGCTTCAGCACCAGCACACACGCAAATACCGGCTTCGGAAGGAGGTGTCGTGGCTGATGCTCGAGCTCGGGACATCCGTGATGCCCACGACAATGGTGGGTCTGGGGCCTCGGGCATACCCCCATATGCCTCGGCCTCGAGATTGGTCACCATGGACTCGGGCGAACTTGCACGGATCATACAAGATGGAATTACGGCAGGACTACAACAGAATGCCAAGGGAATGACGGGGTTCACCCCAAACACTCCGTTCACACCCGAGGTTCTTTCATATCCGCTCCCGGACAGATTCAAGTTCCCCCGCATAAAGGAGTACGATGGGACGACCGACCCCATCAACCATCTGAATGTCTATACAGACGTCATGAACTTACAGGTTGCACCAGATCAAGTGATGTGCAAAGCTTTTCCTCAAACATTGACCAACGCTGCTAGGGATTGGTTCGCTACGCTAGAGCCCAATTCCATATCATCATTCTCGGGCCTTGCCGAAAAGTTCTCCGCTTTCTTCGCCAGCAGCAAGCGCGTCCGGAAGACAGCGGCTACCCTCATGCAGCTCCGCCAGGGACCTAACGAGACCTTGCGTAATTTCATGACGAGATTCAACAAGGAAAGATTACAGGTACCCGACCTCCACATCACAGCAGCGGTTTCGGCTCTAACATATGCGGTAAGGTGTGAGGCGTTTAGGATGTCCTTGTCTAAAACACCCCCGAAGTCAGTAACGGAGCTCCTAACCCGAGGAGAAAAGTACATCAACATGGAGGAGGCAATGAGGGCCACCCCTAGCTCTGAGAAATCCCAATATAAGAGGTTGCACGAGCCAATTGCGCGACAAGATCATGCCCGGGGTAAACAGAGGCAGGAAGGATCGCCCAGGCCGTTCACCCGTCTGAACACTTCTCAGTCCAACATCTTGATGGAGATCCGAGACATGAAAGATCTTAAATGGCCTCCCAGGCTGCGAACTCCCCCGGAGACAAGAGACAAGAGTAAGTACTGTGACTTTCATAGAGATCATGGGCACACTACGGATGAATGCATAATATTGCAACGGGAAATCGAGGCATTGATCAGAAGGGGATTTTTGAGGACGTACGTCGGGAACGACAAACGTCCAAGGAACGATCACAACAAGGGCAGGGCATCGGGCCCAGAAGGAGGTAACAAACCCACTGCTGGTACGATCAACATCATAGTTGGAGGAATAGCGTCGGGGGGAGATTCGAACAATAGGAGGAAACAGTATGCTAGACATCATGGGTTGGCCAAGGAAACCACCCTTTCCAACATTGAAGACATCACTTTCGGAGCAGAGGACACGGAGGGCATCACATTCCCTCATGACGATGCTTTGGTCATATCCGCCATAATAGCCAACTTTGAAGTCAAGAGGATACTCGTAGACAATGGGAGTGCCGCCAATGTATTGTCCCGAGAAGCCTTCGAGAAGATGGGAATTTCTGCCAACCAGCTCAAGATGGTCAAGACCCCGCTCCAAGGATTTGGGGGTGGAACAATCATTCCAGAAGGGATTGTTGACCTTCCGCTAACTTTGGGCAAGGGCCAGAAGCAAGTGACGGAGATGACGTCTTTCCATGTAGCACAGACCTCCGTACCATACAACGCTATTTTGGGAAGACCATTACTCAACAGGATCAGGGCCATTGTATCCACTTTCCACCTTGCTATGAAATTCCCAACGAATCATGGCATAGGGGTTGTACGTGGTGATCAAACAGCAGCCAGGAAGTGTTACATCTCGAGCATTCAGGGGTTGAGCACGGACGTCATGCAACTGACAACCCCTGAGCTCGAGCTCGAGCATCATGGCAGACTTGCCCCGGTAGAAGATCTGGTAGAGGTCGAGCTCGAGCATGGTAAGAAGGTCACCATTGGTCGGGATATTGATGCCGCTCTCAGGGATGAACTCATCAGGTGCTTGACCCGCAACATTGATGTATTCGCATGGAAGGTGGAGGACATGCCAGGGATAGACCCCGAAGTTGTGGTCCATAAACTCAATGTGAAGCCCGGCGCAAAGCCGGTAAAACAGAGGAAGAGACAATTTGCGCCAGAGAGACGGGAGGTGATACGTGAGGAGATTAACAAACTCGCAAATGCTCAATTCATCAGAGAGGTCCAATATCCAGACTGGCTTGCCAACGTCGTCCTTGTCAAGAAGGCTAATGGTAAATGGAGAGTGTGTATTGATTTCACAGATCTCAACAAGGCGTGCCCAAAAGACAGTTATCCTCTACCTCGGATCGACAATTTGGTGGACAGCACCTCAGGTCATAAGTTGTATAGCTTTCTTGATGCTTTCTCGGGATACCACCAGATCCTCATGGCTGAGGAAGATCAAGAGAAGACGTCATTCATAACCGACTCTGACATCTACTGTTACAAGGTCATGCCATTCGGTTTGAAGAATGCAGGGGCGACATACCAGAGGCTTATCAACAAAGTCTTTGCTGATCTAATCGGGAAAAACATTGAGGCTTACGTTGATGATATGGTGGTCAAAAGTAAGCAAGAGAGTGAACACATTTCCGACCTAGAAGAAGTATTCTCAACTCTCCGGAAATACCGGATGAAGTTAAACCCAACCAAGTGCGCCTTTGGGAAGTTCCTGGGCTTCATGATCACTCACAGGGGGATTGAGGCCAATCCGGACAAGATACGAGCTTTAATGTCCATGGAGCCACCCGGGAATAGGAAGGAGGTCCAGAAATTGACAGGTCGGGTTGCAGCGTTGAATAGGTTCATGTCCAGGGCAGCGGACAAGTGCTTTCCTTTCTTCAAAGCATTAAGAGGAAATCAGAGTTTCAATTGGAATGAGGACTGCAAGAGGGCCTTCCAGGAACTCAAACAGGCGTTGGCCACCCCCCCGGTGCTCACGAAACCCGAACCTGGGGATACGTTGTACTTATACATGGCCGTATCCCAGAATGCAGTCAGTGGGGTGCTGGTGAAAGAGGTGAAGAGGGCTCAACAACCCATCTACTATGTAAGCAAAGTATTGTTGGACGCAGAGACAAGGTACACACTGGCTGAACAGCTTGCCCTGGCACTGATTATAGCAGCCCGAAAGCTACGTCAATATTTTCAGGCGCATCCCATTATTGTGCTCACAGATCAACCGCTCAAACAAATACTCCAAAAGCCGGACGTCTCAGGGAGATTATTGAAATGGGCAATAGAGCTCAGTGAATTTGACATAGAGTTCAAACCCCGGCCCTCCATCAAAGGACAAGTCCTAGCAGATTTCATCGCAGAGCTCACTCCAAGGCCTCGGGGGCCAGGGGATGACCCGACCACCATCAGAGACGTGTGGGAGATATTTGTTGATGGAGCATCTAACTCCTCGGGATCGGGTGCAGGTGTCATCCTCAACAGTCCCGACAAGTTAACCGAAATTCAATGTGCCCTGAGGTTCGAATTCGAGGCTACCAACAATGAAGCAGAATACGAGGCCGTGGTCATTGCTCTTGAACTTGCGAGCAACTTGGGAATCGAGCACGTCAAGCTGTTTAGCGATTCACAACTCATCGTAGGACAGATCGAAGGAACATTCGAAAGGAAGGATGAAAAGATGAGCATGTACTGTTTGAAGGTACATGATCTACAGAGAAGATTTAAGGGTTGTCATATTTTGAAGATTGCCCGGGCCGACAACGGAAAGGCGGATGCGTTGTCAAGACTTATGTTCATGGGAGTAGATGGTCTTGACAGGACAGTCCACATCAGAACAGTGACGGAACCTAGCATCAGCCAGGAACTGGCGGTCATGGACATTGACAATGAGCCCTCATGGATGGATCCCATAGTTGAGTTTATTACCACCGGGAACCTCCCCGATGACCCTAAGGAAGCTAGGAGCATTCGATCCAGAGCACCCAGGTACTGCATGATCCAAGGAGTCCTCTTCCGCAGGAGCCTTACGCTTCCATATCTCAGATGCCTCAAGCCTTCCGAATCAGCACAAGCCCTGAAGGAGGTTCATGAAGGAGTATGTGGGAATCATCAAGGGGCTAGGGCTCTTGCCTTCAAACTCATAAGGTATGGGTATTACTGGTCTACCATGAAGAAGGATGCCTCGGAGTATGTGAAGAAATGTGACAAGTGTCAAAGGTTTGGTAACATCATCCACGCCCCTGCGGAAGAGCTCACGCCCATACACTGTTCGGCTCCTTTCGAACAATGGGGAGTAGACATCCTCGGGCCCTTCCCTATGGCAAGAGGACAGCTGAAGTTCGTGGCCGTAGCTGTGGAGTACTTCACAAAGTGGGCGGAAGCAGAGCCCCTGGCAACTATCTCAGAACCCAAGCTAAGAGCATTCATCTGGAAGTCCGTCATATGTAGGTTCGGGATACCCAAAGTGCTCATAACCGATAATGGAAGACAATTTGATAATGCACAGTTCAAGAACTTCTGCTCCAACCTTGGGATGAGTCATCGTCTAACATCTGTCGCACACCCTCAGAGCAATGGCTTGGCCGAAGTCACGAACAGGATCATTTTGCAAGACCTCCGTACAAGGATTAAAGGGGCCCATGGTAACTGGCCTGACGAGTTACCCTCTATACTATGGACCTATAGGACTTCGCACAAGACGACCACCGGAGAAACCCCGTTCATGCTAGCCTTTGGGGTGGAGGCTACTTTACCCATTGAAGTTAGCCTACCATCGCTAAGGCGGATGAGGCATGAGGCCGGGGATCATACCACTGAACACCTGGACCTTTTGGAAGAAGTACGAGAACAAGCCGCACTACGAGTCGCCTCCTACCAAAACAGAACAGCCAAATACTTCAACAGCAAAGTCAGGGCCCGAAGATTCAGGATGGGGGACCTAGTCCTCAGGAAGTCCGAGGCTGCCGGTCATGCCCCAGGAAAACTCGGACCAGCTTGGGAAGGACCCTTCGAAGTCATTCGACAAGTTCGGAATGGAGCATACAGCTTGAGGAATATGGCGGGAAGACCACTCCCGAGGACCTGGAATGCAGACAACCTCAAGGTGTACCACAAGTAAAAGTCATGACCTTGTCCATTTTGCTATTAAGTATCAGTTTGCTCTTAGTTTTTGGCTTGCATGCCCTACGCACTTACTCTATATTGCTTTTCTGTTAATTTGATTTTTTATCGGGCTTGCACGCCCCACGCATTGTTCACTTTCAGTAATTTGTTCAGCAAGGCCAATGAGCCCTTTCTTCAAAACATAGCAAAGTTTATGTGAAATAACTACTGGAGATACAACAAAAGTCCCATTTCTAAAAGCCCTGCCACGAGCAGGCACCTCGGAGACATGCTACGGACATGATCCCATAAAAGCCCTGCCACGCGCAGGCACCTCGGAGACATGCTACGGGCATGATCTCATCCAAGCCCTGCCACGCGCAGGCACCCCCGAGACATGCTACGGGCATGATCTCATCCAAGCCCTGCCACGCGCAGGCACCTCCGAGACATGCTATGGGCATGATCCCATCAAAGCCCTGCCACGCGCAGGCACCTCGGAGACATGCTACGGGCATGATCTCATCCAAGCCCTGCCACGCGCAGGCACCCCCGAGACATGCTACGGGCATGATCTCATCCAAGCCCTGCCACGCGCAGGCACCTCGGAGACATGCTACGGGCATGAACTCATCGAAGCCATGCCACACGCAGGCGCCTCCACAAACATGCCACGAGCATACCTCGAGACATGCTGCGGGCATGCTCTCCCAAAAAGTCCCGCGACTAGCGGGCCCCCATGACATAATATGAGCAATCACCTCAAACAAGTCAGGGGCATACCTCGAGACATGCTACGGGCATGATCTCCAAAAAGTCCCGCGACTAGCGGGCCCCCATGACATAATATGAGCAATCACCTCAAACAAGTCATGGGCATACCTCGAGACATGCTACGGGCATGATCTCCAAAAAGTCCCGCAACTAGCGGGCCCCCATGACATAATATGAGCAGCCACCTCAAACAAGTCACGGGCATACCTCGAGACATGCTACGGGCATGATCCCCGAGCTCGACCAGTACAGACTAAGTCTTGGACATAAATTCGCCGAATGGTCCTCGAGCTCGAGACCTCGTCATAGATTCTGAATCGTCAATCTCATCCGTTCAGAATTTACATGAGCTATCGTCGGGCCCATGACTTTATCATTAAGCTATCGTCGAGCCTGTGACTTTATCATTACATGAGCAGTCGTCGAGCTCGTGAATCAATTTCATTGAAATGAGATATCCTCGAGCTCAGAAGTGATTTGTTGATAAATCTATCCTCGAGCTCAGTTCCAATTCTATTAACCGACTTGTCGTCGAGCTCCTGATTACATTAATCAAGGGAGCAATCGCCGAGCTCGCGACCTGTTTTGTCCTAGGTCTATCCTAAGGCTCGGGATTAATCTTTCAAGTATCATCAAGCTCATAGCTTGTTTGTTTGCTGCTCGGGCTCAAGGTTAATTTTGTTTAAAGGACACCGAGCTAAGACAAGGTAAGAGGTGTGGAAGTCAGGAGTCGATTAGCTATGTTCACCTCGTTAGGCTCGAGACACATACATGAACGCGTTATGAGATACAAGTTAAGAATCGTCGGGCATTGTACTTCAAAAAAGAAAAAAAAAAAGAAAAAGAGAGGCCCATATGCTCGGGCATTGTACTTCAAAAAAAAAAAAAAAAAAAAAAGAGAGGCCCATATGCTCGGGCATTGTACTTCAAAAAAAAAAACAGTTACAAAGTACAAAACAAAAGGCCCATGCTCGGGCAACATATAATGCTTCTATTCTAAATCCCCGGGAGCAGGGTCGGTGCTCTCAACGTCAACCTCGACCTCTTCTTCCTCATCCTCGATAGCAGCGTCCTCAGACTCAGAAAGATCGAGAGTGTCCGCGATCTCGGGTACTGACTTCAAGTCGTCGGGATGCACATTGGGGAGATTGGCTCGAAGGTACGCCCTTGCCTCCTTAAAAGCATGAAGATATGCCCCCGAGGCATATTCTCCTTTCAGCTTGTCGCAGTCATCGGACACTTTGAAGTTTTCCCAAGCTCGCTCCATCTCCTCGGCCATCTTGGCCTCGTTGTCCTTACCCATCCTCTCGATCTCGAGCTTCAGCTCCTCAGCTGCATCCTTTGCTGCACCCGCCTCATCCCGAGCACGACGAATCTCCGCCCTGGCATCCTCAAGTTGTTTTGTCAATACCTCGCGCTCGGACTTGAGATCCTCCACCCTCTTATCTCTTAGCTCGACAGCCTCCACTAGCCCGGCAAGCTTGTGAGACTCGTCCATCCCTTGCAAGGATAGGCCTCGAGCCACACTGAGGGTCTGCAAAACCATGTAACTTTAGTCCTCGGGAAGTTTACTTGAGAATGAAATAAATTATTTACGCAAAAGGTCAGGCTAAATACCTTCAGGGTTAAGAACTCGAGGGCCTTCATCCCCTCATCGAACCCAACGTCACCTCGATATTTGGCCACGATGCTCGGGACCAGGTGGCATCTCTCATAATCCTCGATGACTGAGGCCACGGACGGGATGCAATCGTCCTCGAGGTCCACAACCTCGGGTGTTCGCCTTGGGGGAAGCTCCCTGGGGGACGATGGTGGAGGTCGGACGGGCCTAGGGCTCGTGACGACAGGACGAGCTTGAGAGCTCTCTCCCGGACCTCGGGGTTGATTCTCAGGCCTCGAGATTCGGGCCCTCTTCTTACTTTTGGTCGGGGGAACAGCCATGGGTTGAGGCTCCTTCGCCTTAGCTTTAACAAACTTCCTAAGGGCCGATGGATCGAAAGACATACCTACAACAAAAATTCAAGGCATTAGGACGATCATAGCGTCGAGGAAATGGAACGAGAATGTAATACAAGAGAAAGGCCCTACCCTCAACACCTCTCACATCAGCCAGATCTAACACTTCATCCTCGAGGACGGCCTTCATGTCCGACAGCAAAGGTCCGAGGCCCTCGAGCATCTGCCTATGACGTTCTAAAGACTCAAAATAGGCCTGATCCTCACAAAACTTTACAGTGTCCGGAACCCCCCACCTCGACCAGAAGGGAAGGTCGAGATCTTGAGTAACAGCATAGAACCACTTATCTTTCCACCCCTTTAAAGAAGCTGGCATGCTCGGGACCCTGAACCCCCCTCGAGTGGACAAATAGGCAAAACAAGTGTACTGAGGCAGGTGTTTGAGCTCGAACACCATTCGACAAAGGTCGACGTAGGGATCGATGCCTAGATACCTACAGGCCAGGAAAAAATAAACGAGCATCCTCCAACCATTGGGCACTAGCTGTCCCGGGCACATAGAATGCTCGACCAGAAGGCTTATAAAGAAAGGGTGCAGGGGCCACCTAAACCCGGCCTTTAAAGAATCCCTGAAAATAACGAACTCCCCCTCCCGAGCTTCAACCATCCTATCCTCAGGGTCAGGTGACCTAATGTCACAACTAGGCATCAGCCCGAACTCTCGAGCCGCCGCCACGGCCAAATGCTCCTTAAACCGACAAGGTTCGTCGGGAGCTTTAAACTCGACGTTGTGCTGGTTCCTAGGTCGAGCATCTAAGGGAATAGCAGTTAAAATTATCGACGTTCCTAAATCCTCACCCCCACTTGAACCTTCAGAAGTTCGATGACCCTCACTACCCGACATATCTTAAAATAAAACTTATAGAAATAACTAAGAGTCTCGAGCCTTACCTTACAATCACTAGAAGCCAAGGGATTCCTAAGGAGATTGCTCGAGCACGACCTCGTAGAGATTTTTTTTTACAGTGGGTGAAAAGTGAAAATGAAAAAGTGAAGGGGGTATTTATAAGCTTTGAATAGGAAGGCTAAGGGTCACTGCCTGGGCCGTTGGATCTTGCCACGTGTCAACATCCAACAACCCTTGCACGCCGCCACATTTATTAACCCTCGACCAGGCAAAGAGGATGGGCATCTCGAGCTTTGTCTAACGAGGATGGTTACACACCCGATGACTTCGCATCACTGAACTTATCTTGCATCCACCCCTAATCCCCGAGCCTTAGAGCTAGATGCACGGGGGCCTATGATGACGCCAATATGTGCGCTCGAGCCCGAGGACTCATAACACGCCCCAATTCGTCAACCACACGACATTTGTCCTCGGGTTAATATAGTCCTCGAGATACCTCGAGGACACCTTCCATGATCGCCTCAAATGCACATTAGAAGTCCTCGGGATAGTAGTCCTCGGGAAGTTTACTTGTTCACCACCCTCTTCCAAAAAGGTATCCTATACCTACGCGCTCTAGAGTCCTATGTTGACAAGATGTCTAGTCATAGTTAAACTCATGATATCTAAAAACAAGGTGATGAGTCCTACTGAAACTCCACTACCTTCCCTTATAAATACGCCATTCTCATTCGTTAATAAGGTACGTTTTTACACATATTTTCCAGCATACATACATACTCTCTATTCTCTCTCTGACTTAAGCATCGGAGGGGCGACGAGGCCAACCCTCGACGCCTTTGTTTCAGGTACCGGAAGATCTCGTTCGTGCTCGTTCCCGGTCATCAAGCTCGGGAATTCAACAGGTACGATTTTTGGCAGCATCAGAACATGTTAAGGGATAAAATCTCACATCGAATAAAAATGAAAATATAGACCAATTTATAAGAGTTTGAGCTACTGCTCTTAATAATGTTGACATTTTAAGTTAGAACTCCAAATCATAACACCCTGAATCTTCTTAATAAGTGATGAATTAATTAATTATATGACGGAACATTGGGATAGAAAGATGAGTCTCATTATTTCTGCAATCGACTTTTAAAGCTAATATTTTTTTGATCGGTGAATTTAACTTACTATAGATCAAAACTCATGTACAAGTACACCGAACATATCTGGACGAACAAGAAACAGACGAAATACAACCACTATGGACATACCCGAGCTAATCAAAAGAAGAGATGTACAAACGATAGGAACTATAGTCCCGAAGCCAAAAGACTCGGAATGGTTCAAAACATGTAGGTACAAATCAAACATAACCTTATACACGTGTTTTAATTCGTCTTACTATGTTATCTACTTGTGGGCAAAGTTCCTCAAAAAGTCTTTCTATTACGTGCCATCCAAATATGATATGTGGTGTTGGCAAGCGCAATTCTTTTCGATTTACTTTGTCAAGATGTATCTCAAGTCTATTTTTTGATCCACTTCAAAGCACTCGGAATTGTAGTCATCGAACTTCAAATCACCATCCAAGCTTTCATCTTCATCCAAATGCTAGAGGTGAATTGAGTGTTGAAAAAATAGATGATGTCCCGTTTTCAAATGTGCCACCAAAACACAATTCTTGTCAATGTTAAGATGCGGCAACCTATCCTTAGCGAGTAGCTTTGACTAGGCACCCAATCATAAGATAAAACCGTGCTTTGGAATGATAAAAGATCTCCAAACCTCCCTCGTGCAGACCCTTTCCTCTCCCTTCGGCCGAAAGTGCTCATAGGCAATCAAGACACAAAACTGCCCGGCGCAATTCCAGTTTGACATCAGCAGCTTGGCCAGATCATTTCCAGCAGTAATGTTGTTGACAAATATTGTAGTGTCCGACCCATCCACCTATTCTCGTATACAAATGGATTTGATTGGGCTAAGAATTTAAAATGTCTTCAAAAAGAATTAAAAAATAAAACAAGTTGAGTCACTTCGATATATTGCTTTAGGTTGGACCTGTATACCATAGCAGAGTGTGCTGGTTAGAGTGGTAGGGTAGACCTATGATTCAGCGTGTAAAGCCATTTATGCATAGGCCCTGTTTGGCTCCCATTATTTGAAATTTTAATGGTTGGAATAGTGTGTATATATATTTTTTTAAATGTGTGTCAAAAAAGGAGAATTCTTTTTTGGAATTACGTGTATTATTATTTTATTTAAGAATGTGTGGTTGATAATAAGAAAAAAAAAATGAAGTATAATTTTAATGGAAACCAAACATGGGATAAAGAAAAATTTGGGCTAAGACTTATCACCAAAAAAATCAAACGAAGCACAAGTTGACATATTGATTCTCGTAATTAATAACGCGTAAAATTGGGACAATCAATTATGCTACACAAACATGTTCAAAAATAGGGAGACACGTGTCGATACATGAGTGGACAATCAACCTGTTTTTCATTTGTCTTTGAGCTTGTTCAAGTGGCAATATTCTTGGGACCATTTCACATGGTTTCTTTTTTGTCTCACTTTCTTTTACTATTTAGGTGATTTAGTTACAAATTAATCTTTTAATAAAATTTAATGAAATACGTGATAAAAAAAAAGTCAATATAAATTTTAAATTTAATTGAAAATAAATTTTAAAAATTTAGAGCCAAACGGAAGCTTAATAAAATTTGGGAACCACTATTTACATTCACGATTGTTATGTATTCATCTTACCATATATCTATCCTTATTAAAATATAAAAATTATTTTCATCTTCGTCACATTTCAATATTATCCTTATTAAACTCATTCATTTAAACACAAATTTTATATATTAATCTCACTCTAAATACATCTCTAATACAATTTCAAGATTTTAAAAAAAAAATTACTATATTTATCCCCATTGCATATAACATCAACCTTCTCAAAATTTAAAAATTAATTCTATATTCATTCCCATTACATATATTGAAACGGATTCTAGTCGTTACTTTGAATTTCTGCATCGATCCGTATGTCCAATAGATATTAAGGAGAAACTACCAAAAATAGATGGAAGGCATATTACCCGAAGTTTGGCTGATCTACGGGGTTTCGCGCCAAAGAGAGAGGTTAGAGAAATATTTCACAAAACAGGTAAAGATCAAGGAATATTGCTTCAATTAACCTTTTTAAGATGTTCACCATCATAGTTACTTATATGGTCACAATTGTTTTCCTAGTGCAGCGAAGAAAAATGAAAATTTCTCCCAATTTTTTTATCCAGATCCCAAAAACCTGTTTACATGATCCCACATAATTTTCATGTTTAGCCTATGCTTGATCTACGCTCTTCAAAAATTCATTTTTTTTTCTTTCTCAAAATTATTTTTAATCACATATTCTCCGAATAAAATGATTTTACAAGTAAACTCAAATTGTTTTTCTACTTTTCAACCAAATGTTCTTCAAACATCACTATTTTGAAATCAACTAACCCAAAAAATGGAGCTCAAATTTGAAGGAAAATTGCAGCCACGGTTCTAAACATTTGCATTTTTTGCAGACTATACCTCAACTTTCAGTTGGTGCCACCACATGCCCCAAACCTTTGAGAAATTAGCGAATGCAGTTCAAAATGACAGAAAACGTTAATTTCACCATCAGTTGACCTCAAAATTTGACCAATTTAAACATGGGCATTTTCGTCCAATTCTATTTTCCCCTTTTAAAAATCATTTGGTCAGTTATAATATCACTCACTCTCCATTCTCTTTCACGGTACGAATCCGAACATTCATCTCTACAATTTCGACCAAAAATAGCCAACAATCCAATGAAATTCCAGAAAATATTATATGTCACATACAAGGCCGTCTTTCCAAACTTGTATATGGTGAGTTTTTAAATTCTTTTCGAAATTTCTAGTTGTAGACATGTTTGCCTCATAGTGGGTTGCGAAGTGTGATCATGTAGTGCATATTTCCATCATTTTAAGCATGCTATTGAGTTAGAATGGCATAAATTTTGCAATATTTATCCGCGCTACTTTTGCATTCATCTCATTGTAATAGGGTTTGGTGTTTCAGATCCCATTTAGAAATGAACATACATGCACAATGGTTTAGTAGAGTAGAAGAGTGCATGCTAGTTACTTGGCAAAAAAGTATATAAGGAAGTTCAGATCTGATCCAAAAATGTCTATGAATAATTTTATAGAAACAGTGAAGGAGGATTGCATGTATGATATCTCTAACCATCAATTTTATAGGATAATAACTAAATGTGCAGAAGTTGTTAATGGAATTGTGGTTGAATAGTACAAGATCCTATGAGACTATGATGAGAAGTTGAAAAGAACTAACCCTGGTAGTACAATGAAAATTGAAGTGCGAGGTCATTCATTCAACATACTATATATATATATATATATTTGGGGGCATGCAAAGAAGGTTTTAGAGTTGGGTGTAGGGATGTAATTGGTTTGGATGAATGTTTCCTAAAGAGTGCACAAGGTGGGCAATTGTTGGCTGCAGTAGGTAATGATACAAATAACTGCATGTTTCCTGTAGCTTGGGCTGTGGTAGATGCGAATAACAGAACAAACAAAGATTGGTTCTTAGACCTTTTGACATTTGATATTGAGATGTATAATGTCATGGCTTGGACCTTCATTTATGACAAACAGGAGGGATTGGTAGACTCCATAAATCCGTTATGTGAGTGCTAAGCATAGGTGTTGTGCAAGATATTTATACAACAATTTCACCTTAGTGCATAAGGGACTGACTTTGAAGAGCATGCATTGAGCTTGCATCAAGGGCAACAATAATGCCATAGCGGAGAAGTACAATGAATCAAATGAAAGATATGAATGAAGCAACGTTAAAATGGTTCGATGAGAAACCATCATCACAGTGGAGTAGATCACATTTTCAGGATTATTCAAAGTGTGACATCTTACTGAATAACTTGTGCAGACATTCAACTCTTCCATATCGATTGCAAGAGAAAAGTCTATTATCTCAATGCTTGAGAAGATAAGATATCAACAAATGCTGTGGATGAATGACAGAAGGGAAGCTGCACAAAGATAAGATCATGCTTTTGGTCCTAGAGTTATGAGTATTGTTGAGAAAGCCAAAGCATATGCAAGGTTCTTAAAGGCTGGCTATGCTGGAAATGAAAAGTTTTGGTAAGCAATAGGGATGGAATAAGATGGAGTGTGGACTAGATGAAGTATGAATGTGCATGTAGAAAATGACAACTTATTGGAATGCCTTGTGCGCATGCAATGTTTGGTACGCTATCGAGAAATATTGACACATATGAGTACGTAGATGTATGCTACAACAAAGAAGCTTACCTGAGGTCCTATTGCCCAGCCATCCAACCAATGGCAGGTCCTGATTTGTGGCCAGATCTAAGGAAACATCCTCTGAATCCACCTATAAAGAAGAAACAGGTGGGCAGACCGAAGAAGTTGAGAAAAAAGTCCACTTGCAGGCACCAAATGGAAAGGACCAGAATAAAGGTGACACGTAAAAGATGTGGTCGAACATGCCATAACAGGAGAACATGTTCTCAAGTAGATACACAGCCAACGTCCTCACAAGGCAAGGGAGTGAGAAACACTTCTACTTCCACCGAACCACTATCAAAGAAGAAGAAAAATGGACAAACAAAAAAAATAGCTTTTTGTATAATAATTCTTTTGAAGAAACGTTTTATATGATAAAGTTTTTTGTGTGATTATCTTTGGTAGAACAACATTGAAATTTCTTCTGTATGATGAACAAACGACTTATGATATAAAATGTGAATATTCCAATGAAAAAATTGTCCTTGGTGTCTTTAATTAGTGACGGTTGTTAGATTATTGTGTTCTGGGTGCTTCAGAAGTAAAACAGGTTTAGAATTGGCACCTAAGCAATCAAATAGGTATTTTGACTCAAATAAAGGATTGGGGCATAAGCTTTAACTCCTTAAAAGGTTTGAGACTTGCTATACATTCAAATACAAATGTTTGGGACCTACGCTGCGACATAGTAAAATGTTTGGGTCTTTATCTACAACTAATTGAAAATGTTTGAGACCTGCAATGCACCATTTACAATAGGTTTTCGAACAGATTTTTTCCTTCGTTTTGAAGCATTTGCTTACAGGGGGAAAACTGCAAGAAATGAAAATTAGGGCAAAACCGTAGAATGATAATATGTCTTATTTAATGGAAAATAAGTTACAAGATCATAGACAACACTCGATTTTTAACTCATAAACTCACCTTCCAAAATACAAACACAACATCTGAGCTCAAACCTAACACAGATCTATACACAGACCCATTTCACAAAAACTTCACATATAAATCATAATATCTAAGTCTTCCATGAACCACGACTTCTTGAATGTAGGGTGTTTAGTTCAGCTTTCGTATCTCTTCTAATAGGTAGAAATCTAGGGATTATCTCCCTTCGATTTGTCACACATTTGAGGGTCGTACCAGTCAAAGAAATTACATCCTCCGTCAGGAGCAAATGAGAAATCTTTTTCTTGGGTTCAAGTTCGTCCACGAGGTTTTCATCTGCACAGGGTCACCACATCAACGAACATTGCTCTCCATATTCATGTTGAAAATAATCTAAGGGTCCTTTGATAGACAAACGTGGAAATGAATTACAATTCCATGTTAGTTGGAAAATAAAAACTCACTAAACCAATAAGAATTCGTTTTTCATGAAAACAAAGAAAATGCAGCTTAAAGTAGATGTACCTTGGAATTTGGTTTCTATTTCCACGTTGCAATCAAATGACCAAAGTGAAATTCATTTTTCTCGGATGTGACATTTTTCATGAAAAATGTGGTAATCAAACGGGGCCTAAGATAAATAGAAGAAAGATAATAATATATAATACCTGAAAAATGAGGGAAATGAACAGTGATTAGTACAATGAATAATGTAGAAATAGAATTAGACGAAATCTCCCCGTTTAAATTGGTCAGAAATTGTCTTTTTTTCCATTTTTGAAGTCAACTGACGGTGGAACTAACATTTTCCGTCATTTTGGACTGCATCTGCGAATATCTCAAAGGTTTGGACTTGTGGTGACATAAACTGAAGGTTAATGTAAAATTTACAAAAAATGCAAAGATTTGGGACCACGAATGCAATTTTCCCTAAATTTGAGGGAAATTTGTCTTTTTTCACCAACACTAGTTTTTGGCTTTTTGCCCTTGCAATGCACGGATTGAGTGATTTTGAAGGTAATGTTAGTGTGTTAAATATGGTAAATTATTGTGAAAAATCGAAATATATGAAATAAATTGAAGTATTTTTTGACCGAATTGACAATGGCGCCCCTTTAAGGGCTCGGTGACATTGCTCCTGACGGGAATCAACCTGTCCGATTAGGTTGTGGGGGCCGAGGGGGCAGCGCCCTTCGTGGGGGTTCGAGGGAACGCCCCCGACGGGGATCGATGGTCAAGGGGGCAGCGCCCCTCATGGGGGTTCGGGGGTAAATATAAAAAAAAATTGTTTACTCCGTATGCTCCGGATTATGCAGAGCAGTCTGCACACTGCTCCGCATAATGCGGAGTTGATGCTCCGTGTGCGGAGCACACAGAGCATTGCTATGCACAATTCGGAGCAAATGCTCCGTGTGCTCCACAATGCTCCACACAATCCGGAGCAAATGCTCCGTGTGCACAACAATGCCCTTCAATTTGTTTTAAAAAAATAATCTACAACAAAAGCATGATTTTTATACGGAATTATTTAAATCAAAAGCAAAAACACATACTCATGTTTTATCCCATAATCAGTAAGCAAATCTACATGCTCAAAGTTAACCCATATATTTCATCTACAAAATCACAACAATCTCCAAAAATTTACACTTCAGATTGAATTATCAGTAATCAGTAAGCAAATCCACAACTAATTCAACTAATTCAAGTTTCTTATCTCTATCTTACATGATGGCCTTGTCCCTTTTCTCTTCTTCTCTTTTTTCCAAACTTTTCTGTTTCTTGAAGATACATATAAATGCAAAGACCACCTCCTAAAGAAAATACAGTCAACGCCTTTCACTGCACGCCTAAGGAAAATACAGCCACCGCCTACATTTTTGACCAAATCTTCATAATTTGATTCTTTTTTTTCACTTCTTCACTTTAATTAATTTTTGTTCCAGCGTTTTATTTCGTATGACGATTCACTGTCTACATTTTTGGGAAAATCTTTATAAGATCATCAGCGTTTTGTTTCTTATGGGAGATAGAAGAGGGATAAAATAGGAAGAGAAAATACGTCCAGAATGAACAGTAAATGGAGGGTTCCCTAGAAGAGGGATAACAGAAATATGGGATCCTTTTAATGGGGATAAAAATGCTAAGAAACAAATGTTGAGGGTAGAGTTGCAAAAGATGTAAAGATTGAGAACGGTGGCCGCAATTGACCCAAATTTAAAATGGACGCCGCGAGTTTGGTCCTTTCTCTTACCACGACGTCGTTTCTGTGTTTCTCTTCATCTTTCCACTGCAAAACCACTCTCTGCGGGCTTTCATTCATTCATTGGGGCATTAATTAACAGTGTTTATTCATCTGTGAAAATTCATATACTTGATCCTACCGTTTATCGTTTACGTACTAATTTATTAGCAAATTAACTCTAGGTTTTCTGTTTAATTGTTTTCTGGGGGCGGCAAAAACAACAGTAATCGATAAGTAGTTCAATTATTATTTTGTTGGAGGGTGAAGATGACGAATTTACGAATGGAAAGTGCAATTTTGTTGTTTTGCGTTATGATGATGTATGGCATTAGCAGATCGGCACCTGTTCCTTCCAAAGACACACTCGTCGGGGTTTCCCCTGAAGGTGGGTCCATGTTTCTCCTGCTTAAATCTTGGATTACAACCTTTTGAACACTGCAATCTGATATGAAATTTAATTCTGCAATGACGCACTTGAGTTGATGGGCATGCAGATGAAAAGTATTACAGAGGATGGTCATCTTCTGGTACCATAAAATGTAAAGATGGATCAAAGAAATTCAGCAAGTCTCAGTTCAATGATGATTTTTGCGATTGCCCTGACGGCTCAGATGAGCCGGGTATATTTCCTTTAACATGTTGAATTTTGTGCAGAATTTGTTCTGTGATGATTTAGAGATTTTCTTTTACAAGAACATATCTGGTATCAATCATGGGCAAACAAAAATTAGGATATGGTGGTTTGTTGCAAGTTTTTTAGCATTAATTTGAAACACGTTAGATGAGTTCGGATTATGGTGGGTTTTGCAGGAACATCTGCTTGCCCCAATGGGAGGTTCTATTGTAAGAATGCAGGACATGTTCCACTGTTCTTATATTCTTCTAGGGTCAATGATGGTTTGTGCGGTAAGCTTTTAAACGTCCATTTCAATTATTTAGAGCTACATTCCTTAAGACATTTGCAAACTTTTTGCAGTAAAATGATGTATCGGTATTTCAATGTTTGATACGTCTATAGCTCAAAAATTAGGAAAAGGGCTACTCAGCATCACTAAAGACATGGTTCATTTGCAGAAGGGATTGACACAAGTTCACTAGAACTAGACTATGGTGCTTGTGGTCTAAGTGACTAAGTGTGAGAAAAGTGATGCTATTAATGTGGGATTTTGTGTGTATAACCATAAATTTAAGCTTAAACTAGATAAAGAAAAGAGAAGATTTACTCAAACATGTTTTCAATAAGATGATTGAATGTGCTTTTTAGCTCAGTAGATACAGTAAGCACACTTGGCTTTCAGATAACTAGACACGGCAAGTACACTTAGACTAATGTTCTTCTCATCACCCCTTCTAGTGTAATAGAACTTCAAATATATTTTATATGGTCTCTCATGGGGAAATTTATTTAAATCTAATTGCATACTCAAATTTGAAGTGACATTGTTTAGTTCTAGTGAATATTAGATAAATGTAGGATGTGTGCCCGATGAGTGTTGATGTAGATCACACAATTCCACTAGTGAATAAGTTTAATCAACAGAATCTTTTCGCCATTCTACTTCGTTTTATTTGTTACATTATTGACACTCGAAAGATGATGAAGAATAATACTGTTGTCCTGCGTGAATATTCATTTTGACTTCCTTTCTTTTTCCGTTTTATAAGACAGTTCTTATCAACTGTCTGATGATCTTTCACACATTATCTAAGAGAAGTGCCAAGTCTGCCATCTAGATACACTTTGTTAAATAATGTAATTTCTTGTGTATGATCTTCACTCGATCATCTCCCATTTTGTCCTTAAAGAGTTATGCATTATTATTTACTAATTTGTTGAGTTAATTTTCGCTCATTGTGTCTCTAGTTTTTCTTGTGTACATCCTGCTCAGATGTTTTGTTTCATAAACGTGGATGAGGGTACAAAAATCCTTAGCATCTTGACCCACATATTATTCTTGTGGTCTTGTTTAATTATTATATCACATCTCACCACCTTTCTCTGGAGTGAACTTTAAAGCTGCATATGTTGAGCAGATTGTTGTGATGGGAGTGATGAGTATGATGGTCAAATTAAGTGCCCTAATACTTGTTGGGAGGCTGGCAAAGTCGCAAGAGATAAATTGAAGAATAAAATAACAACATATAAAGAAGGTCTCATTATACGAAGACGGGAAATTGAACAAGCAAAATTAGCAATAGCAAAAGAGGAGGCCGAACTATCAAAGCTGAAAGATCAGGAGAAGATACTCAAGGGATTGGTTGAACAACTCAAGGGTAAAATTATTCTCTTTTCTTCAATTGCAGTTGTTTTCATATAATTCCTATTCTCACCCCCATCCCCGAGAGAGAGAGAGAGAGATGTAATCATTGGTAATATTCTAGATTGTATTTCTCTCATTGGGTTTCAATTATTTATCTGTTTTTGCTGTCAAAATTAATGAGGCGCAGAAGGAATGCAAGTCTTTGTACGCCTCCAGAAGGGTGTGAATTGTTTGTGTTCAAAGTTCCTGTAGAGTCAATCTGACTTGTAGCAAACCCAATACCTAAATATTGAGCTTGTTACACTTCAAATTCATCCCTTCCGCTGAACTCATCTCTTGCCTCATTAACAACTTGCAACAGAGAATTGCATATCTACTCCTCCTCAACATTCTACTACCTTAACATTACCAAAAAATGTAAAATAGAGCCTTCAGTACCCTTGACATTAGCTGGTGACATGAAAATGCAATTAGATGTGCCTCTGCTACTTCTCTTCACTATGAAACAAAACAATCTATCGCTTCTTCATCCTTGATGCCCACGTCACCAATCTGTCTGGAATTGGTGCCTCCCACTTGTTAAATTTTGGAAATCTTTTGACTAGAGGAAAATGGTCAAATTCCTCCTTTTTTTGTTGTTGTTGTTGTTGTTGTTGAAAATCTGGTTACATTGTGCATGTATGCAGAGTAAATTATATGATGAATAATAAGAGATAATGTGTTTTCTTTCTCCATCCATTCTATAGCGTACAAAAATGATCCCAAAAGATGATAAAAGAAAGCAGTTACATAATCATATTGAAATAAGCTTCCCCGTGTCTTACAGGCATAATATAAATGATAATCATGTTTTGAAAAGGTTTAGCATATTGACATCAAAATGGACATGCATATATTCCTCTTTTTACTGCCCATTTTATTTTTTCCTAACAAGATGCTAATGTCCTTGTGCTTGTAATTTCATATAACAAGTTAGATCTAAATCTGTTGTTAATAGGATCGGTAGATCTAAATATTGCCTTAACGCTTACTCATTCTCTCACTCTGATGTTTACATGGATGCTATCATTACCTTATGGAGTTTATTTTTTTCAGCTACCTCTTTCTTTTTCTCATTCATTAGTCGTTTTCACATGAAAGAATAATGGCTCGTCATTCAATTTGATTTTCTTCTCATCTAGAGCATAAAGAACATATAGAAAAGGCTGAGGAAAAAGAACGGTTGCAGAAAGAAAAAGAAGAGCTAGAAAGAAAGGAAGATGAAGAATCTAAGTTGAAGCAAAGCAAAACTGAAGAGAATGCTGGAAGTGTAGAGGAACCTGAGAAGAATGATATCCATGATAAGATTGGCTCACTAGATGATTCTCCATCTCTACAGGTTTGTACTATTTAAGCTTGCGTTGACACCTGAAAGTTATATTATATTGCACATCGGGTGTATATAGGCTAGAGATGACAGGACAGACAAAACTGTTAAATATATAACTAACACATGTCCATAAGGAAGGAAAGAAATCTTGCTTGAAGGGAAAAAGGTAACAGTTTTCTCCCTTCTCTCCTCTCCTCCCCTCCCATCCAGGAGGGGTAGTTGTTTTGTTCACTTCCCTCTCTAACAAAAGGTCTTCCAATGTTTGATATTGACTAATAGCTTTTGAATCAATTTGAAAGAAAAAAATTCATTATCCATTTTTCAACTGCAAGAAAATTTATCTTGACATAGGTAGTGCTACTGGGTTTCGTACAATAATGTCAAAAGCATTTATCTTATTAGATGGATAGATATTGATTCCTTGTTCTCGTTTCTATATCACTGTCCATAACAGCACTTTTAAGAAGTTGCACCGAAAATATAAGCATCAGGATTCGTGAATCCTTTCCATTTTGATATTATGCAATCTCTTGTTATAGAATCTCTCCCAAATGAGAGTAACACTAAGAAGCACAGATACAGATACGTAATTCGAATACGATACGATACAGTACGTTGATACAACTTTTTTTAAAAAAATAGGGTATGCGGATACGTGTTATAAAATTGAACATAATTTCATTAATATAAAAAAAATATTAAAACCTAAGAAGACGTGCTGATTTTAGTAACATATTTCCAAAGTGGTTTTGATAATTCTTCATCACTCAGTTGAGAAGAAGACATGTTTTAGTGGGTGTTTGACACCCATTCTTGGGAAGAAATTGTTTTTTGAATAGTGATTGATGGAAGAATGTGTGGTTAAAAAGTAAGGAGAATTTTTGGGTTTATGTGTAATATTATTTTATTTGGAGAATGTGTGGTTAAAAATGAGTACTGTAGAAAAATGAGAATGAGAAAATTGGTGTCAAACAGGGGCTTAATGTTTTAAGTTTAAAAGTGTTTGCCCTTTCTAAAACTCTATTTACTACTCCTTCCGTCCCAATTATATAGGCTGAGTTTCCTTTTTCTCTTGTCCCAAACATATAGACTTGTTTCCTAATGTAGAATATTTTGTTGTGTTCCTTTACCAATATATCCTTATTATATTTTCCCCACTTAATATGTCAACTTCTTGAAATTATCCAAATACACACATTTCCCACTTCTTGGAAACACGGAACAACTCTCATTTCTTCTTCTTCAAAATCTTTATTAATTCCAACAATAATTTAGATTTACATACTGAAAATTAAATAGGGGTAAATTAGGAAAGATGTCAGAAAAAATTAATTTTCCAATGACATTAAAGATACTTTTTTAATCCGTGTAAAAAACGAAACAAGCCTATATAATTGGGATGGATGAAGTATTATATAATATAATTTTTTTGATAATTTATAATTACATTTATTTAAGGATATTAAATATATAGTGGAGTTTGACTATATCAATGTATAATTTATTAGCACGATTTTACATGTATTAAATCATTGCCTATTTTCAATATAAAATTAATGTAACACAATTTTACATTTATTATTTAATACTAGTTACTATCTATTTCCAATAATAAAAATATATTTATCAACTATTAACTCGGTTTCACATGTATTAAAAGATTAAATGATATTGTATATTTTCAATAAAAAATGTAGTTGTTAATTAATCTTAAAACTCTAGTTGTGCATTTTCAATAAATATTATTATTATTCAATAAGTTATTAAAATAATTAAAAAATACATATCCAATAAGTATCGAAAATAATTAAAAAACACGTATTCTATACGTATCGCAAAAATAAAAAGTATAAAAACATATAAAATAATTAAAAAATACGTATTCGATACGTATCGCAAATTGAAAAAGTATAAAAATATATAAAATAATTAAAAAATACGTATTCGGTACGTATATGAGAGTATCCAAGCTTGAATACGTATTGGATACCTGTATGTAATGAGTTTACAAGTATTCTTACTTCTTAGGAGTAACCTAGTTTCAACACATGGAACTTCCCCGAGTCTCGTGAAATAGTATGTATCTTGAAATAAATATCTAAGTTTTTAGGATTGGAAGATCTCCACTCAAAAATTACGGATGTACTTGCTTCATGCATCACAATAATCGCTGAATGATAACAGGCTCAATTATCACGTTCTTTTGGTTTAGTCACTTCCACTATTTAAATTACTGGTATTTAATAGGATATCGTGGAGGATAATCACAAATCTGTTGGTGACCCTAAGATTAGTGATCAGAGCAACAGAGTCGAACAGGTGAGAGGAGATTCTCTCCAGGTACTGTCTTCTACAGAAAAATTCACCTGTGGAAGGTATATCAGGAACCATATTTAGGGTATGCACATACAATCATGTACGTCTGTCTTATGTAGGACACCGAACAGAATGAGGGAGACTCAACTGTTGATGGCGAAGCTGGTCTTGATACTGGAAATCAGGTATGTGCTTTTAGTATCCAGTTTTGTGCTGCATACATACGTACGTACCTGCATGCACGCATATAATACATATATAACATATGAGTTAGCACATAAATGCATGAATGCCTATATGTATAAAGCTCATTGTGTCATTTTAATAGTAGATTTTAGGTGCTCGATATTCAGGATGATGAAATCTGAGATTCTGCATACATACGTACATACCTGCATTCATGTCTGACGTGATTCGTGCAATATGAGTAATTCACTTCGTGTTTCTAGGAGAAAGATGTACTTGAAGATACCGACTCTTTATCGCGAGAAGAGTTAGGGCGTCGTATTGCTTCTCGATGGACTGGCGAAATGGCTGAGCAACAAGCCGAAGAGGTTGATACCTCTAAAGATAACGATCCTCAAAACCACGATGAAACACTTGACGATAGCCATGATGAGGAATATAGTGGCTATGACTCAGAAGACGTTGATCAGAGGTATGATGATGATGTTGATGATGATGGTAACAGCGAAGACCAGTCTGAAGAGTATGAGGGGGAGGATCTTGAGGATTCTAGTTCTTCATACAAACCTGAGTCAGATGATGAATTACACTTGTCAGGTGTTTTATTCACTGTCCTCTAGACATGGAAGCATACATGTATTTTCCATGTTCTTCTCCGCGGCTACAACTTCTAGTTAGCCAATGAGTTACTCATATTTGATTCAAATTGGTCAGATATAACTGGTATGAATGGCCAATCGTGGCTGGAGAAGATACAGCAAACTGTGAGGAGCATCTTTCAGGCTGTCAATTTTTTACAAACTCCTGTGGATATATCTGGTACCTGTAGAGGGTTTATACTCCGTTCACTTTAGAACAGGAGTCAATTGGATACTGATGCTTTTCCTGTTTTCCATTGTGTATCTGCAGACGCTGCACGTGTACGCAAAGAGTATGACGAATCCAGTTCAAAGTTATCCAAAATACAGTCCAGGATATCAAGTCTCACACAGAAGCTAAAATATGATTTTGGTGGGCTAGCCATTGATGCACTGTGACCTTTTCTGCTTTTTCTCTTTACATACATGTTCTTAAAGCTCACATTTTGACATGATGGAGTTTTCTACACTTTTGTCTTGCAGGACAGGAGAAGCAATTTTATTCATTCTATGGTCAATGTTTTGAGAGCAAGCAGAACAAGTTAGAAACTTCCTAGTTTCTTCTTCTTTGCCCTTTTTGACTTATATTGTGCCTTTGGTATGACATATTTCTGATTCGTTGCAATTGGAATTGAAAATAATTGTTTCAGGTATGTTTACAAAATCTGTCCTTTTAAACAAACTACTCAAGCGGAGGGTCATAGTACAACTCGTTTGGGGTAGGCATTTTTATACCTTGACATTTATATTGATATATGATTATAATGTCCCTCCAATTGGACGTGTCAATATCAATAGATCATTTAAATATTAATGATGCTGATTTTCATCTCATATTTGATCTACTGTGTGTTATATCTGCTAGAACACCTGTCTAGTTTTATTTGATTCAGTCCTCTGTCATCTACTATTAACCCCTTAATATAGGAGCTGGGAGAAATTTGATGAGTCCTATGGAATCATGCTATTTTCAAATGGAGATCATTGCTGGAATGGCCCAGATAGAAGCATAAAGGTGTCTGTTTTCAGCTTCTTAAATTTTTTGCTTGGGAATGTCACTCCACTCCAGTTCCCTTTCACGTAATGAGAAATTTTCATTTTAATATACAGGTAAAGTTGAGATGTGGTTTGAAAAATGAAGTTTTAGACATAGGTGAACCAAGCCGTTGCGAGTAAGAATCTCTCTCTCTCTCATTTGGATTTACGTATGCAAAATTGGCTGAGGGCATGTCAGTTTCTGTTTTCTCTCTTTTTATTTATTGGATCTGCGGCATCTGAATATATTTGCAGATACGCAGCATTGTTGTCTACTCCAGCCGTGTGCCTGGAAGATAAACTTAAGGTTACATTTTATGCATTTTGTTGCTTTTATTTTTCCGTATTAATACTTTTCATCCATGCAGCAAGTTTTAATGTTGGTTGTGATTTAATAAAATATGGTAGGAACTGGAAGTTAAACTAGAGACGAGGAACAAGGAGCAACCACAGGTTCACGATGAGCTTTGAACCCCTCGGAAAGTCTTAAGGACAAAAAATCTTGTTAGAACCAAATTATCCTCTCTTGAGAATAATTGTTCTTCACCTTGTGCGACAAATGCCGGTATTGTTTCTATACGATGTCTGAAGGAAAACTTGAAGCTAATATGAAGAGTCTGACGATTTAATTTTCCCCGCAGTTTACTTCACATATGGGTCATTTTAAACAGAGAAGAAACTATCCTTTTCTGATTGACTTTGGAAGAAAAAGCATCGGAACATCACCCTTTCTTTTTTTCTCTATATTAATCCCTCAAGATGATCTCACGACCTGTATTTTTGCTATTAATTTAATAAATTTTTGCACATTCTTCTCCACCTTGATCCCGCTACAGTAGGGTGACTTTGCTCACTTTCTATACAGAATGTTTTTTTTTTTTTTAATTCCTCGCAGCTGGGCAAGATAAGACCATTTACCTTCTGATGCATAAATGTTTGATAGCTGGATACAAGGTTCGGCATTTTTAGGCTCGAGTTCTAGAAGTTGCTTCGCAGCTACTTGAGCCAAAACTAAGTAGAACGTTTGTCTTACACACCCATTTGTGACCCAAAAAACTTGTATCTGCTTCCATTGGCAAGTCATTAAGTAGATCCATAGCCTCCTCGAGGTGACCAGCTCGCCCAACACATGGCAGAGCTTCTTTTCTCCTTTTATTTCATGGAATTCCAAGTCTTCACTTCTTCTTTCTTCATCCTCTTCTAAAACTATAATCAACAGAATTGGAGAAAAAGTAGTCCACTCACTTAAACCTTCGCGTGGGTTTGAAATTTTGCAGATCGAACAAACAGAGAGAGAGAGAAACTTTATTGAATTAGAATTCTTGAATTTTGGGTTTTTGTTCACTGTAATTTATGCCTGATTCTTCGGTCGGATCCCACCACTAGAAAGAGACATACTAGTTCGTCATAGAACTTCGGTGTCGCGGTTGCAAAGTTGGCTTTTTCTCAAGGTAACGTCTCTCTACATTTGAGGTGTAACCGACTTGAAGGGGTAGAGAACCTTTTCTTTGCACAAATCGTTAGATAAACATAAACTCGAATGGTCCCATCGTATCCTCACCAATTCATCATACAACACGAGAAATAAAAAAAATAAAACTTCATTTATCCCGTGCCTCTACCCCATTGCTACTGATAATGACACAAAATAGTAAAAAATCATCAAAGTTTAAAACGCATCAATTTAGTCATCAAACTTTTGGTTTAGCATAAATGATTACAATATATAAATTTTTCTTTTCAATTAAGTCACTGTTTACGGAGTTAATCAATTTAACGGATGTGTGAAAAATGCACTAGCAACTTAAAAAAATCATCGACAGTTGGATTTCATTATAGTTTATGTTTAACACATTCATCTGAATCACATGTAAGAGAAATTGAATTGCGATTCAAAAATAGGACAAAATGGATCGATAATAACTTGATGCATTTGGCACCGCAACAATCCTTCATGGAAACAATTAAACCACTTGTATAGAATTATTTCATCTATAAAAATATCAGAATACTCACATGGGGTGGACCACATGTGAATAAAATATTATTATAAAAAATGGGGCTCACACCCCCCCCCCACCCCATGTGTGTGTTCTGTCATTTTTACAAATTTTTTTTATTCTTCCTCTTCTGTAATAGCCCAAACGTCGAAATAAGTAATTAAACTGGAATAAATTCGATAACTAAAGTGAGCATTTTTAAAAAAATTAGTGACCCATTAAAAAAGAACCAAGTCGTGTATGATGTGGACACCTTGTGAAGAACAAATGAAATCTCTTGTACTTTCCTTTTGACAATTTATAAAATCAAAACACAAGAGTCACACAATAAACCTCTATCTGAAATTGATTAGTATTAATATTATTGTTTATATATTTTCTGGATCGGAGTTTGTGCGATTGAAATCGAATAAGAATTGATACATACATGGCGACGATGAACAACAATTATGACAACGGCGGTGAAATCATGGAGGAGAGAAGACCCAAAACGAAGATTGTATGCACTCTTGGACCGGCGTCTCGCTCTGTGCCAATGGTGGAAAAGCTCCTTCGTGCAGGTATGAACGTGGCCCGATTCAATTTCTCTCACGGATCTCACGAGTACCATCAGGAGACTCTCGACAATCTTCGAAAGGGTATGGAGAATACTGGAATCCTCTGCGCCGTCATGCTAGACACCAAGGTTTACTTTTTTTCTGTGTGTGTGTGAAAGTGAGCGTGTGTGATTATATGTTGTACACTGGCTGTTATATTTATTGATTGATCTGTGCCTGTTTGTTACCATACCGGCCACTGTTTAATGCTGATATTTTTTATTTTTTTTTATTCTATCTTCTGCAGAAATAGCGTAAGCACTGATCTACTTTTATTTGAAGGAATTTATTTTTTCATTTTTGGAATTATAAATATTTTTGAGATATTTTGTTTTGCTGCTCTTCATTTTCATCATTATATGGACTGTCGTGCTGAAATTTTTATCACTTTGGGAATAATTGAGTTTTTGAGAATCCTCCACTATACCTATGCCCCTCCCCTTATTGAGAAATAGATGAATTGCTTAATTATAGAGAATTTATCAACAGATACTACATTTCTTTAGTACACTGGTCTAGTCTTTCTATATGATGCTTTTGATTGATCAATAGATTCTATTTGAGTAATGGCCTTGTTATGGTTTCCGTTTCTCTGGTAATTGCTTATGTGATTATTTTATGATGTTCATTGGTTTAAACCTTCTTAAGCTTTAATGTAACCAAGTTAGCTAATACGCGAGAAAGCGTAAATCTTTTGCCACTTTGGAAAGTCCTTCTTTGAGCTACTGGTCTCTCTGTGTCTCTTGCCAATGTATTCTACCAAAACAAAGATGTCTACTTCAGGAGCTCGTTGACCTGGTGTAGGGTTTTCTTCCATTTGGTTCTCTTTTTTAGGTGTTAATATTATGGAGTTCATGAACTTTGTTCCATCTTGATTTGAAGTGGCTATTGCCATAATATTCTCTCTTGAATCTTATCATGTGAACAGTTAACATTGACATTTGTGTGATAACACAGGGTCCAGAAATCCGAACTGGGTTTTTGAAAGATGGTAAGCCTGTTCAGCTGAAACAGGGCCAAGAGATCACAATTTCCACTGATTATACTATCAAGGGCGATGAGAACACCATCTGCATGAGCTACAAAAAGTTAGCTGTGGATGTAAAGCCTGGAAGTGTGATACTGTGTGCAGACGGCACAATCTCATTCAATGTTTTGTCTTGTGACAGAGAGAAAGGCTTAGTTCGATGCCGCTGTGAGAACACAGCAGTTCTTGGTGAGAGAAAGAATGTAAATCTCCCTGGGGTTATTGTGGATCTCCCAACTTTGACAGAGAAAGACAAGGAAGATATCTTAAAGTGGGGGGTTCCTAATAAAATAGATATGATTGCTCTTTCTTTTGTTCGCAAAGGTTCAGATCTCGTGGAGGTTCGAAAGTTGCTAGGTGAACACGCCAAAACCATACTTCTTATGTCAAAGGTTGGTTAGCATTATTTTCTACCTATTAATACATATCATTCTAAATCCAGACCTAGTAACAAGAATTGTTACGGTTCTTTATTAAAGTGCCATTAGGTCTTGACAAAATGAAGTTCCATTTCTGACTACTGATATTTGTTTCCCATAATAAACCATCTTAAGACCCAGAAAGATTGTACATAATACAGTTTGGTTAGAGAATAGTATTTGAGAGTGAAGATTGAAGAATTATAGTCGCTCAAGAGTGGAGACAGTGACATAGTGTTAGTCTTTCCAGACACTTAGGGATGTCTGTGACACAATCTTGGCATATCTAAAATGCCTGACACCACTTTTATGATTCATTGTTGGCTCCATTTTCAAACGAGGCTTCCATATCAGAAGTTATGTAGTGCATAGTTTGTCATCTAAATGTTGATTGCTGTTGTTCATTTGATTTGTAAATCATGGAAGTGAGACCATTAAGTTTAAGCTTCTTTTTATGTATATCTCGGTGTGATGAAGTAGCTGTACATATTCTTGTTCCTCATATTTTGCATTTTTATTAGGTCGAAAATCAAGAAGGGGTGGCGAATTTTGATGATATTCTGGCTAACTCAGATGCATTCATGGTGGCACGTGGTGATCTGGGGATGGAAATTCCCATTGAGAAAATATTTTTAGCACAAAAGGTGATGGTGTACAAGTGCAACATCCAAGGGAAGCCTGTTGTGACTGCAACTCAGATGTTGGAATCCATGATCAAGTCTCCAAGACCAACTAGAGCAGAAGCCACAGATGTTGCCAATGCCGTTCTTGATGGAACAGACTGTGTAATGCTTAGCGGTGAAACTGCTGCAGGAGCTTATCCAGATCTAGCAGTTCGTACTATGGCAAAAATCTGTATAGAAGCAGAAAGTACAATTGACTATGCAGATGTCTTCAAAAGGATTACGGCAAATGCCCCAGTACCCATGAGCCCATTGGAGAGCCTTGCTTCATCTGCAGTACGAACAGCTAACTCAGCAAAAGCATCCCTTATTTTGGTCCTAACCAGAGGAGGAAGTACTGCAAAACTGGTGGCCAAGTATAGGCCAGGCTTGCCAATATTATCTGTGGTTGTTCCTGAGATCAAGACTGATTCTTTTGATTGGTCATGCAGTGATGAATCTCCAGCTAGGCACAGCCTTATCTTCAGGGGGTTGGTTCCCGTTCTCTGTGCAGGATCTGCAAGGGCTTCTCATGAAGAGTCCACAGAGGAAGCCCTGGAATTCGCTCTTCAACACGCTAAAACAAAAGGGCTCTGCAAGGTGGGAGATGCTGTTGTGGCCCTACACCGTATTGGAACTGCATCGATCATCAAGATTGTGACTGTGAAGTGATGAATTTGAATTTTCTGCTCACTGGGTTTGTGTGTTTCAGAGGGGTTAGAGATAAATGCAGATAAAAGACTTCTTGAATTTTTATTAATTTTTATCCTTCAGATAATGGACACAAATTATGTTTTCATTTGCTTATTTCTTGTCTTGGCACCCCCAAGTTTCAGATCTAGTGAGCTGGATCTTTGCTTCTTATTTGTAAAGTGACTATAGACAGCCATGTCCACTGAGGATTGCTTGTCTTCTTAATTTGAAAACTACAATAAGCATTAGAATAAAAAACCCTTCCCTTGCGACTGTTTCATTGGTTGGCTATGGTGGATCATAATTATTATAAGAGGAACTTCATCAGAGATGCCCATTTAACACTACCCTGATGAATTCTGGTTATCTACTATAGTTTGAGAGAGTGCGGTGCAAAGCTTCAATATGGCAACCAATGATGAATCTTTGAGATACAAAACTAAAATCAATTCTCTAAGAAACGTTTCTTTGCCATTAAGAGGTAACAGAGCAAGATAGATAGCTCCCGTTTGTCTCCCATTATTTTAATACTCTCTTTTTCTACATACTCATTTTCGACCACTATCCAAATCTCAAAACATTGTCTTACTTTTTAACCGTACATTATCCAAAAAATCACTATTTAAAACAGATGTTTTTTTTCCAAAAAAATGGCCACCAAATAGAGACTTAATACAACAAACTAAACCTTGTTTTTCAATATATTTGGAGCGAGTTAGTTCATTGCAACATCCATGGAAGATATGAGACAACTATATCCATAGAAACTACAAGAATCATTTTAAAAATTCAAATTGACAACTATATAACATGAAAACACAATCTGTTTTTGGAATACTACAATTGGGTATGTAAAATTCTATATACAAAAGCAAGACTAAACATTTATGGAACATGTGTATCACAATAAGCTGGATACGAATACAGCCTGCACTTGAAAACTTAGTTCTCATCATTAGGTGAAGTACGTGGGGGTGCAGTTGATGATGACCCTGATGGTGACATTGAGGATGAAGTCCCCGTACTAGATTGGGAACTGGATGATGAAAACATACTACTAAAAGGCCATGGAAGGGGAACCGAAAAATGTCTTCCATTTCCATTTCTGTCATCCCGCTCTGCATTGTTGTTATTACTATGATTTGTAGATCCATCTGAATCGAGCTTGGATTCATCAGAAGGTAGCTGGTACCTACAGACAGGACATGAACTATGAAGCTCGAGCCATGGTAAGATACATCCGCTGTGGAACTTATGCTTGCAAGGTATCTCCTTCGCTTCAGCCCCAACCTCAAAATCTTCCAAGCAAACAGAGCATTGCACCGCTTTCTCAATTTTCACAGTGGGCAATGCTTCTACTGCCTCTTTTTGAGCCGGCAGCGTCCCATGTCTGTCTGGATCATTCTCAGCAAAATGCTGCAGTAACAAGTCTAAACCAGGACCCATGAAATAATCACCCAGCGAGCCACTAGGAATGCGGTTTTGGTGGTCGTTATTGGGATCATACGAACCCTGAATTGTGATTGTTTGATTGAAGGGATTGATCAAAATCATATCGTCTCTGTTCCTATTATTATCTCTATCGCGCACCCTGATATCACTCTCGGAATTTATTGATTCAGACATCATTCCAGCTCGAATACCTTGGAGGAGCTGGAGAATTGTAGCTGAGTTCCTCCTCCTCCTCCTCGTTATTGACTCCATTTCACGATCAAGCTCCATCCCCACCTCGCGGTGAGGATTATTATTGTCCTCCTCACCATCGTCTTCAAATTCCACACGTCTAAGAGGACGACGGCGATGAGAGTTAGTCATCATGCCAAGCAAGATTGGGGCCCAGAGGGAGAGGACCCGCTCAGAATCAATCCCTTCAGGTCCAAAATCGAGAGTTTGATCATTTTCCGCAGCAGTGGCAGAGGCCATTTCTTCCACAAATCCACTTTGACAGATGGGGCATTCTATCGTCTCAACCTCCACGATAGGATTCACCATCTGTGAACACATGTGACACCAATATCTTGATGCTTCTGCTTCATCCATGTTCTTATCCTTTAATTATGTTTTCTATTCCTTCTTTATCCTGCTTCACAGCAAACAACATTCTCAAGTCAATCAACAATGGAACAAACATCAAGGATTTCCAGAAGACAGGCCAATTAATTAATCGAAGCTCTAATTCGAAAGTTTCTTTCATTTCCTTTATTTTTCAGATCTAATTTGGATTTTTACAAAACATGGAATAAATCAAATTGTAAATACAAAAAACAAAAACCCAAAAACTTCGAAACCCATTAAACAGTATTAGATCTTTAACCCCTATTTCCTCAGCTATTCAAAATAATAAAAATTATGGAGTAACAAATTAAGGGAAAAAAAAAACCAATAATCTGGTAAGTCATTAAACAGGATCAGATTCCTCCCAACCCCACAAAACCTCTTTTCTCAGCTGCTCAAAATAATAAAAATTAAAGAGAGAATACCAGAATAATCAACAGATCGTGTTAGAGAACCCAAATTGTGTCGATCTTCAGAGGCCGAAGAAATCTACATTAGAAAATGAAAGAAATGATAAATAACAACAAGAAGCTACATAAGAATCTTACCGTTATTAAGAAGCAAAGAACTGATTAGATATCAATTATATTTACAGGGACGAGAAAGAGAGAAGAGGATTCCAAGAATGTGCAAATCAACACATAATGAATGGTTGTACACAGAATGATATTTTTTGTGGTTTGAAGAAGATCGATCAGAAATGAAGCTTCATATTTTGCTTATTCCTCATCGAACCAACCAAGAAGAAAAGGCAGCCGGCTGCCGTACAAATTTTACCAACCAAAATAGTGAATACAAGGAGAGGATATCAAAGCTCAAAAGTAAAGATTATTTTAAAAAAAATAAGTAGATTTTTAATTTTACAAAAATGATATTCATTCCTACTGTGTTACAACCTCAATTTAGATGACTCTAAATAATAGATTAAATGAAAAGTGAAATTAAATGACTTATTTAATTTCATCTGTCATTTAATCTCACATTAACGTCACCTAAATTGGGATCGTAATCCCATTAGAGAATGAATAGCATTGCTATTATTTTAACCTCTTCACGTAGTTTTAGAGTTAAGTAACTCTACTTTTAGAAGGTTAAGGTAAGCCCCGATTCGATATGCATTAAGATGGAAAAAATGTATTTTTTTGGGTAATGTGATGTTGACTATATAGTTGAAAAGTAAGAAAAAATTATTAATGTAATTGAAAATATTATTTTATTGAAGAATGTATGATTAAAAATAAGTAGAATAATAATAATAAAAATTATAATGTGGCTCAAACTGGGGCATTTGTCTTATTTTTTTATGTTCTATATATTGTTAATTGTAGATTTATTATGAATTGATTTTGTGAAGTTTTTTTTTTTTTTTTTTTTTTTTGGGATAAATGTGTAATTAAAAAATAGAAAAAAATTATAAATTCACTTACAAAATTATTTATAAAACAAATATATGATTTGAAGAAAATGAGTTATAGAGAACCATTGCCAAATTGCGAGAATAATTCTTGTTTTATCAAGGATATAAATCTAAAAAAATATTTATTCTGAAATTTGCTATATATATATATAAATTCGGTCGATATTAAACATTAATTTTAACAATATATAATCATAACTGTTAATCGTGAAATCAACTTCTATTCCTCCTTATAAATCATTTTATGAACTTGTCAAATGGAGCTTTTAGTCAGGATCCATCTCCTAATCTTCATTGGGCTTATTTTCTGACTTGTGGAGACAACCAGATGAATTTCATTTTCATTTATTAATAATGTAATGTATTCTTTTTATTTTTTATTTTTTCCCCTTTTTACCATTCTCAAGGTTTGAACACAACTTGCGTTTAAAAACTCAAGCCAAATCTCTCTATTTTACTCAGCCTTTTTTCTTTTATTTAAAACTGCCAAACAAAAGCGAGCTCCATCTTACTAAAATTTATTTTCAAGAATTTCATTAAGTTGGAATTTTTGTAGCTACAAGTTATTTATGGTCATATTAATTTGCATAGAATTACTATTCTTTACTTGAAAAGATAACTAAAGGCACAAGAACAGCCATGGATTCAAATTCTTCTGAATAAATTGCAAAGACATAATTCTCAAATAAATCCTAATTCCTAACAATGACAGTTCATAGGCTTAAAGGCAGCCTTTCCATTGCTACAAAATTTTTAACAATGTTTACACCACCATTTACTCATTTAGATGCCTCAAGACATCTTCCAGCCAAGAAAATAATACTACTGCAACTGGACAACTTTTTACAAACCTTTCTATCTAACACAAGCCTGCAGAATGTACTGAAAAAATAATCCTCCAAACAAAGAATACAGGGTATGACAACCAACAAATGTAAGAACTAGTCCGACTCAAACTATCTGAAGCTTTCTTGCAGCATTTTCACCCTGCAAACAAATTTTAATCAGCGGGTTATAATTATTATCACCATCTGCACAATAAACTGAGAATGTTTGTCTCCCTTTATAACAAACATTTTTAATTCTCATACTCATTTTCAACCACACATTTATACAATAAAATATTTTGCATGTAAACCCAAAACTTTATTCCTACTTTTTAACTACACCACATTATCCAAAAAATCACTATTCAAAACTCCATTTTTTCAAAATGATGGCCATTGGACCCGGCTAAATAATCAAACATTTTCAAATAACAAGACTTGACTTCGTTGGACAACACCACAGCAAGATCGAATTGAGTACCACATGGTGATCACAAAAGTTATTCTTTAATTAAAAGGCGATTGACTCTATATATGGAGCTCATTAGGATTAGTATTACTAACTCACATCTTCAATACGATAAGATCTGCTCATTGATGGATTCAGTCGAGAAGTTTCAGCAGAAGAGGGCAACTCCACCACAGCAATGCCATGATGTTGACCAATCTGCAAATCGAAAAGACCACAATGCATGTAAAGATGCCATATATGCACCACAAAATGATTGTTTATTGAAAGTGATGTGTTTGAAAAATACTAAAGCATTCAGGGGGAAAATGATTAACAGTTTCTAAGAGTACATGTGGTTCTTGGACATCAATATCATTAAGCCTCTGTTTGTTAGCCATTAAAAAGAGTTTTTTTGGGGGAAAATGAGTTTTAGAATAGTGATTTTTTTTTTTGGAAAATGAGTGATTAAAAAGTAAGAAACAAGTTCTGGATTTACCTGCAAAATATTTTATTGTGTGAATGTGTGGTTAAAAATGAGTTCAAGAAGAAAAGAGTTTCGAAAAAATGAATGACAAACAGGGGCTAAGTAAACCCCACAGATCCATATACAGCCTTCAGTTTTTCCTTTCTTCTATTTTAAATTTTTCATGTTATTTCTGATTATTGTCCTTGTGGTCATCCACTACTTACTCCATCGTCAGTTTTAGATTTATGACAATCAGGAGACTATTTGAGAGGGCTTTATACCACTTCTGTATTGTTGGCTACTGCAAAAACTTTCTCCAGATCAGTTCAGCTTGATTCTAAATTGAAATGCTACTGCTACATCAAAATATCCTTCTTCCACAGCAAAACAATCTGGTGTGGTGTCTACTTATTAATTCAGTTATATCTGAACATATACCTATTTTAGGACCACTGAACTAAATCATTCATGTGAAACATCATTTTTTCCCCTCTAAACAACATGATCTTTGCTTTTTCTATTTTCTCATTTGTGTAAGCTTACATTAGCCTAAAATTTCACGAGCCTCGTGGGGGTGAGAGATATAAAGCTTTAGAGTGATGCTTAGCTTCTCAACTTTGAGTTGATGTAGCGACTTCTAATTTTCTCTGCGTGCTTATGTGTTTTCTTTTATTTTTTCTTTTGAACAGCTTAAAAATAGTGAGAGGATCATACCCCTAACAAACTTGCATCATCTCTACCATCTTCAAAAAGAGATGAAAAATATGCTGGATCATATATAGCGCCTCCAATAACATCATCCGAACCAGACGGATGACTAACTATAGGAGTTGCAGGATTGAGGAAACTATTTCTCAAATCAACATCTGTTTCTCGAGGAGCTGAATTGTCTATGTAAGAAGCACCCAATCTGTACATCTGTATCCACAGTAATGAAGATGATAACCTTACTGAAAATCCAATAATTTGCATGGTTAGGGTGAGCTTCACCGAAACGATAACAAAGGTTCCATAAATCTCAGTTGAAATGTGCCTGCATGAATAGATCAAACTTTAGAAGAATCAAAAGATGGAAACTATGAGAAGACAGATGCATTGGATAAAATTAACAATCAAAGGGATGCAGTATGTTTGTTGATGGGGGTGGTGGGGAGCTCATGTCTCCACATCACAACAAAAATAAGCATTTCCCAGACATAGATGGACAGAAGCACCCAGACAAGTAATGCAGTAAGACTATATGCAATTTATGTCAATCTATCTGGAGTCACAAATCTTTAACAATCCAAAACACGTCTTCAATGTAGTTGTCTAATTTGCTTGTTTTTGGTTCTTAGCCATGAGACTAAAGTATATGATTCAAAATATGAATTGTTCTTTAAGTTGACTCGCTTGATCTTTTATTTTCATAACATGAAAAAAAAGTCAATAATTCTGAATTTCCTCAGTTCAACATTAGCATCAGCAAATGTAGATAGAAAAAAAGTACATGCTAGATCTTTCTCCTCCTTCTGACCAAAGATTTCTGGGTGGGTGGGTACTCACCTGTCCCATTTTTAAAGATCATTTTCAATCTCTGAGCATCATTTCACAATCAAAATAATTTGTTTTGTTCTTTAAACTTAAATCTTTAATGTCAATAATTTTTTCTTGGTTTTCGATAATTGTTATTATTGTAGTTTTGTAACTAACCAAATTTTAAGTGCTCCCAAAAAGAAGAAAATATTGTTCAAAGAAAAGTGTTAAAAAGAATTTATTGATATGCGATGATAGGAATATATACATTTAGCTTGTAGAGTTATAGATCAATTATTGACTGACAGTAACGTTGAGGAGTAAAGATGCAGTTGACATGCTCGTATGCATTTGCAGGGGACCAGTGAACCTAATTGAGACAAACTAAGGTAGTCTGGATTTATCCAGCTACGAACTTAGATAGCTAGGACTTCCCTTGTATTCATTCAAGCTTGGGAAAACCCAACTGGAAATCAGCTCATAAGAAGCCAGCTTTTGTTCATTCATTGATGGAGACGTAGTGAAGATTCTTATCCAGAATTCTTCACTGTGTTTTGGCCTTGGCGGTGTCTTTCCCAACAGGCCTCTTTTAGTTAAAGACAAAACCTAACTAAGAATACACAACATTACTTTCTAATTATGCCGTCTTCATCTTCTACGGAATATGAAATAAAGCCAGTCATGAAACCTGTTAGAACTGGAGATAGAGTCATTTAAAGAACAGCTGCGCTTCCCAATATTCAGGCATTATACCATATTTTGCGCTTCTTGCGTATAATTGATCATGTGAAGGGAAGTGATAATTGCTCAAAGCTAACTCAATTCATAGGTTCAACTAAGGAAAATAGTCGCCTGATTACAAGGGTAACACTGTGCATAATGCATTTGGATGTTACTGACCCTGCTATTGGTGGACTTGTGAAGTGGATTTGTATTATCATCTGCACAAGCCAGGCATTTTCACCATTGACAATGGGAGAAATACATCAAAAGATCATAAAAATACTGTCATAATTATCAACCAGTTTGAATGAAGAAACTACATGACAATTTAAACACCCAACGAATTCTTGCAACTAGAATAAGGAATGGAAACTACATGTTTATGCGACATCGCATGCATCAAACTAGTTTTAACTGAACACCTGGAAATATCTGTGCATCTAAATAAATGATCAATATAAACATTTGTGAATTCAAGAGTATTTCTAACTGTTTTCTTGAATTAAAACATGCCAAGAATCATGATATGGAAATGGAGAAGAAGAAGCCGTAATAGTAATAAGAAATGGTCGCACCAGGTTTCGTGAGAGAAGAGAATGAACCAGGCAACATCAAGCAAAATAGAGCACAAGAGAAGAACGGCATAGGTCCTGCCGAGACTTTGGCTGCTGCTCTCAATGGCGACAAGCGCGAATAACGAAACTGCCAAATTAGCGAGCAAGGGCCCGTTGTAAAACGCCCCAAGCGATCCAATCAATGAGCAACCAATCTGAACGTAGATCAATGTAACTGCAAGCGACTGAATCCTATCATAATCCCGAATCCATGTCTCTACTTCTCTCCACCTCAATCCACAACGCATCATATGCTCCCCAGCAATTCCTACTTTATCACTTCACTATTAATTCCTTTTCTAAAGGGATTCCTTTTTCAAAGTAATTAAATTTGATAACAAATTCCCGTTAAGAAAGGGGAAAGCCTACCTAACCTAGTGCTGATTTCAACCAAATTTTGTCGCATAACTAATAGCAGTTATTGAGATTGGCCATTGTGCTTGCATTGAACTTGCACAAATGCCTCCTCCATTCCACCTCTGCTCTGCCTCTGCTTTTTTTTTTTTTTTTGATAAAAATTAACTCAAGAATTAATTTTAACCCGACCCGGAATATTACTACATTTTATAAAATGGAAGCTAAAAATAGTAATTATAAATAAATGGGAAAGTTTATTGATGTGAGACGTTCAAAGTCATTTTAATTAGAATCCAACGTCTCAAATCGGAATTGGAGGTTTCAACCCACTTTCAAAAGAATTAGGAACTGAATCGATAATTAAAGGATGAACCGCAATCTTAACGGCATCCACCTGCCCTACCCTGCGATGGGCTTTAGTGAAGGAGGTACAACGCAGGTTATGCCTCCAAGGGTACAGGGTGGAAGACTGCTTGTACAATTACACTTACTCAAGGGCCAAATCAATATTTCAGGATTCGAACCCTAGACGCGGCAGCCTCAAGCAAAGCTAGAGTTTTTCCACCTTCCCCTTTTACCACTTGGAGATGTGTCATGGGGGTGGAATTGAATCGATAATTGATCGAGTTTGGAATGGTTATTGATTCTTAAACCGTCGTGAATATTGCACTCTTGGCCGAATTTTTCCTTAATTATAAGTTTTTTCTTTCTTTTTTGCAAATTATTCATCATTGTCTAATTTTTCGATCCATCAAGTAGCAAGTTTGGATTGTATTATTTTAAATATTCAATATTATTCGTTGGCATATTTGCATTGAATTTAGAAGGTGTTAAAATATATATTTGGTGACATGTTTTTTTTTTTCATTTATGTTAAATCCAGAAAAGATAATTTGTCTTATCAACTCATGATTAACAAAAGAAAAAAAAAAAAAAAAAACTTGTTATAAAATCCAACCTGAATTCGAACCCTCCATTAGGGTTCGCATTTGGTTCCAGTAATCACATTAACTCGAATGATTTCATTTACAAAATATCTGAACTGTAATAGATAGTTTCAAGTATTGAAATACCCGAATCTAGACACGAGATGCCCAGACCGAATCAAATAACTAAACAATTCGCTCTAAATAAAAAATTAGCCTCTGTAAAGTTGATTTGTTGAAAAGTACTTTTTTTTTTTTTTTTTTTTGACCTTTTGATTTCGCAGCAATGATAAGACAGTTTTTTGTTTATTTGGACGATGAATTGAAAGCAAGTTCAATTTTTCATCCCTTCATCTTCTGATTTTGTATCAATCAATCTGCTTTATACAGATATAACCAAAATATGACATCTCATAAATAAAAACAAAAAACAGAACCCCCACCTCAGAAACGAATTCCATCCAAGTGGGGCTTAAAGATAGATTGTGAAGAAACAATTCATTCACACAATTAATAAAAAATTATACTCGTAAATACATAAATGCGACATGTTCACGTTAACACGCTATGAAATAAGTGTCCCCTACTAGACTACCACTACATATTTGGTGGGACGTTACCATGCTGAATTCTCAAGGATAAACCTTGTTGCTCGCTTGAACATATTAAAGAAAAGAAAGTGGTCATTGAGCACATAAGCGCCGAATTAATAATTGCTGATCATTTGACTAAAGGCATGTTAGTACTAAAATTCAAGGATCTTATAGAGAAAATGGGACTCGGTTCCACTATGTAATTATATGTATATAATTTTGTATGAAACTCTTATTTGTTGTGATACATTCTCATATTCATGCACATAAGGTCTTTAAATTAAGTATTGTTACCATGTAAAGAATAATTCTCGAGGAACTAAACACATTGTAATACGTGGAAAATGCTACTCGTTATCAGATGACCCATCGTCATGATTCATGTGTTTTTTTCTTAAAAGGGACAATCGATGGGATTGTATTGAAACATTATGCTAAATGTATGGATCAAGTAGGAGAATGTAACATATCCGTCTCTTCACATTCCCTTTGAAGTCTTTTCTCAATTCTTCAACGATCATATTGATTGTTCAACATTCATGAGGTTTTTAGTTTCAATAGTTCAGCAATTTCAACATTTATGGAATTCAATTTTAACATCAATTGGTTGGTAACTTAAACCATAACTTGATGGGCATTTTGGCGGTTTTGGCCCTAGAGCTTCACCACCGAAAATACAGTATACATCATCAATTAAGAGTATTGAGAGTTTGAAAGTGTCATTACCTGGAACAAAGGAAAGCTTCTGGAACGACATCAATGGATGTATGTATGATCTATGTGCATTCAGTTTTCTGAATCTGTTTTCGCCTTAAGTATTAGATCGAAATTTTTGTCTTACATCCACATGGATAAAAAAAAAATAAGGCCAAAAAATTCCTATCCACCCTATTTTGAAGATAGTGTGTCAAACCCTTTTGACGCCATAGCTGGATTGCTTTCCAAATTAATCTACTTTTCTCGAGCCAAGCCATTATAAAAATAGTTTGTTCCCATTTCTTGCCCAACATACTAACCCTTCGAACGAGGGTTAATGGATACCATTGTCAATTAAGGGATAAAATTACTTACAATTGGGGATGGAATTTTTTTTAATTGCCAAAAAATACAAAAAATAAATTAAAAAATTGATGTTCATTTGACTTTATTTTAAATGGAAATAATCAATTTAAGGGATAATTTTTTTTTACAATTGTGAATAGATTTTGTATCCATTGCCAAAAACAAAACAAAAAAGGATGGAAAACAAAAAAAAAAAAAAAACCACCTAAAAGGTGGGAAAACAAATTCACTCAAAACCAAGAAAATGGGTCGCGTACACCCAAAGTAAGAAAACAAATCCCAAGTAAAAAAAATGCTATCAAACAACTTAAATGTAGCAATTGGAAATTGAATTCAATTTTCCCTGAAAAATGGAGGTCTATCAAACAGGCCTAATTGTCCATGATTTCGGATTGGATATCATTGTATGAATCTTATTGTTACACACTAAAAGCTAATATCGTCTCTTATTGACCTTACTCGACTCTAAAAATCTTTTGCGGGGAAACCACTCTTTACCGATTGTATTTTCATCCATTAGATATGTAGAAAATGGTGTGGATGCATATATGTGTGTGTGTGTGTGGATAGAAATATGAAAGGGTTGAAATTATAATCAGATGGATCATGGATACATAAAACAGTGTGGATGTAGTGTTTAAATGTATGAATGTTTTTAGTATATATACAGGGGCGAATCCAGGAATTAGACCCAGCACGGGCGGAGGCCGTTGACCATTGTCTCGTGACCGATGACAACCAATGATTGTAATAATCAAAATTCCCAAATCACAATCCACAATACACGAACATAACTCAAAATTATAAGTTATAACTCATAGTTAATATAAATTCTTATTTCTCATAATTTACAAATTCACAAAACCCCGAAAAAAAAAAAGAATACAAAAACATAAATATACAGTCTAGGGCTGTACCCATCCATAAATTCTCATTTACTCATTTATCATAATTCATTATTTACAAATTAACAAAAATCGAAAAAAAGAACACAAAAACATAAATATACAGTCCAGGGACTGCACCCATCCACAAATTTTCATTTACTCATTTATCATAATTCATCATTAGCAAATACTAAATAGTCCACAGAAAAACTCATTTACTCATTTATCATAAATTCATAATCCATAAAATTATAAATACATTCAGACTCCAGTTGGTCCAGCCCGAAACTCAAGCCTGCCCCCAAGCCCAGCCCCCAACCGGTAGCTCCAGCCTCTCCTCTCCTCCACTCCACAGTCCACTCCAGCCTTCGGAGTCCACATACAGCAGAAAACGCAGCCCACTGAGCCCAGCACCAGCAGCCTCCAGTCCTCCACTCAAGCAGAAAGCTCTGCATCGCTACAGCCTGCAGCGCTTGAGCCTCCACTCACGATCTCACCAATCCACAAGTCCACGGCCCAGCCTCCACTCCAACCCAAACAATCACAGTCACAGTCGGCACCGGCAGCCTCCTCCACCGTCCTCCTCAGACCCCAAATTAATTTCGCCAACAATCGCCCTAGACCTCGTCACCCAGTCCACTGCTAGAAGAAATGAGAAATGGTTAAGGAAATTGGATTGGACTTATTCATTTTATTTGGTTTTTATTAAATGGATTGGATAGAATTGGGCTACAAAATTGGGCCTTTTATTTTTTTTAAAAAAAATGAGGTCCAAAAATTTTATTTGGTTATGCTCCAGCCTAGTATCCTTCCTAGTTCCTCCTCCTTCCGTTCTTCATCTTCTTCCTTCCCGACGGTTGTCTGAGATTCTGAACTCCGAAAAATTTTCGACGGACCCAGCACGGGTGGCCGCGGGGGCTGGCCAGGTGCTGGGTCCGCCCCTGTATATATATTTTTTCTGTTTTAGAGTTTCAATAGGAATAAGTATAGAATATAATGGATATATAATTTGTGTGAATGTAAATAATAGCTCCATTTTGAGTTTACTCAATGAAATTGACTGTCATCATGTAAAAGCTCCCTTTTCAATTTCGGTGAAATAAACAGTAATAACATTTAGAACAAACGTTATTTATTGACTATTAATTTATAATTCTTTTTAGTACCGAAGACAGAATTTGATATGTGAAATTAAATTAAAGTATAATTTTTTAATTGAATAAAATTAAAGTATGATAGTTATATTGATCAGTTTTCTATGTGTACAAAATATTGTACACACGGAAAATTAATTGATAAGAAACAACACAAGTGGGTCCGCATTTTTTGCAATATTTTATTCACAGTGGGACCTACCTCCACGTGAGATTCCTGGTGAAATTCTGGTGAAATGGAATTATTCTATATTGATAAGTAATGAAGAACCTGTGGTACAAAACTAATTTTAGATTAGATTTTTTTTTTTTTTTTTTTTTTTTTACACAAGAACCCGCAGCCATTACCCATGAATGCGCACTGGGTAAACATCGCTCCACGTACTCGACCGAGAAAGTGTTGGCAGCGGATTCAAACTCGTAACCTTCGATCTCTGCGTTCACCTGCTCCACCAACTCGACCACCCCCGAAATGGTTAGATTATAGTTTTTTTTATTATAGTGCACACCTGCAAGTAAAAAAAAAAAATTAAGCTCCTTTTTTATTTTCTTTTCATTTCCATCAACAAATATTTTATTGAACTCTTCAGTATTGACTCTTTTTGGACAAATGGTTTTTATTCGTTCGATGATTAATCCCATTAGTATAATAATTAAGTTATCGGTATTTTTTAAGTCTCTATTTTTGTCTGAAAATTCAATTTTTTATTTATAACTTTTAAATCATTCCAAAAAATTACTATTCCAAAAAAAAAAAATCCCCAAAAAACTCATTAATGTTAAACAGGGGCTATGTTTATAACTCATTAATGATTAATAACATAATTATTTTATGTTCATATCTTTCTATATATAAAAAGTAGCTATAAAACAGAATTTCTTGGTTTAACGGAAAAACTAACGAAATTTCTTGTTTTAACGGAAAACTTATAACTTTAGGGTCCAACTTGAATTTATTTAAAACCTTAGGGGCTAAACTTAAAATTTAACTATAATCCTTAAATTGCAGCCAAGGACCTTAACATATCAAATTTACACAAGAAGTCCCCGCCTCCTCAACTCTCAAAAATCGAAAAAAAACCTTTAATCTTCCATGACTGAAAAATTCAATGTTGTCAAACTCAGCCCGGCCCGGCCCGATTCGACCGGAAAAATCGGGAACCGGGCCAAATCATGTCCGGTTTTTTATTATTTTCAAAACCGGTTAAAACCCGTCAAACCGGTCCCGATTTTCAATTTTTTTTTGGTTTAAAATTCTTTAACTTCATAAATGGACTTCAAAATTTATTTAGAATTCTAAGGCTCATGGAGAAGTAATGGATGTCATGCTCATTTTATAGATGCACTTCTCTCCAGATGTTTCATAAACTTTCAATGTGGGATTGTGTCTTTTATACATGTTCTTAACTCTAATAGTTTTATAAACTTCCAATGTGGGATAGTGATATATAACCAAAAAATATTAAAATACTCATCAAAATCATTTTCAAATGTATGTTTGGCTAATTTGATTTTTAATAACAACTAATTAAATTGTAATATTCACCTTCATTCTTTCATTTATTTAATTTTTAAATTTAACTTAAATTACACTTGATTATTAATATATTAATGTTAGATATCATTTTCTATAAGTTTAAATTATTTTAATTTAACAAAGTAAACTATTTTAACATATTGATTTTTAATTTTTAGTATTGAGACTAATTGTAGGATAATGAATCTAATTGGTAAAAATATATTTACTTTGAATTATTAATATGAAAATTTTAAAAAATATATATTATTTTATTATTTTTGTATATATTTATTGCATCCGATTCAACCCCGGTTGAACCTTTTGACCCTTGATCCTTCACCTTTTCCGAGTCGATGACCGGGTCGGCTTTCAAAACACTGGAAAAACCTTAATGGAGAAACTCTTCCCCTCTTTTCATGACCGGCGTCCCCAAGAAACCGTAGTGGCCGGGGGTTGGGGGCGACTGTGCTTGCCCATCATCTTAGTTGGATTAATCATGGGCGCAATAATCATCTTTCTCTCGCACAAGCAATATATGGAGACATCCAATTTAATCCATTCAAATCCAGCAATCAATTCATGAGAAATACTGGACTTACAGGCTACTGTTTCATAGAAGCCTTACAGGAAAAAAAATCGGTCGGTTCGAGAGAAAAGAGATAAAAGCCGTTTCAAAATAGGGCAAAGAGGAAGGAAATAGCCTATTTCTCACATTTCTCACTTGCAATTGCCGCCCACCTCATATTCCTCCATCTCGAGCACAATGTAATCAGTGAGCTTACTGAGAACGAAGATTACACCTCGCGATCCCACATACCCTCTGTAGACTATAGTTCTATAGCAAGTTGTATCGACTTCATATGTGTATTTAGAGGTGAAAAACTCAGAGAGAGGTACTTCCTCAATGTAAGTAAGGTGAAATAAATAATGATTGTGACTCTTTTGACATGTAGACACAAAAATAAGAATACGAAGCTAACTGAAGTTTGCCTGATAGATGTTAATGTCATTGGATGTTCAAAATGTATTTTCATTTGGGGGCATATTTTTCTTGTCATTTGTTTTTAGAATATAGTATAATATTATTGTGCATAATGTGAACTTTGAGTTTTATGTTTGTGATTTTGGATTGGATACGACAGAGAGAAACACTTTATTTAATTATTTATCAATTACATAAACATTACATCATTAATTATTTAATTAACCAAAAAAATTACATATGTATTTATAACAAATTAATTCTTAAACAAAACTATTAAATATAAACTAAGCAAACGTGCATTGTACGTTGCTTGCACCTAGTAAAATATAAAATGTGTTACGGTATATTATTCGAGCATTTGAATTCTATTCTCATCTTCTACTGTACTTACTGTATTTGGCTTGTGTTGATTTAGGAAAAAAGAATAGAGATAATTTTGACTCAAACAATGATTGATTTTGTTTGGAATACATTTTGAAATATTAAATTAATAAAAAATGTATGGTTAAAAATGAAGAAATTTTTTTTGGGTTGTATAGAATATTATTTTATTGAAAAATGAGTGGTTAAAAAAAATATTTTTAAAAATATGGATCAAACGAGGTCACAATAAGAAAGACAATTCAACAATTTTGGAAAGATGTAAGAGAAGTTGACATTCAGCGAGCCGTGTGTGTGTGAACAATGTCATAAAGTCATGTTAAATCTCTTTTAGGCAACTACCAACGAATCAAAAATATGTCTAAATAAATCCTTATTTGATTTCAATTCTTTGAGAATTACTTCTCTCACTCTCACTTTCAACAACACGTTATAGCAAAAATTCATTTTTCACATTTTTCTATAATTTCTACCTACTTTTTAATCACATATTCACCCCAAAAAAAAAAAAAAACATTTTTCAAAAATTAATTTCTTATAAAATCTAAAAAGCATTTTTCAAAAAATCATTTGTTTGACACATATCTATAAACACGTATTATTTATTTCCCACATTTCAAGAAATTCATAAATACTATTATTTATCCACCACTATTTTTATTTATTTATAATTTAAAATGTTTATATGCAACTTGGGAATCAAGCATAAAAATATAGAAAAATTGTAAATTTCAGAAATGTATTCAACAAAAGCCAGTAACAGCTTATTCATTCATTAATTGAAGTTCAACATCCACTCGACATAACAGAGAGCCCAAAAGTATAGTTGGACAATTTTTCTGGCAGTATATATAACAGCAGAAAGCACACCTGGAATGCACAAGAGGAAATCCAAATGTTCACTTGAATACACTGCATATTGGTTTATTTGTGTTATTTCATATATAAAAATCAAGCTTGCTAACAGTACACAATCACGTGAATTGAAAGAGATATCAAACTTATTAAGACTTAGTCTAAACACAAATACGGCGAAACACTGAGACACCAAGCTCGCAACTTCACCCCAATCAACCGCAACATATCGCATTATTGTTTTCCAATAATTTATTTCAGACCCAATGGCTGCGTTTATTTGCCAACCAATGTGTCGACCAGATTCATCTCTGAGGGGGGTCCACTGTCCGAACATTTGCGCCAGTCATCCCTTCAATTCGATCTTTTGTGATCTCCACAAAATGACCCACCATTTCATAAAACTGCTTCAGTCCTGAAAGTGGGAGGATGATGGAGGAGCGATCTGAACCTGCGACCTGCAACTCAGAGACATTTTATTAACACACAAATATATAATAAAATACTTAAAATATGGCAAAATTATGCTAACCAATCGCAGATAGGAGATAGGTTATCAATGCAAATCGTAGAGCAATACCTCTGATATTCTCAAGAAATGGCCTCTGTTGTTGCTCCCAAGATCGAAGAAGAATCTCTTTTGATCAGCTCGTATCATTTTGGAGACTCCCATGTTATTAATTTCTTCTGGTGGTGGCAAATCAGCAGACCTCTCCACATTCAAGTCAGTTGCTGGGGAAGGTATAGAACTGTGACTGGATATAAACCCAACCCCCACGTCATCTGAAAGTCCGACAAGGTGTTCCGATGGTTCAGAGTTTTGCTGATGTACACACACAAAAATAAAAGGTTTGATTTTTGAGGCACCTGCAGAGTAAGTAAAACTAGAAAAGCCAAATATTAATGGATGAAAAGGTACCTGATTGGGCAGAACGAAAAGTCCTGATGCTTCATTTATTTCTGCCAAAATATTCCTAAATGCAGCCCATCCTTCATCTTGGGCACTTCCTGCAGGGACAATGATTGTACTGCGGTTTCTGCTAACAGAAGCTTCAGATATCTGCATGCACAAGTCTATTAGATACAATAGAGCTTTTGCTATTAGATACATTGACGAATAAAAGTGTACGCAGGCAGAGACAATTGTCTTCGTGATATGAAAGTGAACAATATACCAATCTTCACAGCATGGAAATTGTGCATTCAAGGTATATAAAACAACCAGAGTCAATATAGAATTCAATAGCTATCCTAAATAGTGGAAAATAAAGTGTAGAGCATCTCTTACAGACAGCGGCTGAGGGAGGTGGTGCAAAGGAATCCACTGAGATTTGAGAATAAAATTAATTATTTTTCATTTTTTTACTTTTTTATTTTTTAATATTATTATATTTTGGGGTTTGAAAAAAAAAAATCAGTTAAAATAGGCTCCCAGTGGATCCGAATCCTCGCTCCGCCTCTGCTTACAGAGAAATTGGACGATACTGACAGACTGCAGTGAAACACTTTTTTGACACAGATTTTACAGCACTTGGAGTAAAATATCTTCAAATAAAGATGTAATAGAAGCGTTAAATACCTAATATGGTGTTAAATTATACCAGATTGAATTAGGGGAAGCTTTTTCAGAATTGTTGGAGGAAATTGAATATCATGAAGTGCTCTGCTCTACAATAACATCGTCTTTTCATGAAATGATCAGAAAGGACCCGTGATGTACTACTTCAAGAAATAATAACTAAAAAGAATATGACCGTGTATTTCAATCTCGCATGAGTTATTACCTGACGAGAGAGTATTTGAATTTGTATCAACAAACTAAAATTTTTTGTGTTAGTGACTGCAGTGAGAAACATATTGACAATGGCTATTTACAATTGCGACTGAAGCATACGGTACATAGCAACCCCACCCAATAAAGTCAACTCTTTCGAAACTCAACTAATTGAAACTCTAGATCATATTGAATAACCAATAGCAGAAAGATACCAAAAACCCTCTAGCGCCAATGTTATGTAAGATAATTAGGAAACGATGGCCGCATGCAAATACAAGAGCACCAAGAAATTAGACAGTAAATGGGAAAAGGAAGAAACTAACCTTGAGAAAGCGTCCCCTTCTATTGTCACCAACGTCAAAATAAAACACCTGCAAGGACATACCCCAGACAAACATAGAGAAGAAATAAAATTAGGACACCAATACAATGTGTGGGGGCGGGTGTATATGTGTATGTAATTTGTGTAGGTGCCTTAGTGTCGAGCTGGAGTTCTTTGCTAAAAACTTCCGGGTCATCGGAATTGGCATAGTAATTGAAGAGATCAAGGAACCAGGAGATGCCGTTGGAGGGGACTATGATGGTGGACCTGGTGGCCGAAGTCTTCTCGGATATCTTGAGGTATCGTCCACGGGGATTCTCCTTCAAGTCGAAGTAGAAAAGCTTGTGTTCCACCTGCAAAGTTTTGCACAGCAACTCCACATCATTCCCTCCGCCTCCTCCACCGCCGCCAGAATTCCCCTCCATCAATCAACAATTAATCAAAACTCCCTCTCTCTTTTCTTTTGAGTTTCTTTTTCGGTACTGCACCAATTCCCGACTTCACTGAACAAACTGGTGGTAGGAGGATGAAAATATTGATCTCTGGTTGAGAGTTGTGAAAGAAATCGGTAGCCAAATCCGTAATTGATTCGAGAAGAAGTGGATCGGGAAGAATTTGATATGCAAGGATTGTGGTACAAGCTACCAATTAGGGCTTGAGAGGGGAGAGCACGCAGTAGCGTGAGAATGAGAACCTTAGCATTTCATCTTCAATTCTTCATTGATATAATTAATTAATTAAAGACTGCGACTTCAAGTTTTAAATATATTCATTTAAGACTTGAATCCGTGTAATTAATTGTATTAAAAATTGGGTGGGTTATGCCTTGGCTACGTTTTATTTGCTGCCTTGGTTTTTAGTTTTTAATTGGGCACTAAATGTTATCAATTTTTATTTATTATTTTACTTAGGACCTGTTTGATTCTCCCAAATTTTTCATGAAAATGGAAAACAAATTTCAACTTCCACTTTTACCTTATTTGATACACTGGCCCTGTTTGAGCCATATTTTTTCCTCACTAAAATGAAAAATATGACCGTTATCCATCACATCAACATTTAAATTCAAATTCTCTATCTCTTGTGTGGGCCCCAATAACGACTATATTTTTCATTCTCATTTTCAAAAAAGGTGGCTCAAACAGGGGCACTATATTTTCTAGGCAATTGATTTTCTTGATTTTGTGGAAAACTAATTTCTACCAATTTGGTGGAAATTGGTTTTCCATGTTACTTTTTCTTTTTTGGATTGAAAACAAATTTTATGGACAATTGTAAAAAAAAAAAATCTCTTTAATGAACAATGTTTATGAAAAACAAAGTTAAACGAATACAAAAATATTCAAAATTTTAATATTTTTTCGGTGGAAAATTATATCAATCAAACACAATTAATCGACAATTCTCATGAAAATAATTATAGGCAATTCAATTTTTTGTAATTTATTTTCTTTCCACCTATATTTCACTATTGCAATCAAACGGACCCTATATCCTCAAGTTTTAATGCCTCAGTTGGGTTAATTTCACAAACGATCACTGAACTTACCTAAAATTTACAAAGGTTACTAAAGTTTAAAACTAGCAGAAACGGTCACTGAAATTTCATGCGCTTCCACAAACAGTCATTGAAGTTTTAATTTGTTTCATAAACGGTCACTGAAAGACCGTTATAATTTTAATTCAAATTTAAAGGATCAAAACACGTGGACATAGAAGTTTGACTAACTCAAGTGCAAATTTATTGCTATTAAGTACCACTTTTTGAGTAAATTAAATGGAAATTATACAATCGATATTTTAATTCTTGTTCCACTTATATACATACAAGACTATAAATTTTTCTATTTTTTTGTGTGATCGTGCATAAATTTCATAGCTTTGAATGTATTTTTATTTATTTTAGTTCACATAAAAATACAGTGTATTCTTGTTTTAAAAAAAATTGCACTTAAGGTAGTCAAACTTCTATATCCACGTGTTTGGATCCTTTAAGTTTGAATTAAAATCATTAACGATCATTCAGTGATCGTTTATTAAACAAATTAAAACTTCGGTGACCGTTTGTGAAAGCGCTTGAAACTTCAGTGATCGTTTCTGAAAGTTTTAAACTTCAATGACCGTTTTTTAATTTTTAGATAAGTTCAATGGCCGTTTGTGAAATTAACCCGCCTTAGTTTGGTAAAATTTTAATTTAAACTTTTATCAAAATCAAAGTCAACAATTAGCATATGTTTGAATCCCATTTTAATTAGATTTTGGGGAAAATGTATTTTGAAATAGTATTAATTTTTTTAATAATGTGCAGTTAAAAATGAAAAAAGATTGAGTTTACGTATAATTCATTTTATTGAAAAATGTGTGATTGACAAAGTGTAGAAAAATGAATTATAATTTTATTGTAGTCCAAACAGGGGGTTTAATTTTAATCATATATTAAATGTGGCCAAAATATTTCATCAACTTTTATTAAAATCTACTAAAAATCTGATTTTAATCTATGTCAAACATTGACATATTTCTATAGTCAAAACTTGCACTAATTAGTATATATGATCTTTGATCATATTTTTCATTCAAATATTTTGTTAACGTTCTTTGAAATGAGTGACGTACATTTTGTCATACTTTCGAGCTCGTTGATTTTTGCTTAGACCAAATAATTTTGACGTAAACAACCATAAGGAACGATATGCGTAAGTGACAAAACAAACATTTTTTTTTAATAAAAGGTAGACACATTTTCACCACGACAGTTGTTTGGTACACTTTTAAAATGTTGTTCTAGTTACAAAAACAGTCAAACCGTTCTTTCTCTTTCATTTTTGTCTACACCACAAGTCTCCTAATAAATTTTTTAGAATTTTCATTTAAGATTGATTCAAGAATTAATTTTCAGAAAATATATAGGGTTGAATTCAACTTAAAAGTTTCTGGTATTTTAATTGCTAATAATATTCCATATTCTTTGGCGTGAATTTTGGGAAGCAAATTCTTGGCCCGACTATTGCAGACTTTGTAGTGGCAGTTCATAATATGGTCTTGTTTGAGTCCCATTTGCCAAGAATAATTTTTTTAGAAAACGATTTTTATAAGAGTGCGTGGATAAAATGAAGAAAAAATTTGAGCTTACGAGTGAAGTTTTTTTTATTGGAAGAATATTTAATTGAAAATAATTTCAAAAAAAAAAAAAATGAGTTTCACGATATCTTTAAAAAGTTATGACCTTTTTGGTAATACTCAATTCATTTCTTTTCCATATTACTACAATTTTATTTTATTTTTTAGGCATATAGAAAGCCAAAAATGGTTATGACACTTTAAGCTAAAAATCAAATTTTTTATTAAATTTTAATAAAAATTGATGAAATATGTGATTAAAAAGTTAATAAAAACGGTGTGCCCAATAAATTGTGTTATTATAAATGAATTTTAAAAAATGGGAGCCACATATGGACTTTAATGTTATTTGGTTGAATAGCGATATTCATAATCGATGACTGCAATAGTCATTCTATGAGTCAATTTGTTATTAAAGCATTAACTTATTATTTTAGACAACAAAATTATAGAAAATTAATGTTTCGAATAACAAATTGTCACGTAGATTACTATAGTCGCCAACTACAAATAACATTATTCTACTCCCCCGTCCCATTTATATATGCTCACTTTCTTTATTTTCTGGTCTCAATTATATTTTCTTGTTTCTTCATTAAGAATGTTTTGTTTATTTACTAATATATTCTTATTTTTTTACTACTTCCAATAATAATTTACTACTAGTTATTGATAATTAAATCAGGGTAAAATATGATTTTTTTTGGCAAAAATTGATTTTCCAATAATATTAAATAAAATTTCTTAATCCGTATGAAAACCATGTTGGGAGCAAAAGAAGTCTTACATCAGCTAGACATGGAAAATATGATGAGTTTATAAGCGTAGGACAATATCTCCATTGGTATGAGGCATTTTGAGGTAAAGCCCAAAAGCAAATCAATGAGGGTTTATACCCAAAGTGGACAATATCATATCAATGTAGAGATATGTGGTGTCCATAAACCCAACAAGTGGTATTAGAGCCCAGGGCCCAAAACTTAGCCGGAGGAACGCAGTGGAAAGCGTGGTGGAGGTCCCCTAATTAGCCTCACGATCTGACTAAAAATCATCCGCGTTTGAGGTGCCTTGTGTCGAAAGTCTTCCTGACATAAAAAATATGATGGTCAGGCGGCGGGTCCCGTTTGGTCGAAGGGCGACGGCAATAACGGCGGTACAAATGATTGACGGATGAATTATCGTTTGTGGGGAGGCCACAATGATGTGATCCTTTGTTTGAGGAGAGGATTGTTGGGAGCAAAAGAAGTCTCACATCGGCTAGACATGGAAAATATGATGGGTTTATAAGTGTAGGACAATATCTCCATTGGTATGAGACCTTTTGGGGTAAAGCCTAAAAGCAAATCTATGAGGGTTTAGGCCCAAAGTGGACAATATCATACCAATGTGAAGATATGTGGTGTATGAGGCCTTTTGGGGTAAAGTCCAAAAGCAAATCAATGAGGGTTTAGGCCCAAGTGGACAATATCATACCAATGTGGAGATATGTGGTGTCCATAAACCCAACAAGTGGTATCAGAGCCCAGGGCCCAAAACTTAGCCGGAGGAACACATTGGAAAGCGTGGTGGAAGTCCCCTAATTAACCTCACGATCTGACTAAAAATCATCCGCGTTTGAGGTGCCTTGTGTCGAAAGTCTTCTTGACATAAGAATTAAGAAATGCGGTGGTCAGGTGGCGGATTCCATTTGGTCGAGGGCGACGACAATAACGACAGTACAAAATGATTGACGGATGGATTATCGTTTGAGGGGAGGCTACAATGATGTGGTCTTTCGTTTGAGGGGATGATTGTTGGGAGCAAAAGAAGTCCCACGTCGGCTAGACATGAGAAATATGATGGGTTTATAAGTCTAGGACAATATCTCCATTAGTATGAGGCATTTTGGGGTAAAGCCCAAAAGCAAATTCATGAGAGCTTAGGTCCAAAGTGGACAATATCATACCAAATGTGGAGATATGTGGTGTCCATAAACCCAACAAACAAAACAAGCCTCCTATTCGATTGGATGCTTTTTACTTTTCAATTATATGTACGTAAACACCTACAAGATTTAATCAACTTGTTTAACGTACGCTCTATGCGGGTGGAAAAGGTTAATTTTGTTCTTGTTGGAGAATTTGGAAAGGGGAAACCAAGAAATTATTGTGCTGATGGAGAAATAGAGTAAATGAACTGTTGTGCATGATTTCACATTTTACAGAATAATAATGGCTTGGACAGCAGATTTGGTTTTTTGTGAATCACATAATGATTTCGTTTCAATTTGAGGATAACCTCAAGACAATTGTTTGATGTTACGTTTGTGGTACATTGTTATCCATCGTAATGTTATGTGCTGCAAATGGTATCGTTTTTGATTTAACGTTATCGGTTATCTTCGTTTTTATGCTGTATTGGTATAGTGAGACAGGATTAATTATACTTATATTTTATTAACATTTTCATTTCTTTAAATTCATATACATATCACATTAAAAAAAAAATTAATTTTCTTTTTAGCCAAAAGCAGGTTTGTCATCGCGATTTTTTTCTTAAAATGCACCCAATATGTGTAACATATTTTGGGAATTACATTTTGTACAGTGTAAAATCCCTTTTTATTTTCCCAGACCAATTTAAGAAGTGCGAACCACAATCCATATAGTGCTACTTGGACCATTGGCCCATAATTCTATCTTTATTTGACACTTTTAGCAGTGAATTGCTACTATTGTTCTGGAGCAAGATTTCACACCATGGTATTGGTGTGTTACATGTTCATTTTCCTGAACCAGCTCAACACTAGTCTACTATTATTATAGAATTTTTAGAATTCGACTTTCGTAACTTCACTTATTTTCTTGAAACGACTTTGATCTCTCTAGTACATAAAGGTTTCAAGCAATTTGTCTCCCGAAATTGAATCGAATTATCATAAAAGGTGTAACATTCTTGTCGAAATGGAATCAACAAATCTAAGTATGATAGATAAATAGAACTCTTCGATGGAGATAAAATTATGAAGATATTGTACGATAATTGTTTCAATATTGGATACCAGATTTACAACTCAAATACCATATATGCAGAATTGGTACCGGATTTACAAATATAGTTTTTGCATATTATAACAAGTCATATTGTATAACAATTTCCATGACTCGTTAATCACAGTAAGAAATAACAGATTTAAAGACTTGTCAATTACAGTAAATAATTAAAAGGAGAACTGCAAAATATTAATATGCAAACCGAGCAACAACAAGTTATTAAAACTGTAAAAGACTTTTAACCCGAGGCTTGTGTCAAACACAGTTTCCTTAAAACAGATTCGCCCCCTCACCGTACGTGCTTGAGGTAGTATAAGCGTCTACTTCTCAGGATACAACGGAGGAACCAATAAAATCTGAGCACAAACAGACCCTACTCCGGCAAACTGAACAAGTGTCTGAAAAATATCACCACAGACTCTAACAGAAATGGAAAATGCAGAAAAGCAGAAACTGTATACAGATGAATTTGCAGATGAAAATTCGTGCATTGAACTGTGAAAAAAAGAGACAAATATAAAGACTGACCGTCCATTCATTTCATAGCAATTACAACAGGAGTTTTTGGAGTTTCAACAGTTTTGGAAAATCAAAAGTCTGTTGAAAAATTATTTTGCTCATTTCGATCCGACATTCGTGTACGCGGGTCGCATCCGCACACAAGTTCAAGGTCCGAAGCCTATTTTGATCCAAGATTTGCACCCCCCCTGTGCGCGCACGTGGAGAGAGCATCTATGCTACACATGATTACACCATTCTAAAGTGTAATCCTTTATAAAGTGGTTTTAGTTTTCATCCACTTTCTATGTGGGACAAACACATTTTTTTGTTTTCCCATCAACATAAACTCATTTCACATGGCCTACTTTGAGTTTCAATTTCTCATTCACCCGAGCATCATTTTTGACAAGTAAATATATGATTTCGATGTACTCACGGAGAAGAACACAAATCAACTTTCATTTTTCAAAATAGCCAAGCGGGTTCCCGCTCAAAATTAGTGCCAAAGACAGTCCACAATTCTTTTGTTTTCCAGTTTTTTCCAACAGATAGAAGCACGAGATACTGTGCACGAATTTGAAAGAGATCTAATCTAGATTTTACGATTCATTCATCAAAATCCAGGCCTCCACATATGCTTTGGGTACTCCTTGGACCTCGTATCTAATTGCAAACCTTAGATGATATTATCTAGACTCTTTAATCTAGATTGATCGAACAACTTTCATAAGCCGGTACATTTTCTTGTTTCTAGACGCAGAAACCATTTTGAATTTCTCCCTCCTTCCTTGCTCAAATAATTTGCTGTTTTATATGCTCTTTTCTTTCTATATTTCCATTCCCGACATGTATGATATAGACCATGTTTCGAAAAAGAATAAAAAAATAAAAGGGAATTTTAAATTTGAAATTTCGATATCAATGGTCCGGTCCTCTTTCACTCGTCCTTGAGGAGGTAAAAATCTGACTTTTACTTTTGCTAGTTATTTCAAGTTAAGATTCTACAGATTTGTTCATGTTCTTGTGTTTTAAGACCAATCCAGAATGAAAAGACATTTTTGGTGCAAAATGTGAATAGAATACTTGATATAATTGCCTTGAAGTGACGGGCCAATAAATCCTATCCCAAAAGGCAAAATGAAAAAGCAGAAAACAATGAAAAATGAGCAAACTCTTTGCTTGGGGAAAATGAATTCGGGACAATAAAAAATGCTATTTACAGTTGGAGTCACTTTTAAAAATGGTGTGAAAGTTGCAGCAATTCGGTGCAAACTGTTAGAGATGACCTAAATGCATTTTATTTAAGATATAGTTGATGCAATACAAAACGTCAATTTTTTTTCCACCCCTCTCGTCAAATGAGACTCGACTCAAGTAACTGGTCAGATAAGACTTCGCTATTGCTACTTGAACTAGGCTAATTTACCTTACATATCAAAATATTTCACATTAAATTTTGTAACAACCCTTCCAAGCAAGAAATTCACTATACTTGACGGATCAAAGAAGTTTAAATACCCGTAAATACAATTACGATTAAAAATCTATATTGTAACGCATACTAATCATGTTACTAAAGTATAATTTATTTTATATAATTGAGAATTCGCAACATAAGTTAAGACGTGATTATTTAATCACCACGTTACAATGTAGAGAAGAAAACAAATACATTCTATTTCAACACAAAATTAAACGTAGTACGTTTAAAACAATGTGTAGCAACTTGCGAGACAATGTGTCGAGGCACATAACATAAACTTATTTTTAGTGCTAAATTTTGAAATTATAATACCCTTAAACTCGTTGGTCTTTTACAGCAATGATCGACATCTTCTTGTACCTTGGACTAATATTATTCCCTGATGATTAGACACCTAAAAATTTATGAAATTTACTGAGAAGGCACAAGTTCGATTTTTTGTTATGATGATCAATATAGAAATACTTACAAATTTGAAGCATTTCATCTTCCGAACACAATCATCTAAATCTTGAAACTTAGGCTCATTTGGACTTAATTTCAATATCAAAACGTGTGATCATTAACTATATTG